>JANZLX010000005.1:10846700-10860312 GCA_025531955.1 Erythroxylum orinocense
TACCATTTGATCTAAATTACTAGCAACTGTACTTATTTCACTAAAATAAGTATTTGAAGTCACATAATAAGAGCCCGTTGTTTGCGAGAACAGAGAACTGATGTTTGCGGACTGCGATCAGTATGATGTTTGGCTTTTACAGAGCAAGGCAGAGATGCGAGAACAGAGAACTGAGAAGTGAGAAAACAGAAGTTAGAAGAAAAATACCCAAAAGAAAACCCTAGCAATCGCAAGCGTTGAGAGAACAAAGAAGAACAAGAAGTTAGAGAAATTTGGGAACCTAATTCGGGAGACGATAGTGCGAGCAGCGTGCGTGTGCGAGGAGGACTGGAGTAGTCGAACTTGAAGAGAAGTCGAAGAGAAGACCCTGCGTGCGTGGCTGCGTGCGTGTGCGAGGAAGAGAAGTCGAAGAGAAGACGATAGTGCGAGCAGCGTGCGTGTGCGAGGAGGACTAGAGACGTCGAAGAGAAGACGATAGTGCGTGGCTGCGTGCATGTGCGAGGAAGGGAAGACTGGAAGAGGATTTGATTTTTCAGAAATTTGGGAACCTAATTCGGGAGACGGGGGGAGAGAGCCAGATAGGGGTTAAATTATTTAGGTTATTCGGGTTATTCAGGTAACCCGAATTATTTTCGGAGTTACCCGAACAAACCCAAACACATTTCGGGTATAACCCGAAAAAACCTGACTAACCCAAATTTTGACAATTCCTTACCCGAATTAATCGAGCCGGCCCGAATAATGCTCAGCCCTAGTCGGACAACATTGTTCAATTTATTACTGAAAATGATTCCGCTTATAAAGCGGCAGGGAAAAGGTTGCAGAATACCTATAATTCATTTTTTTAGACTCCTTATGTTGCACATTGCATTGACTTAATGGTGGAGAATATAGGGGATCCTAGGTATTTTTCTATTATTAATGAGACTATGTAGAAGGCTAAAAAGGTGACAAAATTTATTTATAATCGTGCATGGGTTTTGAATTTGATGGGAAGGGAATTTACCAATGGTAGGAATTTGTGTCGCCCTGCTGTGACAAGATTTGCAACAAATTTCTTATCACTTCAGTCTTTTATTTTGATAATGAAGGAGTTAAGGAAAATGTTTACAAGTGATAAGTAGGTTGTACATTAGCATGTTAGGTCTAATACTAGAATGAAAGTTTGTAGTATTATACTGAAAGATAGAGAATTTTGGTCACAATGACAATTTGTTATCAAAGTTTGTAGGCCTTTGGTGAGGGCGCTTCGATTGGCTGATAGTGAAGAAAAGCCAACAATGGGTTATATTTTTGACGTTATGGAGAAAGCGACGGAAGCAATCAAGACCAATATGAAAAATAGGCTTTCTTTATACACATTATATCTCTCAATAATTAATGAGAGAAGGGAAAGACAACTTTCTTCTCCATTGTTTGCAGCTGGGGCATTTTTGAATCCTAGTGTGTATATTAGACTGGATCTTACAAACCAAGCTGAAGTTAGTAGAGGAATGCTTTTAACAATTACAACAATTGTTCCTCTTGACCCAATGCCAGATCTTTTAAGCTCACAAATGGAGCTTTACAAGTTGTTTGATAGGAATTTTAGAACGTCGATTGCTATTCGACAAAGAGGAAAACTTTCTCCAGGTATTAGTTATTTCCTATTTCTTATTTTTTGAAAATTAATCATCACTTTATTTTTGTTTATAACACTACTTTTGTTATCTTATAACTTGCAGTTTCTTGGTGGGATCAATTCAAAAATAGTGTTTTAGAATTAAAAAGGTTTCGATTTAGATTTTAAGTCAATATGTAAGTGCAACTGGGTGTGAATGAAACTAGAGCACATTTGAATTTATCCACTTAAAGAAAAGGAATAGATTGGAGCATAAGAGGTTGAATGACTTGATTTTTGTTCGTTACAATTTAAAGCTTCGGGAAAGGTAAGTTATTTTCATTATTAATTTCAATATAATTTCTTATAATTTTCTAATAATTAAATTTAATTATTTACTAGGAGTTAATAGCACAAGTAGTTCAACTGATCCAATTACCGTTGATAATATTGATGTTTTGGCGGATTGAGTTTCTGAAGAACCCAATTTGGTTGATGTGAATGATGTGAATTTGGAAGATAATCTTGGATGGGAAAGTATTGACATGTCATTTGATGCATTAAATTTAAATGATAATGATATTGATAATGAAGCTCTTCTCAATGATGAGGATTTTGTACCAAATGATCATTGGATCAGTGCAGTTCTAGCGGGCATCCTCCCATTGATGATTGAATTCCAGGTTTTTGTTTTGTCTCGTCTTTTAATTTTCCTTGTATTTGATGTTTATGTTAAATTCTGTATATATAATGTAACTGTAATGTTTTGTTTCAAGTTTAACTACTACTTGATTGTTTCTTCGTCATCAACTCTTTTTATAAATTGTTTAAGGATATTTATTGTTCTTTTTATTGGATATTTTGAATCTTTTGATGAATATTATTTATTAAAATGATGAAATTGTATTATTGTAATATTTTAAATACTTTGTATTATTCTTAATTTTATAGTTGTATGATGATGATTATCTTTGTTTATAGTAATTGTGGTCATTATTTATATGTGAAATATTTAAAAATTATTGTTATTTCATATTAATTGTCATTATTACTTATTATTAAGTTTTTTGAAAACATATTTGATGTAAACAATAAATTAGTAAAGTATACAATACAACTGTACAATATACCAATGGACTATTTTGCAAAATTTAAAAATTTTAAGGACATAAATTTAAAAAATTACACAAAACGATATCCGGTACTGACCGATATTGGTACAGTACCGTACTAGAACTTAATCTGGTACCGAGCCCAGTATGGTATTCATAACTTTGCCCTAAATGCACGATATTAAAGTCCAACATCTTGCTTTAAACCACAAAATGCTCAAAAACATAAACAAAAAGTCACATCAACATAATTCTTAAGCTAAACATGCACCAATTATCTAATCAACACCTAAAAACATACTAAAATACCTACAAAACATAATGTAAACTACAACTATCAACCATCGATGAGGTTCATCTTAGATAAAACAACGCAAGTAAGTTTCCAAGCATTTGTTTAATACGTCGGATTGGTCATCCGTTTAATGGTGGTAGGCAATGCTATAGGAGAGGGCAATTCTTAATTGACGAAAAAGGTCCTTCCATATTTGCTTAAAAATAGAGGGTCATGATCTGAGATAATAGACTTAGGAAATCCATAAAGTTTGCATATTTGAGAGACGAATATTTTGGCCAAGGTAGGTGCAATATGTTGGCGGAGGAATAAAATGAGCGTATTTAGATAACATGTCCACTATGACCCATATAATTGTGAAGATTGAGAGGTAGAAGATGTGCAGTAAAATCCATTGTGAGGTCCTCACAAACTTGCTCTAGAATTGGGAGTGTTGTAGTAGGCCAAATGATTTTTCTATTAAGTATTTGTTTTCTTAACAAATTGAGCAATTTCTGACAAAATTTTTGATATCTCTGTAAAGTCCTAGCCAGTTAAAAAGAGCTAAAAGTAAAGCAACAGATGCTTTAATACCTAAATGACCAGTAAGTGGAGTTGTACGGAATTCATGTAGTAGTTTGTTCTTAGTCTAATATGATTAGGTATATGAAGTTTACTCTAAAAATTTAAGAGACCTTCTTTAAGTTAAAAAGATTATTGCATCTGACTATCTGAATTATATTTTTGCACAATTTGTTTTCTTGAGGGGTTTTTGGTGATAAAATTCTTGTAAAATTTGGAAAAGGAAGAGTGAGAAGCAGATACTACCAAGAAGGAGGGAGCTAGAGTATCTTTGAGCCTTAATAAAGAATTAGGTACTGTGTTTTTTTACTCATATTTTATAATGTAATCAAACCTTAGTAATTTAGATACCTATTTCTGCTATTCTGGGTTAGTTATATAACGAGCCAACATATTTTTGATGCTTTGTTGATATGTAAAAATAATAAAGTGGCGACCTACTAAATAGTGATGTCATTTTTTACCTCTTCAGTGATTGCATAAAGTTCCCTAACATAGGCAGAAGCATTGCACATATAAGGCACTAATTTCTTGCTAAAATATGCAATCGAATGACCATTTTGAGATAGGACTACCCCTACCACAAGAGCAAAAGCGTCACATTCTACAAAGAATGAGATGGAAAAATTATGTAATTGTAGAACTAAAGTAGATGTTAGAGCTTTCTTTAAACATGTAAATGTTGAAATTGCTATAGAATTATATGAGAATTGGTCCCTTTTAAGGAAATCAGTGAGTGGACTGGCAATAAAGCTGTATTGATTCACAAAACCATAGTGATACCCTATTAATCCTAGAAATCCTTAGAGTTTAGTAAGGCTTCCAAGTTCTAGCTAGTCCATAATAGCTTTAATCTTAGAATCATCCACTTGAACACCTTTTTCGGAGATTGCATGACCTAAGTAATCAACAAAGAAAAATACCAAAATCATACTTAGGAAACTTAGCGAAATATTAGTTATCCAATAACAACTGTAAAATGTGTGTAGATGTTCCATATGCTCATTCCAATCGGAACTATAAACTAGAATGCCATTAAAAAAAACCAAGAATGAACTTACATAAGAATTGTTGAAATAAGTCATTCATTGCACTCTGAAATGTAGTAAGACCATTAAGCAAACTGAAACATATAACCAAAAATTCAAAATGGTTGTCAATAGTTCAGAATGTTATTTTAGGAACATCTTCTACGACAACTTTAATTTGATGATAACTTGTAAGTAAATCAATTGGAGAAAACAAGTTTACACTATAGAGTGCATCAATTAACTCTTCAATAGTAGGTATAAGAAATCTGTCCAAAATTGTGATAGCATTTAAGGCTTTGAAATCCACAGAAAAATGCCAGGTACCGTCTTGTTTTGTAACTAGTAAAGTTGGAGAGGAAAACGAACTCCTGCTTGGTTAAATAATACCTTCAGACAATATATTAGAGATAATTTGAGTCATTGCCTCTTTTCACAATGTGGGTAGCAGTATGGTTTAATGTTAATTGGTGTTGAGTTGGGTATCAAGTGTATATGATGGTCATGACAACGATTTGGTGGGAGGCCAATTGGAAAGTCAAAAACAGTTTGAAAATGTATAAAAAGTGAGTATAGGTCAGGGGGAGATTAGGATAAAGAATGAAATCAATAGAAGTGGCAGGAGGTTAGGAGTTTGTAGAGTAAAACTAAAGTTCATAAAATGATTCCACAGAATTTGTACTTGTATGAAGCATACGACAAAGTTAATTAACAGAAGAAATAGAGGGGAGGAATTTGGATTGTCCAACCAACGAAATGTAGACTTTTTTTGTGGAGAAAACACATCATAAGAACATAATAATCTAATAAAACTAGGCCAAGTGTCCGTAACTATTGAATTCCTAAAACCACATCAGTTCCATGTATAAGAAGAATATAAAATGGAATGGTGAATGTATAAGTTTGAATTGTTAAAGTCTATATTAATACACATACCCATACTAGTGATGTGAGCCCCATTTCTAACCATAATAGAGAATTTAGAAGTATCAAACACTGGTAGATCTAGAAATTGAACCAATCTAGTTGAATAATATTATGGTTGCTCCCTGAGTGTACTAAAACAAATAAAGAAATTGTATCTGTCATACGTAGAGTTTGAAAAGTGATAAAACCTGATAGGGTGTCATCTAAAATTTGGAAATATATCATATATGGAGAAATATCATAAGGAAGTAAGTACGATAGGGGAGTGTTGTGTTCATAAATGAAGAAAAAATTATCATGAGTAGTGTTGAAGGTTTCTGGGGGTGAGTCTTCAGGTATGATCGAAAGAAATTGCTTGTGTTTGCATTTATGAGTAGGGGTGAATTTTGCATCGCAATTGAAACCCTTTTGCACGACACTCTTGCACTTTTGTGGATGACATCCGCCTTATAGGCATCGGTGGGCGGTTAGGATTACGTAAAAGGGGTGTTTTATAAAAATAATAAGTTTAAGGTCTCAAATTCTTAATACAATTAGCTTGGCCATACCAATTGCTTGAGCTAAATTGAGGAGTTTTAGGATGATGATTTCTCTATAGATTTCAGGTTTCAAACCCAAAAGGAAACATTGCAAAATAGATTCAGTAGGCAAACCCTCAATTCTATTGCAAAGGGACGCAAATGAGATTTGATAATCATAAACAAAATCCATTTGTTGTGGTTTAAAAAGAGATATTTAGGAATTTTCATATTGGGAAGGTCCAAAGGATAGTTATAAGGCTCGAATAAACCCTTCCCATGAAGACAATTGATTATTTGTAATCATCCACTTTAACCTTGTCAAAGCATCACAACCACCCATCTAAAACTCAATCATTTCTAAACGATCATCAGTTGGGATTTTATAAAATTCAGAGTATTGTTTTGCTTGACAGATCCAATTTAAAACATAAGTAGGCATGTGTAATTTATGAGGTTTAAGGGAAAATGAAGAACTAGAAGAGAATTGCTTAGAAGAATCAATGCAGAGGTGGATTGGTTATGATGGATATTGTTGAAGGAGAAACATGCTCTTTTGCAGGTGGAACTGGAGGATTAAGTTGAAGAGAGTTTACCAAAGTTGTCAACGAAATTGTAATGGCTTGAAGATTGGAATTTTGCTGGTCAAAATTTTCAAATAGAGCTGTTTGATATGAATCAAAGTGTAGTTATACATTGCTTACAATTTTTCGACAAGAGAAGCCATGGCGTCGTCCAAAACATGTTAGGGTTTGGGAGGCATGATGAACGTCAGTGAAATCAACAAATGATACAAAGCAATGTGTGCAGTTATCCTTGATTTGAGATAAGGATACTCTCTAGGAAGAAGAAGAATATTTTGTGTAGAATTTCCTTTCTACTTTTCTTTTCATTTGCTCTAATGTTTAAAACAAAGTTTGTTACAGCATGTATGATACTTGTCTCTAATAATAGAATGTATATATTTTATTGTTTAGCATAACTGCCTAGATAGTTCTTCTATAATACTTAATATGTGACAAAATCTTTCATTCAATAGGCTTTTGCATAACACGTTTGATCCTAGGTTGATTTATATTTGCTTCCTTATCATTTATAGCCACTGGTTTGTTTATACATTATCTTTCATAAAACTTACTTAGGAGTCAGTTTTGTTTCACTTCCAGTTATATTTTATTTATTATTGATGATTAAATATAAATAAAATTTAAAGATAATTAATTTTATTTGAATCTCTTATATAATATTATTAATAAAATTTACTATAGTTTATTAAAATAAATAACTTTATTAATATATAATATTTAATTATTAAAACAGACTTTATTTTAAATTTATGCATTTTAAGATATTTTAAACTTAAATTATTAAATTAAAATATTTTCATCATTATCGCACCCAGTCCGAAGTCCCGCACTGAAGCGGGGTATGGGGAGGTCGATAGTACGCAACGTTACCCCTACATAGTAAATAAACTATTTCCGGTAGACTCACAAGTAAATGAGGCAATATAAAAATAATACAAGGTACAAAGAATAGGTAAAACAACATCAGTACATAGAAATCATAATAAAAATAACAAAAGATATAGATATATATAAAATAATGAAAAAAAACTAATATTAATAATAGTAAAAATGTTAATAATAATAATAACTAATACAAATATGAAAAGACAATAAAAAATTAGATGATGATGATGATGATGATGATGATAATAATAATAATAATAATAATAATAATACTAATAAAAGAAAAACTAATAAAATTAATAAATAATAAAATAGCAATAAAAGAAAACTAAGATAAAAATTGAAGTAATTATAAAAATTAAAATAAATTTATTAATTATAAATTTTCTTAGTTATTAATATTAAATAATTAAATAATATATATTTAGTTTACTGTAAATTAGATTACGCAAAGAAACAAAAGTAGAAGACAAAAATTAGTTTTCATGATTTTTATAAGTTATAAAAACTAAAGAAATAACACTATAAACTCAAATAAATATTTTTTTTACTAAATTTGAAAATAAAAACAAAAAATAAAAACTAAAGTGAAAACTTATAGACCTTTATATTCTCTATAATAGTACATTGTACGGGGAATCTACTGTATAATTTATGTTATTTGTGTGATTATTTTCTTTTTCACATAAGCAGATTTTGTCCCTTTTATTTGTTGTTATAAATAATGTTAAATAGTCTTATTTGAAGCATCTGAATGTAACTGTCTTACGCTTTTGGATGTGTTATTATTGTTGGAATTTTATTTAAATTAGATATTTATTAATTATTAATTTTCAAATTTAATACTAAAAATTAAAATTTGATACAGTATAAACATAATAAAGTGATCAAATAAATAATCAAAACTAAAATCTAGTAAAAAAAATTCCACCTGGATAGTGTAAGTTGAGTTTTATATTAGGAGGTCCAGTAAAGTTATTAAAAATAATTGTTTTAGGTCTTATGCACATGGTTAAGTTTCATTGGTGTTAGGAGATCCACCCTATTGACATTGGTATAAGTAACTTTTGCTAGGGAGGATTAACAATTTTGGTAACTTGTTCAAAAATTGGTGAGGTTATTCGAAATTTTCAACAACTTAAACAAATATGGATAGCAAAATATGTATATTTTTACATTATCTCTATTTGTACAAGTATATGATTGATCTTAGATCAATTTATAAAATTTATGTTATGTATACCTCGTAAATATCATAATGTTTCTACGATTATAATAATTAAATAAAGATGTCCTATTTTTTTCATAATTATATTAAAGAAAATAATCTATTTTTGCTTAAATACATAGTTAGTATATTTGTTGCATGGATTAGTTTTTATTTCAGAATTGCGAAAAAATGTGTGAAAATTATATTTTTAATGATTTATCTAATGAAAAATCACCAAAAGCAATTCCTAAAAGAACACCTACTCTGGTTACCAGAGGAAGAAGCAAGAGATGGAAATCTCATGCATGAAGAAAACATGTAGGAGATGCACCAACTGTTTAGCACGTGGTCTCCACACGCATTGGACAACTCACACATAAAGGGTAGAACATGTGACACATGACAATGCATGTCATACACATTCCATAAGGGGAGCATACGTGTGCATTTGACGTGTACAACCATTTTTTTTTAAGAGAAAAATGATGCATACAACAAGTTTGCCATAAAAGCAAGGACAGTTTGTGCAAGTAAATGTTGGTGCATATTCTCGAACATTTGCCTCATTAGTGCCACTCGTCGTAAATTTTGCATAATACTAGCCAATATTAGTTGATATTTAAAATACTTACTAGTGCTGTAAATTTAATTTTATAAATTTGAAAGACATTTAAAAAAAATAACAAACTCTCTCTTTTTTTTCACTCTTACCACCCAGATTCATCTTCAATTTCTCTACTCTCACTCTTCATTGCCACCCACACTAATTACCATTTATGTACAACACTAAAAGAAAAGATTACAGATTTATCAAAAACCTGTAAGAGAGCAGTGAAGCACACAAAACCCAGATTCAGGAGACAAAAAAGAAAACATGCTACAAGCTTCTTCAAAAGAACAACAGTTAAAGGAAGACAAAAAGAGAGTTTATTTCCAAAACAACAAACAATCTATCACAATAAAAAGGCAAAACAAAAGAAGAAACCAAGAAATAAGAAGAAGAAGAAGAAGAAAGTGAAAACCGAAATGGTCCAGTACTCAGGTGGAGCTATCACTACAAAAAAAGTAGGAATTAGCGACAAAAAATTACCGACGAAAAAAAAACCATTGCAAATTACCAACAGAAACCCAATTTCCGTCGGTAACATTGACGGGAAAATTTTCATTTAGTGGCAATACTAATATTCGTCTCTAAATATTGAGAAAAAACATCCGACAAAATTTGCGACGGACTTTAGTGACAGTATCAAATGCCTGTCGGTAAAAAAGGCAGGATTGGCAGAATAAAAAAGTTTTGAATTTATCGACAGATTTTCAAGCTAAACATTGTTGTTTGCTTCGACTTTAGCATTTTTAAGTAAAAGAAAACAACATCGTTTGGTAAAATGATGTCGCTTGGTTTAACACCTAACGAAGTCGTTTTCTTTTACATTAAACTCACCCGAAGCTCTCCTCCCCCCTCCCTTCTTGTTGTGTCTCCTCTCGTGCGATTGTCTTCTCTCCGACGTTGTCTCCTCTCCTACTCGTTGGCGTTGTCTTCTCTGACCATTGTCATCATGTCCTTCAGTGGAGACATTTTTACAACCACGATCATATGTTTTTTTGTATATTAGATGAAAGTTAATTTGGGTATTTGATTACTTTCGTTTATTTGTATATTTTGTGATTGGAAAACAACTTTAAGGTATAAGTGTTAGTGATAGAAGGGACAAGACATGATTTTTGTTGTGATGTTATGATGAATTTCTGATACATGTAAGGCGTTTGATGAAATGTTTGTTCTTTGAAAAAATGATTTCAGTTCTTTATTTTCAATTCTTTTTTAGTATGAATTTCATAATTTTAGTTAAAGGAACAAAGCATAATAGGCGTCTTTGTTTTTCACCAAGGTTTAAAATCTAAGATATAGTACAAAATTGGTGCTAGATTTGATCTATTACTAGTTTTAGACTCATCATTAAAGTTATAAAGGATAGAAGTAGAATAAGAATGGCACCAATTATAAAAAATGTCAGGCGTTGTTGTTCAAATGGGGAAAGATAAGTTAGAGGTGGAGGTGGAGGCGGAGTTGATTTCAGAGCAAATGATGGAGGACTTGATTCAGTTGGTGGTGAGGGAAGATAATTGGAACTCTGAGGGGGTGGAGAATCTACTGGTTGTGATGATGAATCTTGTTAGGATATATGTTATATATCTAAGTAATTAGTTTTGACATTATTTATTAATTGGACATATAAGATATTAATTGAATAATAACTTGGATTCAAAAGCTATATGGATAATCTTCTAGTTGAAAAAGAATCCTATCTTAGATTGGAGTCTATCTTGAGAAGGGGTGTGATACAACATGTACTGCTAAAATTTTAGATGAGGTGTGAAGGATTTTTGGAATGTATATTTGCACAACACTGGCGTTTAATTGGTTTTTGGAGTTCTGGTCTTTTTATATACACCGTGAGTTAAGTAAATCTGGTGTTTTTTTATTATTTCTTTTTTATTGCTTTTGTTTTCGTTTGTGCTAGAGACGTTCACGGTGAAATTGGAAAGTTTGTGAAATTACTATCCCTTCGGATTTTCACAATGACTTTTTAAATAAAAAAAAAAGAAGCAATGATTTTCCTAGTCAGAATTTAAATTGGAAATATTTTTTAATCTCTCAAATCTCAATCCTATATAATCAACCCTCGAAACTGTTGACAAATCTCCTTAAACAACCTTTGAAACTATTTTCCGAATCTCTCAACCCTTCCTTCCTATATAGACATCCTTTGGCTCGAGTTACCTTGTCTTAGTAGCCCATAAAACTAATTTGGGGGGTTCAATACACAGACATCCCTTTCTTTCTATATGATCCCTCTCTTAATCTTTTAATTTGTTGCACATACATGTGTCGTTGGCCATCCGCAACTAGACTTTTGAAGGAGATTCTGGGCATGGAGAAACACCTCTTTTATATGAATGGAGGCGTCAAGTTGCCAGTTGGCTTCAGATTTTGTCCAACAGATGAAGAGCTTCTCGTTCATTACTTGAAACGTAAGGTGTTGGGCGTTCCATTGCCGGCCTCTGTTATTCATGAGCTTGACGTATTCCAAACCGATCCTTGGAATTTGCCAATGCCAGGTTAATCGCTGAAAGCATTATCAATTATGTACTTAATTAGTCATTGCTCTTTCGCTTTATATGCCAATAATTTGGGATTAAATCATCCCTGGTTACTTTGGTGTTAGGTGATGATAAGGAGAGGAAGTACTTCTTTTACAACCAAAACAACGAGATTGGTCAAGGGAAACGTAAGAGGACCGCTGGTGGTTGTGGCTACTGGAAGCCTGTTGGGAAAGGCAAACGAATTGTTGCCTCTGGAAGCGACCAAGTTATTGGTATGAGGAAGGCCCTTGTTTTCTGCCATGGAAAGCTGTCTAAAGAGACGAAAATCGAATGGGTTATGCATGAGTATCGCCTTTTGGCCTCCCCAGATATATCGAAGTCGAGTCAGGTGTGTGCGTAAGAAAGATATACATTGATTAAAAAAAAAAAGTAAAAACAGTAACAATTTCTGGTTTCTTCTGCAGATATCGTCTACTTTGGAAAATTGGGTTGTGTACCGAGTATTTCAAACGAAAAAGAGATGGATAAAGCGTGGAGAGATTATGTCTCATAATGCTTCAGACAGGCTGCGTTTAGAATCTTCAGGTCATCCTGGACCCTCCTCGCCCTGTTTTAGTGAGATTACTGAGGTCTCTGCCAATGTGTTAGATGATGAAGAAATTAGTTCATGTATGAGGAAGACTTGATGGCTTGGAACCTCCTCCTAAGTTATCTATTCAGCTACGAAACGAAATGAACAAAAATTTTGTTTCAATTTGCCATGTTCTTCTTGTAGGTGGTAGCAACTTGATAATTGATTTCCGTGCTTTAATTACTTCTGCTCAACTCTGAAAAGTTTGGAATCACATATAGCTCTTAAAAGGCATATGTACAGTAAAGCTTTGAATGTCAAAAGGCTACATGATTTTTGGGAACAAAAAGAGCCAAAGAAAGAAGGGGAAGACATTATCTAATCATATTTTATTTTATTTTATTTTAAAAAAAGGGATCATGCACGAGCACGACCAAGCGCATCAAAGGATCATATGCAAAGAACTATTGTGGAATTATACTTGTCAAAGAAAAGGAAAACCAACCAAACCACTCAAGTAAATATACACTCGAGTGAAACAATGTGTATAATTTATTCCGCAAAAGGGAGGGCCCCTCCTGTTAGTAATTTTTGGACAGCAATTAAATGTCCTCCTGTTAGTAATTTTTTGGACAGCAATTAATTAACATTTTATAGTTGTGATAAATTCACAATCAATCAAATCAAATTTGAACTGGTTAAAAGATAATAAAGGCGTTGATTTAATGAGCTATATTAAATGAGCTAAAATATAGCAGAGAAAATAGACCCTAATCAGTATAAATAGGACATATATTAAGCCTGTGATAGGAGGCCCAATACGATTATTATATATATATGCTAAGTCTCTTGCTTATTCTTAAGTAAGTTGTTCAGATTCTTTAACCCGCTAAGAGATTCACGCAATAAGAAAGTCACAAAAAGATGTAAATGATATCTGCTCTGATATCAATTGTAAACGATCTAGAAGGGGGGTTGAATAGATCTTTAATCTTTTTCGTAGAGTTCTACAAAAATACGGAATTAATACACACAAAACAATTTAATCAAATTAAATTAAGAGTATAGAGAAGAAGGGCAAACACTGTTTTTATAGAGGTTCGGTGCTAAGACCTACGTCCTCTACCTAAGCTCCTACTTAGGATTTGGCAAACCACTTTACTACACTTTTTAGTTCAGTGTGAACTACTTGACTTCCGGCTCAAGCTACCTC
>JANZLX010000005.1:10860412-10872553 GCA_025531955.1 Erythroxylum orinocense
TAACATGCTCAGTCAGTGTATGCAATGAAACCTATCAGTCTGACCCAATATTACCAGAATACCCTTGCTACAGTAACGGGATATTACAGCTGTAATGTATTGTGTTCATAAGGATTGTGTTAATTGGTTTAAGGCCGCAGCTGTAACTTGTATTTAGAATGTGCATGAATCAACCCATTATTATTACGACGACTTCCAGATTTATTTCAATGGAACTTAACCTTTCGGAAAGTTGTACTTCTCTTTTATCTCAAGTGTATTATTGTTTTGTTCTTAGTTGATTAATCACTTGAGTTATTTTTATTAATTGTCATTTAATTAAAAGTAGTTTAGAAAAATCCTCTGTTGAGGTTAATACGAAGCAGTCGTACTATTGGGTGTGAAATTCTTTCACGGGAAGTGAGGTTGAGAGATAGTGTCAAAGGTTGAGTGGTATCGACTCAGTAAAGCCTTGGGTAAATCTATTGTACTTCGATGAAAGTTATTAAGCTAGGTAAGGGCCCTGCAGACGTAGACAATGTGTGCCAAACTAAATTACCAAATTTTAAGTGTTGATTTACTTTTGGTTCCCTTAATTTTTCTATTTTTTTTGTTTGTTAGAAATGAATTGGAAAGTTTGAGAAACTACTATCCCCTTCGATTTTTCAAATCTGATGGTGATTGTGCAGTTGGTGAAGGTGGAGATCTTAAATTCGAAGACGTTGCTCCAGACATGTTTTTAACCTATACAATGAACAACTTCCAGGCAAATAAAGGGATGTTATTGTTGAAAACCTGCCAGAAGCTCCACCTTTCCTCAAACTGCTTGTCTCAAAATCTTAGGATCCTGAAAATAAGAGAAGCAAAAACCGAAGTCACTAAAAAGGTCCTATTTGATTTAGGTTTGAACAAAGGAAATACAACGTATACAAGAAATATCACCATGTTTTACTTTTTATTGCTAATACAACAAAATTACAACACAATTTTTTTCCAAGCACCTTCATGTTTTAGAAAAGACATCAATGGTCCTAAGGACAAATTCCTGAACTCTCTATCATTGTTTATTACTGCTTGATCCCGTAGTGTCGTCAGTTTAATTTTTGGTACGCAAGTAATAGGTGACAATGCTGAGAGAACGTTAAAGGGTGTGATATAACTGAAAGAGAATGATGGAAGGGATCTTGATGGAAAGAGAAGGAAAATCATTTCCATACTATGATAAGAGACTTGTGTCCATTCCTTGTGACCTCCTACAATGGAGGACTCTCTCCACCTCTTGGCTTGTACCCTTATTTAGACTAAGTTTGTTTATTGCTTTTACCATTTTATGGATGTGCATTTTTTATTTACTTGGATAAATGGGTTGTGCAGGTTAAAAGTCCGCAGTCAGGCGTTTCCAGAATTTGGAAGCAAGTGCTAATCTGGAGCGTACTGTGAATAGACTGAGATGGTCTCATTTTATTCTTTGTTTTGTTTTGTTTCGTTTTGTATAGATTGATTACTGAATGTGATTGATTATTGGGTTCCGGACAGGAGGTCCGATGATTGTGATACTGAGTTGTGATATTGAAGTGCTACTTGAATGTGAATTGGATGACCTATGTGTATTTAAAGTGATTGACAAATGTGTTTTGAATGTGCTTTATATGTGATAAGTGAAATTGCATATGTATGAGATATGTTTCTCAACTCTACTGTTGAGTGCCGGACTACGGTCCGATGACATGTGAAAGTGAGTGTATGGGATCGATGCATTTCATTGCATAAGTGTATGAAATATAATGGCTGTTGTGACCAGAGTAGCCACCGATCAGAGCTTTAAGCTCAACGAGTGAAAATGAGATTCGAGCTCATAAGTGATTTAGAGCCTCAGACTTAACGTTTAATGAGCCCTATATGGGACAGTTATCAATGAGCCGGTATCCAATGGATACGGGACAGTTAGGCACTCAGTCATAACAAAATAATAAATGAAAAATGGGTCTCATATGCATTGCATATGCATAATGTGAATGTTTAAGTACATTGACTATGAAATAATGTGAAATGTGTAATAATGTGAAATGCGAAAGAAAGTGAGATGTGTAAATTATGTGTTTTGTGATTGGGTGAGCTATCGATGATGGTCACTCATTGAGTTCGCAAAACTCACCCAAAATTTGTAATTATTTTTCAGGACTCAGAAGAATACCTTGTTAGGCAACGAGAGTATACCTACTGCATATGAGTGAAGGAAGAGGTCGGGATCAATTGCATCTGCATTTTGTATTTGATTACATTGTACAAACTTGTCTTTCGCAAATTATTGTAATTTCTGTATAGTTGAGCATAATTGTTGTGTATAACTTTCCGATTGGAAAAGATTTTGTAAAAGAACTTGATCAAAGTGTAATATGTTTTGTTTCTGACATGGGCTAATCGAAATTTTAATATTTAAAAAATGTTGGCAATTCTTGTAAATAAAATGTTTCTGAATAAAGGTTGGCCCCAATTTTCGATTATTGATTTTCGCATACGTTCCCAAAAAAATGTTGCCGATTTTTGACTGATTGAGTGCTCTAACACGTCACCTTCGCGGGCACGGACTCGAATATCCCTACCGATATCGGGTTTGGGTCTTGCGGGAGTGGGGTGTTACACTTAGATCTTTAAGACAAGAAGACTTGGGCTATTTTAATGCTTCATCACTTAAACCCAAGTAGTGTTTGGTGCGTCACTTATTTTATTAATGGGAGTGGGTATTTAATTCACTTAAGTCCAAGAGCATATGAATCCAATAGTGGCGCCATACATCAGACTTATTTATTTTATTTTGAGCTTCTATGTATTTTAGCACAACCTTTTATTATTTAGCCTAAGTATAAATGTGTGTCTTTAGGTCAAATTTTTGTAACTTTTAGATCAGAATTGCTGAAGTGTCGTCGACTTCAATAGAGAGAAACATTATTTTCTTATTCTTGTTACTTTTCGAACTATCTTTTAATTATTAATTACTTTCCCAATTGTAGCGTGTCGTTTGTTCGTTTCTCTTGATTTTATTTTGATCATCGGGATTGTTTGGAAGAAGTTTCTAAGAGGTGTCGTAGAAATCAAACCTTACCCATCCTTATTTCTTGATTATTGAATTTGAAATTTCCATCCATCTTAATTCCTCAAAATCGAAAACATACCAAAACAAAATACCTATCGAAAACATCATCAAATCGATATCAATCATTCCGTGGTGCACGTTAACAGGTGTAGCAATTAATTACTTCTTGTTCTTGTTAATGTTTGGTATAAAATCTTTTCCTAAATTGTTTGTATAGTTTCATCGTGGTCCTTTCATAGTTTGCAGTTCACGGAAGAAATTGATTCTGGAAAATAGGAGTGAAAAAGGAAAAAGTCGAAACACAAGGAGTAGTGAATGTTTACAAATTAAAATGCTGTATCCTTGTTGGTTAATTCAGCAAGAATGAGTTCAAGAACAAGAAAGTTGGATACATTATGTGGGGTTATGGTTCAATTGCTTATGGTTGTGGAAAGTTATGTACTCTAATTCTAAACAACAAGAAATCCAACTTTATGTTGTGCTCCTTACATATTCATTATATCGTCATCCAACCTGCGCATGTATTTTGCGGTCTCGCTCCGCCTGTGTCTTCTTGGTAGTGAGTATGGTTGATCCGAGCGTGGCAATTGTAGCTACAAGGACTAGAACCCCTGAACCAGAGAACACCCCATTCTTTACTAGATAGCATTTGTGGTCCAGCCATCCTCCTCCGTAGGACTGCCTTTTGCTCATGCTCGTGGCTGAACTTAATAAAATCAGTGCCATCCCGAAGGTGATCCTGCGGCAGACACAATTATACAACTTCCTCTCATCTTATATGTCTAGTCTTTTTAAGCGTTGAAATCTCAGTGTAGGCATCTCCAGCCTGTCCATGTTCTTTATTCTCATTAAAATCATGCTAGTTGCCAACCTTTGGCCAATCAAACTGACCCTCCAAGCTTGTATATTTTGAAATCTTCAATCGCTAAAATATGTTTCAAATGCTTTTTCGTATGTTAATTTGGCATCTAATTTCAGGACATGATACTTAAGGTTTTTCTCAGGAATTGCACGTTTTAGCTATGGATATGAAGATGAGTTAGATAGATCACCTACCAGGACAGCAACAGAAGAGCTATAGCCATTGTCGGTCTTCTGGCCTTACAACCTTGTCTACTGTCACCTGACCGGAAGTTTCTGCAAATTAACAAGTTACCGGTGACTTGTGCACAGACCATACATACCAATGCTGCAATTCCAAAGCGAAAGGCACCACTTTTAGGCACATAACACCATTTTCCATCCAACTTCACATCTTCCTTCTACAAGATGGACAACGCCCAATGTCCCAAAAAACCAACTTTCAAAGCACTTCAATAACAATGCACACACTAATGAAGAAGAAAAAGGAAAGTACAAACCTTGGCTTTCTTGGCCTCGGCGACGATGCATAAAACAAAGGAAGAGAGGCCAAGGAAGATGACAACAACGACGAAGATTAGGGAGAACCCATGTCGAGGCTTTTCCATGGTGAGGTGATGCGCCCTTTTAGGCTTGAAATCTTCTCGGAGATAGGAAAAGAATGAAAATCATCAAAACAAGATGGCTTGGAGATTACTCAAGGAATACAAAGATACGGGGGAGCGATGTATGTTGGTCGTCTTTTCATGATCCCTTCCTGGGAGTTTCGTGTGGGGTCGTTGAAGTTTTGTTTCAAAATTGTCTTTCATAGCTCTGAAGGAGAGCCCATTTTCTACATGTACATAGGTGATACGTATAATTCAAAATCTCCGCATCTGCTCAATGTTTCTTCTGCAACCTCCCGAGAGAAGCTGACAATACAAGACGAAGATGATCAAGAATGAAAATTCTACATTTTCACTGTCATTTATCATACGCTGTTTGACACCAGAATGGTAATAAAATATGAATAGGTGGGATTGAGGATTGGGAAAGGCACATTTGGTCCGTTCTACTTGTTGGAGGGTGCAAGGTGGAAACTGAAATGGGATTAGTCTCGAAGCATATAATATGATTAATGTTTGGCATTTCTAGGAGATCGAACTACTCTTATAGGCGTGCGTGACAAACTTGTACATGTGACATAATTAAGGCTCATTAAGGTTTAACATTATTTAATTTGATGGTTGACTTCTGTGGAAGTGTTAGATCGGGATCCTATGAACAATGAAATAATGGGAATGGTAAACAACGTTCGTCACCCAATTCCATCAATTGTGTGCATTGAACCAATGGGGGACAATTTTTTCCTCCATAATTCTTGTAGAATTTAATTTATGGCACATGGTTGTAATTAGAAAAGTATAATCATATCCAATTAAGTTAAATTTACTTCACATAGATAAAAGTATCATATCCTTTATAATCTGACTTCTTAATGTGGCATGTTTTATAGTACTCAATAAGACGAGCGACCATTCAATTGTTTCCTCTGACGAGTCAGATAATTATCCAAATTGTGGCTTTCAGCTTATGCCCCATCTTATCTCTGTGACAACGTTTAGAGTTACATTGAGAAGACGACAAAAAGTTAGGTTCGACAAAGTGTTAGCTATATAGTCATATTACAGATTATTTGCTAAATCTTATGGTAGAAAACTTCAACTTATATGAATTTCATTGATTAAATTCAACCCAATTGATTTCTTACTTTTTTCTTTACCTTAGGTACTATCAGAAGTAAACGATTTGAAATGGGCTTTTCTTTTTTCGGTATATATCTTTTTAATTGAATGTTGTAGCTTATTTCACTATCTTCATTTAATTTATCATTAGTGTGTGCAACGTACAAATTATTATTATTCTCGAATAAAATCACCGTTTGTTCCTCATATATGCATAGAACAAGAGTACCTGCAAAAATAAACACATGATATGAAATATGATTAGTCCAAGTCATTCTTAAAAGATACAAATTCAATATGTAATTTTACTTATTATAAACAGTATTCATATGGTTTAAAATTACTAAAAAAATCTTGTAATATTAGGAATACTAAAGTATTTATTTTTAATTTTTATTAGTTATTTTGTTATATTCTATATTGAAATTAGGTTAAAATACTCATACAGATTTTAGAGAGATAAAAGTTCAACAAAAATTATATTTTAATATTTTTTAATTCAAAATTATTTTTTAAGTAATTGCAAATTATAACTACGTTTCTTAGTAAGTGAAATCCCAACGAGGGCTCACTTATTGCAGAGTTTTCATAGAATATTCAATTTGCAATTGTAACGGTAGATTTTGTGATTCAGAGCAATTGCCGTGGGCTGCTGTATTATATTTTCGGTAGCGGTCTGGATAGTCCCTTCTCTTAGGGCTGTACCTAAAATTTAGCTAGGATCCTAAGGCTTTTAAAGGTACAAAAACAACCTAAACATTTGTTAATATTAAAAAAAAAACCCCTTACGTTAACATAAACTTAACCCTCTATTAAATATTTCCTATCTGTCATTTTATTTTTTTCTGTAAGACCTCGTTGCCAACAATTTATTTGACATGGATCCAATAAAATCTGTAAACATTAACTAGATTATTAATCTTAAATTAATTTCACGAACCCTTATTTCACAAGATCTCTAATTTGACATTTCTATTATCTGCGCGTCTTCTCTGCTTCTGTTTCACAAAATTTTTCCTTTTTATGTGTTGCTTCTCAATTTCACTATATATCGCTTCTCTGTTTTTCTTTGAAGGATGATGATTTCTTCAAGCTGGCTAATGGTCAGGTCATTGCCTCATTCCTCATATAGCATTCATGAGGTATGAATTTTGGCTATCTTTTTTTGGTAAATTAATTTTGGTAAATGAATTTTGGCTATCTTGCATCACGCTATTCTACTTCAACTTGTTTGGTAAATGATTTACTTATAATGGATTGGATTTGTAGGGGTAGTCTGGGTGTTGCACAAAAGTTTACTCTAGACATTTTAATTTCCAAGACTTGCAAAGCTGTGACCTATTATGTTAGGGTGTCTTCATTTTAACATGAAATTTTGGCATTGTAACTGATAGAGAACCCAAATAAACACTTAATGTGGGCTTCACACGATACACACCAGGCCCAATTTTATCTTTTGTCTTTTTTCTCTTTTTTTGTCTCTATGCATAGTGTGCATACGGGTACTATTGTATAGCTAGCAATTAGTTAGTGTCAACTTGATTATAGGACAACCAACCAATAGCAATAGAGAAATAATTGTATATATAAAATCCGAATGTTCAATACAAAGCATGAAAGAAATATCTTTCTTCACCTACTACCTATTGTCCTTAATGGTATCAGAGCCTACCCTCTGATTCACCAACCCTAACCTAATATGTCAAACACAGGAGACAATAGTGGCTCCAGTGCCACAAACATACCAATTACACATGAACATGAACCCTACTCTGTCACTAACATTGAAAACTCAGGCGCTGTGCTAGTCAGTACCCCTTTCAATGGCAACAACTATATTACTTGGAGCAAATCTATAACTATAGCCTTATGTGCCAAGGATAAACTCTCTTTCATTGACGAGTCCTGCACCATGCCCACAGAAGATATGATTTTGTCAGCAAAATGGAAGAGAGCAGATAGCATGGTAACGTCATAGATTCTCAATGCCATGACTAAAGAACTAAGTGATACCTTCCTATCCTTCCCTACAGCTAGAGAACTTCAAATAGAGAGGGACATAAGTTTCCTAAAATAAGGTACTCTAACAGTTTCTGCTTATTATACTAAATTGAAACAATTATGTGATGACTTGTTTAGCTTAAATCCTACTCCCATATGCACTTGTGATGCATCAAAAATCATCACTGCTAAAGAAAACACTCACCGACTTGTGCAATTTTTAATGGGACTCAATGACGAGTTTGAGCATGTGGTGAATCAAATCATGCTAATGGAGCCACTACCTATTGCAAACAAGGCTTTTTCTATGCTACAGACTGTTGAAAGACAAAGGGAGGACAACTCCACTATGGACAATGCCCCTAACATGGAAATGCTAGCCAAACAATCAAGTAACTGGAGGAAATGAGGGAAAAATAATACCAATGCTAGCAAAGGAACCTATCCCAAGAAAGAGGACAAATACTGTGAAAATGTAAAAAGAATGGGTATACCTTGGAGACATGTTTCAAAATCCATGGAGTCCCTGACTGATATAAGGAGCTTACTGCACAGAGAGAAAAAGGAAGGGCAAACTTGGCACAAATAGTGGATAGCCCTATAAAAACCACACAAGAACAGAATGAGGAAAAAGACAAAAGATAAAATGGGGCCTGTTGTGTATCATGTGAAGCCCACATTCACTGTTTATTTGGGTAGGTAAAATATTCAGGGTACCAAAATATGCAGGTAATGCTACACACTCTGTAAACACGGCTTCTAATTATCTTAAGTATTGGCTTATTGATTCAGGTGCCTCTACACACATGACAACTGATTTGAGGCTTTGCACTAAGTATGTATCTAACAATAATGCTTATGATCATGTGAATTTTCCCGTTGGAACAAAACAAGAAGTTGCCCACATTGGCCATTCACAAATAGGGGACAAAATTACCCTTAGAGAAATTTGAAATATGCATAATTTCTTCAAAACTTGTTATCAGTTAATAAGCTTACTACATAGAATGAAATTGCTGTCATTTTCCTATCTAACAAGTTGTTTTTGCAGGACCTTCGGACTAATGATGTTATAGCTATCATCAAGGTAGTGAATGGATTGTATGAGTTGAACTCCGAAACCTTCCTACCACCCAATACCCTACAAGGTCCTTCTTTAGAATTTTACAAATCTAAAAATGTTGTTCTCAATGTTACAGTAGTTTTTGATTAGATTAGGGCAGTATCCAAGAAAAAATTACAACGCATCAATGAAATAAAAGTCTCTATTCCTCACAAACATGAATGTCAAGTATGTCCTTTGGCCAAACAACATAGAAAACCTTTTCCCAAGCATGAGATACACACAAACAAACCTTTCGAAATCATCCACATG
This sequence comes from Erythroxylum orinocense, assembly GCA_025531955.1. Classification (NCBI taxonomy): domain Eukaryota; kingdom Viridiplantae; phylum Streptophyta; class Magnoliopsida; order Malpighiales; family Erythroxylaceae; genus Erythroxylum; species Erythroxylum orinocense. The sequence continues at coordinate 10,869,447 of JANZLX010000005.1, forward strand.
GACTTATGGGGACCTTATGGTGTTTCTACAATGCGTGGTTCACACTATTTCCTTACAATTGTAGATGATTTCTCTAGGTCTACATGGACTTTTATACTCAAACACAAACACCAAACCCAACAAACCATCCTATAGTACCTTAAAAATATTGAGAGTCAATTTAACACCAAAATATTGAAGATACAGACTGATAATGGGAGGGAGTTTATTAACTAAGAATGCATCAAAATTTTCAAGGAAATGGGAATCCAACACCAAAAGAGCAGCCTATACACACCACAACAGAATGAGGTAATGGAAATTAAGCATAAACATCTTCTTTAAATCACTAGAGCCCTACTTTTCAAAGCTAAGTTACCTAAAGCTAAGCTACCTTATAAACTGAATCCCAACCAAAGTCCTGGGGTGGATGAGTCCTTTTGAAAAACTGCACAAAAGAAGGCCCAGTTATGAAGACCTAAGAACTTTTGGCTGCTTGTGCTTTGCCCTAAACAAAACACCAAACAGAACTAAATTGGACCCTAGGTCAAAAAGGTGCATTTTTCTTGGATACGTGACAGATTATAAAGCCTACAGAGTCATGGACTTAGACACTAAAGCAGTGTTTGTGTCAAGAGATGTGATGTTTTATGAAAGCAACTTCCCTTATGAAGACCAAAATCTAAACACTACACAAGCACCCGACCCCTTATTCTCAAGTATCCTAACCAATGAAGAAGGAGATTATCCTACAAAAACACCTATCATAATTGCCACACCACAAACTGAACCAATTTTCCAGCCATTTGATCATTTCCTACCCGACAATTCACCAATCCAAAATACAACACCAATTGTCCCCATACAAAGAAGCAGCAACAGAACCCACATACCTCCCAAATACCTACAAGATTATGTCCTTCAATCCATAGCATAACAATCTACTCACTCCCTTGATGATTTCAATGTCGCATTATAAGTCTATTGTCCTGCAGGAACAAATAAAGAACGGTTAAAGATGCTCAGCATCCAACACAACAACAATTACAACACCTTTATAGGTAATGTCTCTAGAACTTTTGAGCCATTATCTTATGAGACTGCTAGCAAAGATGAAAGGTTGGTAAAATCTATGAATGAGCAATTGTTTGCATTAGAGAAGAATGGGACTTGGAGACTCACAATACTACCTAAAGTGAAGAAGGCCATAGCTTCAAAATGGGTATACAAAGTGAAGAGCAATTCAAATGGAATAGTGGCGAAATTGAAATCTAGACTTGTAGTCAAGGGATTTTGTCAAAGAGAGGGGGTTGACTATTCGGAGGTCTTTTCTCTAGTGGCAAAGATGGTAACAATACGGATATTCTTGGCTATAGTTGCCTCTAAACAATGGCCAATACATCAATGTGACATCAATGATGCTTTTCTTCATGGCCATCTGGAAGAGGAGCTATATATGCTACCACCGCAAGGCTACAATAGAGCTAAGGAAGGACAGGTATGCAGACTCATTAAATCAATCTATGGCCTAAAATAGGCTGGGAGATAGTGGAACAAAGAGCTGTCCTCAAAACTATCCTCAATGTAGTTCATTAAATCAGAAGCAGATCATTGTTTATACACTAGGGGCACAAGAAATGATTTTATGGCAATAATCATATATGTGGATGACATTTTGATAACAGGTGCAAATGAAGAACAAATTGTTTCAGTTAAGAAAACATTGCATTCAGAATTCATTATCAAGGATCTTGTATATGCAAAATTCTTCTTGGGAATTGAAATAGCAAGAGCAGAAGATGGAATGATACTTACCCAAGGAAAATACATCTGAGACATTCTGCAAGAGACTGGGCTGTTGGATTGTTCACCTTGTGCAACACCCATAGTTCTTGGGACAAAGTTAACCATCGAAACAAGTGAGTTACTTGACAAACCAGAAGAATACAAAAGACTAGTGGGGAGATTACAGTACTTAGGGTTTACAAGACCCGACATCACCTACGTTAGTCAACAACTTAGTAAGTTCATGAGTAACCCTAGGCTACCGCACTGGGAAGCAGCTAAAAGAGTACTAAAATATCTAAAGGGAACTCAGAACCTGTGGATTTTTTACGCAGTAAAAGAAAACCCCTAACCTTGTATCCTTCTCCGACTCGGGCTGGGGGAGTTATGTCTTCTCCAGACGCTCCTTAACAGGGTTCTGCGTCTTTCTAGGAAAATCGCCAATCTCCTGGAAAACGAAGAAACAATCAACGGTGATTCGTTCTTCAGTTGAATCGGAGTACAGAAGCCTAGCCTCAATTACTTGCGAACTAAAATAGATAACCCAAATATTGCACACTTTTCAGCGTCAGATTACGAAACCCATACCTTTGTACTGTGATAGCCAAACTACGATCTACATCTCCAAAAATCCAGTCTTCCACGAGAGGACGAAGCACCTCGAAATCGACCTTCATCTGGTTTGCGACTGCGTCAATTTAGGGTTCCTTGAGTTGAGACACGTGAACACAACCAAGCAACTCGCAGACCTCTTTATAAAGGCTTTGACCGCACGAATCTTTTTGAGTCTTGTTTACAAGTTCGGAGTCGTTGGTTTTCAACCACAACTTCGGCTTGACTAGGGCGTGATAGAGAACCCAAATAAACAATGAATGTGGGCTTCACACTATACACAGCAGGCCCCATTTTATCTTTTGTCTTTTTCCTCTTTTTTTTCTCTATACATAGAGTGCATACGGGTACTATTGTATAGCTAGCAATTAGTTAGTGTTAGCTTGATTATAAGACAACCAACCAATAACAATAGAGAAATAATTGTATATATACAGTCCGAATGTTCAATACAAAGCATGAAAGAAATATCTTTCTTCACCTACTACCTATTTTCCTTTAGTAACAGGTAGGAAGAATGTAACACCCCACTCCCGAGTGACCCGAACCCGATATCATTGGTGATATCCGAGTCCGTGCCCCTTGAGGGTGGCGTACTACATCAATCGGTAAAACTCGGTATACACATTTTTTTTATAACATACATTGGCCCTGTAAAAACAACGGTAAAAACAGTAAGTAACTTAAGCCCATGTTCACTATAAACTATTTTCAGTTATTACAGACAGTCA
>JANZLX010000005.1:10890359-10901533 GCA_025531955.1 Erythroxylum orinocense
AAAATCTTAAGATCTGACATTAAAGCATTGATGGATATAGGATGAACATTTGTTAGGAGGATTAAGTCATCCATAAAGCAGAGATTTGAAAGCTTGAACTTTTTACACTTTAAGTGATATCTAAAAGATTTGGTCCTCTCAATGACTCTTTTTAATACTCTGTTGAACACTTCCATAGTACTTGCAAATAAGTAGGGTGAGATAAGGTCTCCCTGTCAAATTCCTTTTATGCTTTTGATGATCTTGTTAGACCATTAATCAAAAAGTTGAAAGTAAGAGTGGCACTAATAGTTGCCACTGGTAAGAATGAGTTTTCATTTATCAATATAGTGTTATTATCTTTAGCAAACATCATAATTCCTTTATTGATATAGTCTTCGATGACATTTCTAAATACCCAACATGAATTTATTGAGTGGCTCCACAAATTGAGATATTTGAAATATTCTTTACCCCTGATTTCCTTTATCATAGGAATTCTATGCTCTAGGGATAATATGATAAACTTTTCTTACAACAAATAATAAAAAATATTGTTGAACAAGTTTTAATCTTATAAGAACTTCAATAATCTACAAGCGCACAGGTCGTAAAGCATAGTAATTGAGGTGCCGATCCCTCGAGGAATTAGTGAACTAATTGAATCCTAATGTTATCTAAGGTTATAATGAATGTGATAAAAATGAAAATAAAAACTAAAGGAACACATTGAACAATTGATTATGAATTGATTAAAATTGAAATTATGAAATTAACACAAGAAAATCAAAATAGAGCACAACCACTTAATAATTAAGAAATCAAACAATACAAGATTAACCAATTATGGGAAGAGGGAATTCATTCTATCATCAATTGCTAACTTATTACTTTTGAGATAATTGGTATCGGTCCTAAAATTTTGAAAGGTTGAATATTCTCTCTTGAAACCTAATCATTAAACCCTAAATCATAATGCCTAACTGAATCCAAATTTTTTATTTTGCAATTTCTCAATTAACAAAACAACCTACGTTCCAATTAGTTTTTAAGCACTCTAATAGAAAATTAGATCCTCACATAAGATCTCTCTTCGTATAATTATCGATTTGATGTTTATGTGATTTATTAGGTTGTTATTTCTCATTACCCAACCTAATCATGTTACGTATGGTTCACTCTCTCGATTTGTTACCAAAGCATGCAAAAACGATAAACAATCATAATACCCAACACATTAACATCAAAAGCAATCAAATCGTAATTGATTCAAGAATAAATCCTAAATAAATTTTAAAACATCCTTAAACAAGTATTCATCATCCTCATATCCATTTCACACATCATATGAAGTAAATAACAAGACGAATAATAAATGAACTTAGGAAGGAATGATAAGGAGTGCTTGGCAGTAGCAACTCCTCCTCCTCTTCTTCTTCTCTTCTCTCCTTTTCTTTCTTCCTTCGCTTCTTTCTCTAATTGGTAAGATGGGGATCTTTTCTTATCAGGGTCATCTTATTTCCTTTTATAGTTATTTTTCCTTTTAGGATAAAAACTAGGTTTTACCCAAGCCAAAAAGTCCAAAATGCCCTCCAAATATAAAACTGAAGCAAATCATCATGTTTGTCTCACCCTTGTCACGATCGTGACCCTGGACAATAAGCTTCTGTCAGGATCGTGACAAACCAATCACAATTGTGACCTTTGAACATAGTTGTTGTCAGGATTGTGGCCCATTCAGTCACAATCTTGACCCTTGGCTGGATCACTTCTATCACGACCATGATAGGGATGTCACAACCGTGACGTAGCCTGACTCTTCCTCCAAACTTTCTCTAACTTCACTCTTTCTTCTTCATTTTATTTCAAACACTAACAAACACGTCAAAATAATTTAAGCGCACAAAATTAAAGTCCAATAACATGCTCTAAACACATAATACTCAAAAACATAAACACATAATCACATTGCATAATTCTAATCCTAAACATGCATAATTCATCTAATCAACACCTAAAAACACACTAAAACACCTATTAAAACATGATATAAAGTACAACTATCAAATATCCTCTACTTTGGAAGTGTTAAAGGCGTACTGAACTTGAACAGGTTTTTTTTTTTTTTTTTTTGCTTCCAGGGATTTCTGGTCCAAGGAGGGACAAATGCAAGTTTTAAGGATGTTGACTTCAACCACTGCGAAATCATAAGAATTTGTCTTAGTAGGATAAGTACCTAGCATTCTTCTTTTAGTGACCTTCTTCTCTAAGGAGATCTTCATATTTAAAGACTTTATCTACCAACTCATAGGAACCATAAAATTGTATACGATGAAATTTCTTCCACAATTCAATGTCCAAGCCCCTTTGAGCTAGCTTCATATATTCAGTTTTAAGAAGTGTTATTTGGCATCAACTTCCCATTTTCTTAAAAACGAGTGATAAACATATCAATATTCTCACCACTCTTCTGAGTTACTCTTGATGATTATACTATATTAACTTTGGTTTCAGTCTTGAAAAATTGTCTATAAAATAATTTTTCCATTTCAGCCTAGGAAAAATAAAATTCCTGGATAACAAAACATATCATAAAAAAGTGGTCCTTGTTAAAGAATTCAAGAACAATCTGATCTTAAATTAGTTGAAATTTTTGTAATTTGATAGTTCTTCATATTGTACAGTGAGTATAGAAATGTTCTCAATAGTGGATTAACCATCTTTACAAGAAGATAAGTTGAATTCAGGAATTCCATAGCCAGAAGGATAAGGATTCTCATGATCTATCTGATCTGGATAAAGGTTGTGGAATTTTAGGCGGCCAAATTGTCTTAAACCAAGCCGATACAAGTCCTGAATCACTTCCCTAACAGCTTTTATATCAACTTATAATCTCATTTGTAGTAGGTGAATAATGGAATTGTAGTTTACAACTGCAATGTTAACTCCCAGACAATATTGTGATCCATTCGTTACATCCTCAACACCAATTTCTTGTTTACCTAGAATTTAGGCCAGATTGTATGTTAGCCTTACCCAAATTAATATAAAAAGGCATCATAGGAACGTCTTCTGTCTTTCGTGGAGGAACATATCTCTCATTTACAATGGGAGTTATTAGGAGGCGGCTACATTCTCTGACTTCCATTGCATTAGGAGTAAGACTCCCTCGAGTCCTTTAGATATTTCCTTTGCTAGAATAGGTGAATTTTGCCCAGGGTCAATTGTAGAGGTCGTGTTTGATGTAAACTTTGTTTATGCAAATGAATTTGTTCTGTTGCGACAATTTTGGGTTCTCCCTTGTAGGAAAGTTAATTGACGGCGAGGCTACCTTCTCAAAATCTTTTACCATATGTGATATAAAGCCTTCATTTCTTACAATTGTAAGGGCTTCTTCCTCCAATGTCGACGAAAATGATTTCTATTCCATTATATGCTCTTATAAATAAAGCTCCATTGGATATGCCACATTGTTTGGTATTAATTTGGAATGCAGGCATGCCAGAGAGTAATTCTCCCATAAATTATACCTAACGTCCATTGACGATATCAATAGGCTTCATAAATGTTGAAATGAAATCTAAAATAAAGAAAGTAAATAATTTTTGCAAAAAGGAATCATAAACTACAAAAGGGAATTTGATATAACAAAAAGAAATTCACAAACTAAAAAAGTTGGAAAATGAAAAGGTGAGTTTGAAATAGGCTAATTGATATCTTTGAAGAATGGTTTTTATTGTATTATGTTGGTCTAGAGATTGTATTGTGTGTCCATCGTCCCTTGTTCTTAAAATGTTGGTGGATTTATAGTTCTCTACACCTCAAGTTATGTTTTTGCAATAACTACCCACTTCTCTATATTTTACCAAACTACCTACCACTATCTCCTTAACTCTCACGTTCTGAAATTATGCCTCTTGTAATTGTTTACTTTCCGTCACACAGCTATATTTTTGTTAATTACCTTCTATAATTGTCTCAACTACTATTTTTTCGCTCTAGTGTCTAACTTCTAATCCATTCCCCCTATATTTCAACTAACTAGCTTTTTACACTATTTTTCTTTAAAACACATGTAATTTATGTTTTTTATAATTCTTGAATTTTGAACTTCTCCATTGATCCTCGGATACATAAATTCTCTCGCCAGAAGATTTCTATATTTAGGCCCCTTTCATTTGTGGACCAAGTGAGATGAATTTTCTTTAAACTATAAACATTAATATGATAAGTATGAGACCTAACATCCCTTTTGTAGATATATGAAGTTAAGATTTTATAACTTCAAGGTTTTAATATAATTTAATATTAATCTGTGATTAGAGATGGAACTGACTATATACATATATAAATAGTTGTGAATATAATAGAGTTATATCAATTTAATTATAAGGATATTTATTTTAATATATAATTCTTTTCCTTAAATTCTAATATAATTAATAACTAAGAAGATCGTTTAGCTTCACTTCTGTTTTTCTATTGTAGTTTTTAGTTTTAATTTTCATTTTTTTATTAGTTTATATTTTTCAAATAAAAATAAAAACATGTTTGGTTATTAATGAAAATGTAGTTATATTTTTATTACTGATCATAATAATATATTAGATAAAAATTATAAATAAATTATTTTTATCATGAAAAATTAAATATATAATTAAAATAAATATTTTAATAAATATTTTTATTGATAAATTAAATTTTATTTTTAATTATTAAAAAAATTATTTAAAATTTTATATATTTTGAATATATCTAAAATTTTAAACTATATTTATTAATAAGTATTAAATTATAATTATTTTAAAAATATATTATTTAAATTAATTATAAATTTTAATTTAATCATTAAAATTTAGTTATTCATAATTCTAGATAATTAAATATACAATTTCAAATTAAATTATTATTAAATTCTTATTGATAATTAATATTAAATAATTAAATAAAATATATTTAGTTGATATTAAATCAAATTATAAAAATGAAAAACAGAAAATAAAATTTACTTTTTATAGTTTTAAAAACTCAAAACTGAAAATTCAATTTTACCGAATTAAAAAAAAAAAAACAGTGCCTAAAGTTTTTATTAAAGGTTACGACTTAGTAAGGTTCCGGAGAATACATCATAAAATCATCATGCCATGAGACTGGTATGTGTGGGTTTCAAGTTAACCTTCTAGTTTTAGACAGTGCTAAGTGCTAACGTACAGTAAATTCAACTGGAAAAAATACCAAAAATAAAAACAAATATGTGACCAACCCTGTACGTGGACTTCCTTTCAATCCCAATTCCAGGCTCCGTTAAAGTTCTTCTCTGTACCTAGACTCATGCTTTCACTTTCGGACTTCCATCCACCATGAAGACTTCTTCACTGGCGACTACACGACCCATTAGGCTTAGCTTTCAAGCAATGTCATTTTCAAGCATCAGAACGTGCAACACATGTCCTCGTTTCAGAAGGGTGTCTTTGATTAACCTGCCTGGTGTTAGTTTATCCTCGATTACAACCACTAAACGGTTTTGTTCAAGAGCTGATGTTCCTTTGGCAACCGAAGCTGCAGAATCATCTTCTCAATCGTCTCAATCTCATGTTATTGCCCACAGGATGAAGAAGTTGGAAGCTGTTGAAGAGGATGTGGAAAAGGTATCAACTTCTTTGCGTCTGCACAATGTTTCTTTGCCTCCTTTTTTGTGTGGTGATGTGTTGTTTTCGTATTGTTATTTATTAGATAATGATATCGAACTATTCTATAAACTTGGAGCTTTTGCTGTTAATACCTTCTGCAAATCTAAAAAATTTAATCCTAAATTACGATGACGGTGGTGTACAGGTGATTTACAGATGTCGCTTCTTGGCCATTCTAGGAGTTTTGGGTTCTTTGGTTGGATCCTTTTTGTGTTTCATCAAGGTGAAGTTTCTTAAACTCTAGCCGTTTTAATATGACGTAGAATTCTTGTGGTCATTATGAAAGCTTGAATTCACCTTCGTTGAAGGTGTTTTCTTTTCTATTATAAATAATACTTGACGACACGACCTTATCCTGTATTATCTTGGATTGGCCTAGTTTCCCACATACGGAGACAAGTCATGAGCTTGGAAAACAGTCATCCATAGGGTTGACGGGTTGCACCGAAGTCTAAATTTGCTCTGATTTCTTTTCACTTGGATAGAGAATGGTGACTTAGTGTAGAGGTATAAATGGAGATCACCTGTAGCTACCTAATGGCAGCTATTTACTCATACATCATTTCAATGTGCAGGGCTGCACTTATGTTGTCTCATCCTACATGGAGTACTTTTTCAATCAGGCTAAAGTGATTATGTTACTGGTAGACGCCATAGGTGAGTAAATGATCTCAGAATTCTTTACTGTTGAGGTTTTTGTTTCAGGACTACTTGAATTTCTAAGCTGGTTTACTTTATTCCATTTTGTATATCTTGTGTTGCCTAGTTGCAAATATAAAATGTGTTTGTTTTGTCCATAAACAAGTTCAAGGTTTGGTGGAAAATTCCTCTTTCTACTCGATTTGTGCATACATTTTCTGGTAATGTATAGCTACCTTAATACGTTGGGGAATGTCTTGCTATTTTCCTGTCCTTGAATTCATATTTTTCTCTTTCACTTTCATTGTGGTTGTTACCATCATCATCATCATAAGCATCATCAAGATGCCTACCAATGCTTAGAATGTACTATTGTATGATTAGACCAAAGGTGGCTAAAATGCAAAATTGAAAATGGGGTTCATGGTCAGAGATCTAAAATTGTTTGTTCTGTTTTGAGTTTCCTTTTCTTTAGTTTTAGTTTAACAAAATCTATGAGATTGAAGGTTAGTTTAATCCATGCTTTTGCTTATAGGTTTCAAGAACTTTTGGTCCATTTGGAAAAGCCATGTTTTAGTTGCAAGAAGAAGACATGCTTTAGTGAATTTACTTCCTTTTGCCAGAATCTGACTTTATCGAGCTAATTTCTTATTTATTTGTATCAATAAACTTGTGACATAAATGACAAAATGATGCAAACGAGTTTAAAGTCTATAGAAGAAATAAAAAGAAAATTAGTCAACCACAAGCCTTAATTTGGGGGATGGAAGATAGGAATTGAGTTGATAACAAAGAAAAGGGCTAAAATTTAGATTATATTAGGATTGCTTATTAGATAAGAATTAGTAGTCTGTTAGATATATTATTTTATTTTAGCTATGCTATCCTAGTTGTATAGGACTTAAATTTTTATTATAATATGATATAAATTAGGAACCCTTTTCTACTACAATAAAGGTTCTAAGAACTATATATGTGTGTGTGTGTGTGTATATGTATTCAGCTCTTCATTAAGAATAAGCAATCTAAAATTTTTCTACAAACTTGAGTTTTCAACTAGAAGATGTGATGCTTTCTTCTAAGAGTGATTCCTAGTTTTCTACCTTCTATTCTTTGTGTTCACTACAAAATTTCAGCAACCAAAATCCTAACTTCTAGCATATTAAACCTTGAAATCTTAAGCTTAAATATCCAGTAATCAAACCTTAAAACTCCAGCTATACAAAATCTAAAATTGCAGCATTTTTAGCCAAAATCTAACCTTGAAACTTGATAGTTCAGCAGCTTAATATCAGTCATAGTTCCTAATTTCGTGATTTTTAGCTACTAGTTAATAATTCTTCTATTTGTCCTACATCACAAAAGTTGCATATATTTTGTGAACTCAGTAAATTCATTTTTTGTTTTTTTTTTTTTTTCATTTTCCAATTGTTGGAACATTCTATGTAAAGAAAGTAAGTATTCTGGTTGTGTTTTGACCTTTGCCTTAATAAAAGTATGTTACATACGATTCTTGTTTTATTATTGTGGACTGCTGTTTGCACGGATGCATGCTAAATACAGTGATTTCAGTTTTTCAGCTTGACTTTCCATTTATGTTTTGATTCCTTGGTATGTCAATGACTAGCCTTTTCTGCAAGTGAACTTTTTTTCTTTTCTACAATAATGGACTATGTTTGTCTTATTTGGCATAAACAGATGAATAATTATCTGTGCCTTGTTAGATGGGCTATCAACTTTTGACTTCTTGAGTGATTAGTTTACCACTTACATCCTTGGAAGTTTTTGTTCTCTTTTGAATCATCTTGATTAATCAGTTTACCACTTACATCCGAGGACATTTTTGTTCTTTTTTGAATCACCTTCCACTCAGCTGTTGCTTGCATTTCTCTGCATGTTGCATTCCAACCCCACAACCCATAGCCCCCAACCCTCAGAAATTTTGTAGTCATGCTGTATTATATATTGTTTCATTATATAAACTGCGTCTCTAGATCTTGATTTGATTGTGTTTCTGTAATGCCCAAAATTGGTTTACAAAATTAGGAATCAAATATCACCAGTCAGATGTGCAAACTACAACTTGTAGTTGTTTTCCTTGATAATCCTCTTCTAGGTTGCTGTATGGACTTACTGATATTTGCCCAAATCAGCAGTTGTTATTTTATCTTGTCAATGTCTACTTTTTCATGACAGTGATTGCATGCATTATGTTTCTGCATTTTTAGTGAATGTTCCTGTGTAAGTGCTAATTATCATATTTACTGCATGTTTAGATGTCTACCTTTTAGGAACAGTGATGCTGGTCTTCGGAATGGGGCTGTATGAACTCTTTATAAGCAATCTTGACACCTCAAAGTTGATATCAGGGAAAAGCATACAGCACAGATCTAGTTTATTTGGCTTATTCACCCTCAAGGTAGGTGCATGGTCTCTGCAACTTCGGGAAGTTTACTTAAAAGAGTTCTGTTTCACTTGGACTATCTTTACTATGTTTTTCTATTTTCTTCCCCTACAGTTTTTATTTTGCCATTTTTACACATTGGTTTTCCTTATCATTCATGCCATTTGTAAAGCAAGTTGGTCGGGAATGGATAACATTGGGATTCGAATCTTAGAAGGGTACCTGAGCTTATTCATGTCATGTTTTGCTGAAGTGCTCCATTTAAAACATAGTTATCGTCTGCCTTTTTCTTTCCTTAATCAAATATCTGAATAAGGAATTGGAAAACAAAATTGTGCTTCAGACAATAAGGATTTGTGCTTTTCGTTTTACTTGCAGGAACGACCACGATGGCTGGAAGTTAAAACAGTAAACGAACTGAAAACCAAGCTTGGACATGTAATAGTAATGCTTCTTCTTATAGGTTTCTTTGAAAAGAGCAAGACAGCAGCCATCCAATCTCCTACTGATTTGTTTTGCCTCTCAGCTTCTGTCCTCCTTTGCTCTGGTTGCCTCTACTTGCTTTCTAAGCTTACTGATTCCAACTGAAACTCTTCTTGTTCCCTTTTCTCCAACGAGTTAGACATCAGCTGTGAACGTTCTGGTTGTAAATAACTACATATCCGTACATGTAAAGCGTCGCAAAACTGTTATATGTATATAAGTGAAATCTCGATAAATTATAAAATGACTTTTTTTTTTTTTTTTTGAAAAGTTGAAAGCGTGTAATTACTAGTTGGAAATACTACAAGCCCAAGTTTGAAGAGCGCTCTTAAACCGAAAGAACAGCTGCCACTCACCATAGCTGCCAACAAATACCCCATCACAAGCCCTCTAAGATGGCACAGGATTACCTCTGCCGTTTAGCCTATTCTAAGGTTATGCCGTTTAGCCTGTTCTAAGGTTATGACAGTGATTTTTATACAGGTTGTGTAGGTTGTGCTGGGTGTGTTCTCTTATATAGGGCAGCCCCTTTTTATACCGAAAAATTTGTAATATCCTTGCCCTAGTCTGCTTAGGAAGATTTTTCTTGAATTAGAAGACTTTTGTATGCCTATTTTGGAGTCCTTATGCATATAAAATTAGTATCTGATCATATCTTTTTAATCCTTCCTATTTTAGCTCTAAAATTCCTAACTTTCAGCAAGACTTTTACAAAATAACATAGAACTAATTAAGCAACAAATTAGAAGTCTAAATTAATAAAATAGGGCACAAAGTTGTGTAGAATAGAGAAAATATACTAAATAGTATTGCAGAATTTTTAAGCATCAAATTGCCCCCAAACCTAGAGTTTGTTTGTCCTCGAGTAGTCCTCAAACAAGTTCTAGGAATTAGTCAAATACAGTACTTTGCTCAAGCAAAATTCACATAACATGTTTCCAATAATCCCAAAGTAATATCAATCATGGACCCCAATCAAATTTGGACTTTAAAAAAACACAATTTCAGTTTATGCGTAAAATTGAAGCAATATGAAGCATTTTCCCTAAGTTATATTCTTTAGCAATCATATATCATCCTAAAGCATTGAAGCTTATCACAAAAAAATTAAGCTCAAGGACATGTTTTTCATTTTAAAAGATTTTCAATAATCTTGAGTTTTAAACCAACAACCCAAATTTTAAGGAAATTTCCCACCCCCAAACTTAAAAGATAACATTGTCCCCAATGTTAGAGAAATATACCATAAATGATGGAGTGAGGAAACTTCCCCAAGGTGCCACTCATATCTTGGGTGGTGGAGGATTTTTGAAAGGAAAATGATAACTTTAACTAAATAACTGAATTCAAAATGAAAAGGAGAAAATTTTAGTTCTAAGTTATAGTCGTTAGCTTGACTTTCTCCCCTTTTTCATGGTTCTTCCAAGTGTCTAGAAAGCGGTTGCTGCAGATAGTCACCCACCACATAACTCTTAAGTCGTTGTCCATTAACCTTGAATCTTTCATTGTTCTTTTCATTCAAAATGGCAATCGCACCAAAAGTTGAAGTTCCGACTACTTGGTAAGTACCAAACCATCTAGACTTTAATTTGCCCAGAAAAAGTTTTAAACGGCTATTGTAAGGATTTCTTGGCTCAAATGAAAGCTTGAACCTTCCTCTAGTTTTTTCCTTCTTGAATTAACCTCAAAACTCCTCTTGAACTTCAAGAAAATGGAAAACCCTAACTTTTCTTCTTTCCCTCCTTCCTTCTCTCCACCAACGACACACTCTCTTTCTATTTCCCTCCAATTCCGTTTTTCCTCTCTTCTCATGCAAGACAAGCCTTATTTCTTCCATTTTATATTCTTATTAATGCTAAAAAGTCCAACTTGCCCTTACTTATTAGCCTAAGTTCTTACCTCCTTAAGTGACATGCCCAAAATGCCCTTAATGTAACTTATCACTTCTAACACACTTCAATTTAATCTCTTATGCCACA
>JANZLX010000005.1:10905162-10916720 GCA_025531955.1 Erythroxylum orinocense
TGCCCTTAATGTAACTTATCACTTCTAACACACTTCAATTTAATCTCTTATGCCACATAACCTAATTAACACTAACAAGTTAATTAAGTCCAATACAAATTAATCTATCAAGACCTCAAAATTCATCTAATCATGCTTAATCAAATAAAAAAAATTTAAGGCCCAACATCGGCTTCATGGATCATTAAGTTTTCTCTTAACCAGTTGAGTGAGATAGTATCGAGATCCTTTACAGTCTCTAGAGTTGTCACCTTAAATCTCCATTCCTTTGGTAGTGATCTTAGAATCTTTGTCACAAGCTCGTCATTTGGATATAGCTTACCCAAGTTCTTCAAGGCAGTGATGACGTTATTGAAACGTCCAAAGAATTTGTCTATTGTTTCTCCCTGTCTCACGCAAATAGTTTCATATTGATGCATTAAAAGACTTATTCCATGTTTCTTTACCTCTTTCGTTCCTTCAAAGGTGACTTGTAGTTTGTCTCACATTTCTTTTGCTGTAGAACAATAAGATATCTTTTCATACTCTTTTGAAGGTAGTGCACATATCAGATAATGTCTTGCTTTGGCATTCAACTATGTATTTCTTCTATCAACATCAGTCTACACTTCTACATCATCAGTAGCAAGAGGTGTGGCTCCAACTTTGATAGCTTGTTAGATTTCAATATCTACAGAATGAAGATAAATAGTCATTCTCTCTTTCTAGTAGGAGTAGTTGTTTCCATTAAAATAAGGAGGCTTTGAGACGAATTGTCCTTTAAGGCTTCTCAAAATGTTTGTCATGATCTATCTCGTGCTATAAAACATAATAAATATGAAACCTCGCTTTGATACCAA
The DNA here is from genome assembly GCA_025531955.1 of Erythroxylum orinocense. Classification (NCBI taxonomy): domain Eukaryota; kingdom Viridiplantae; phylum Streptophyta; class Magnoliopsida; order Malpighiales; family Erythroxylaceae; genus Erythroxylum; species Erythroxylum orinocense. The sequence goes on from JANZLX010000005.1 coordinate 10,906,002, forward strand.
ATGATAAAGTAAACACATGCAAGAAGGAGGTGAATTGCGTGTATAAAAAAAATTGCAGGTACTTAAAAAAATCTATAAATAGAAGGGTCCTAACAATTTTCAAAAAGATCATGTTAATATTGAAAACAAAAGGATCCTATTAATTAAAAAGAGTTTGTTAGCGCTCAAAAAGAAAGGAACATGCTAGCGCTAAAAAAGAAAGGAACCTACTAATCGATAGAAGCCTGTTAATGCTCAAAACGAAAGGAGCTTGTTAATCGATAGGAGACTGTTAATTGTGAAAGGAAACTCTTGCGATATAAAAACAAAATGAGCCTGTTGTAAAATTGAAGGAGCCTCTTGTAAGTTGAAAAACACAAACACTATAATGCGAAAATTTAAAAGTTAAGAGAGAGTGAGTGACATAGTCAATTTATACTGGTTCAGCTTATAACGAAACCTACGTCCAATCCTCAAGTATTCAACTTGATTATTTCACAATAAAAACCAAGTAGTAAATTTTCATGAGCCTCTCCAAGCTTATAAGTACATATTTTTCATAGTTCTTCAACCTTCCACACTCATAATGTTTAATAAACCTCTATAAGCTCTTAACAAGAAATGTATAATGGATTTAAGAGTCTCTCTTAATAAAGTGATTTCACTTTCTAAAGTATAAAGATTTTGATATAACTTTTAAGCATATTGATGCTGCTACAGTATTTTGCAAGTCTCGTGTATGTCACAAATGCAGTGACTCTTCCTTAAGTAGACATTTTCCTCAACTAGTCATTGCTTAATCTACGATATCATTTATGCTAAAATCTTCAATAAGTAGACGTTTAAGAAGATCATTCTGTCAAGGCTTCCGGAGCTAATTATTTGAATTAGTAAGATCCTTCCGGATGTCTTGAAACCATTTGTGATTAGGTAATTTTATTTCCTTTTAAAAATTATACCATTTCCTATATAAGGAAATAAATCTAATTTGAATATTGAAATATTATAAAGTTATCATCAACATTGTTAAACGTAAATCTTGAGCTGACAACAGATAAATTTCAAAATCAGTTCGAGAAATACGACAATATAAGGATCAAGCTTCGGAATAAAGTATGAATCTCGATTCATGCTTTATTATAATTATAATCATTTATATAATTAAAGAGATCTTGGTTTTCGGAAAAACAATTTGTAAAAAATTTTTGTAATTATTCTGCCGTAGTCCGAATTGGATTTCATCCTGATTTCCTAATAGTGACTTCCATTAATTAGTAGAAATATTCCTTATATTAAGGCATTTTCAGTCTTTACAAATTTTAATTCTTTTCATATTGATTTAAACGTCATCTACACTTGGGATTTTTCATTGAATCTTATAATATCTGTTTATGCAACTAATCTCTACATATTATTGTACGATTGGTAGTGTGATTGGATTGAAATTTTTTTAATCTGAATCTTTCTTGAAGCTAATAAGTCATTCTGTCAATAAAAAGTAAGAGCGTTATTAGGAAGGCTTAAGTTTCAGAAAGGAAATGGAGAAGTTGCTCTTCATGTGTTTGAAGGTATTGATATAGCAACTGTGAAACCCAAGACTAAGGTATCCCTTACTAGAACATGTGAACAAAAATAACCTTATTCTTAAAGTGATGTTACCCCACCCATATCTATTCATGCTGTTAGTTTACTCCAAGAAGCTAATTTTCTCAAAGTGAAGTCTTTGCAGGGTCTTGGAAGGTTTGGAGGTACACTATTCATCTATCTATTTTTCTACTTTTCATTAGAAGTGGTTTATTAGAATGACAAAGTCTTGGCCAGGTTGAGTGTAAAAGCATAGGTTAATCTTTATATAGCAAAGCTTTGTGGAATACAACAATTACGAGCAGAAACTAACATCAAGTTATGGGATTGTTGGAAAAACTCTACTGTTGATCACAATTGATGAATGAAATTAATAACAAGTGAAAATTAACCACGGCTACACAAGTTTTACGACAATATAGACAATTGGCAATGCAATAACTTCAAATCAAAGCAATCCTGCCACTATTGGTACCTACTATATTTGCAGTGTTCCTAGTCGCTGTAGCAGTGGTATAAAGCTTGAGGTGAAGTTGTAGCACTCCATTTTCAGAATAGAAACTAATACTGCCGACTAAAGCATCTATGAGGATTATTTTGCCATTTTTTTTAACAAATTGATCGAATCTCGTAGGAAAAAATCCGACCAAAGGCATCGGAAAAATGGAATTAAATTCCCTAAGACACATTGATTTAATTACACATTTAGTTTTGACAAATTTAACCAGGATAAAGTTGACGAGTTTGAGTGGCCTCGTACCAAAACAAACTTAACGGCCATTGCCGTGTCAACTTGAGTTTGATTTGAGAATCGAAATTGGGAGTCGTCGAAAGTCCAATCCAGTACTGAAGGTCTTTGTCTCATTTTTTAGTCCCATTTTTCATTTGTTCTATGGTCTAATCTTTCACTTGGGGACGAATTCTTTGATCTTCGCAATCAGAGCAATTGCTTCCGTGTTCTTTTGTTTTCTTTTTCTAAAAAATTTTGGTGGATTTATGTTATGCTTTTATTATATAGATTTTGGAGCTGATCTAGTCGTATTTCGACGCTAAAGTTATGATTTTTATGAATCAAATTCGATTTTTTTAGTCTTGGATTTGATTGATTCGCAGACAAATATGAAGATGGGGAAGAGAGGAAGGGCATGTGTCGTCGTCTTGGGAGATATAGGTCGGAGCCCCCGAATGCAGTATCATGCACTTTCTCTTGCTCGTCAGGTCATATCTGATCGCAAATCCTTTTTGGTTTCTTTTTATCTCTGTTTCTAGTTTTTGAGGTTTATTGTTAGATTTTCATGTTAGTTGGATACTTGGATTATTCAACAGAATTATTCATCAATGATATGTGATGAGTGATTTGTGGGAAAAAGATGTAAATTTTTTAACTTGAAATTCGATTACTAACCTAAATCATCATTGAATAAGAAAAAGATGCAACTGTAAGCTCAAAGATGTTCCTTAATTCATTGAAGTTAAAATCGGTGGGGGATCTCATAGGCTTGAGCTTTTAATTTGTCTTGCAGGCATCTCTACAAGTGGACATTGTTGCCTATGGAGGTACCCTCTTGAAGTGATGAATGAGGGTTATAAATTCTTTGCCATTTTCAGAATTCTGTTGCGTTCTTTTTCACTTTCAGTTTGCTTGTGTTAACCTTTTTCTTTCCTTTATCTAATTTTTTGTTAGAATGAAATAAACAAATGTTCTATTTCCTTTTTTAATTAATGGAAGGAAGAAGAATGCAAAAACTTGTCACATGATGGAATCCATGCAAAAAGTACCTTAAATCCTTGCTTTGTGTTGCCAATTGAAACTAATCAACTACAGCCATAGCTCCAAAGTAGCGGGTGCTGGTTGTTGAAATACGTGGCTATTAAACATAAATTGTTATTTGATTATCCCTTTTTACTCAATAACAAAATCATGAGACTTTGCTGGCCCTGGAGCTTGCTAATTCAGAAGGCTATTTCCACTTTCTTCATTTTTTTTTCTTTTTAACCTAAATCTCCATCATGCTCCTTATTACTCCATGGTGAAGCACCTACGGAATCTACTGTATTAAGCCATTTTTTTAGTTCTTTTGCTGTATTAATAGCTACCACCATCCCATTAGACGCAAACTTTAAGCATTCACATGTTCTGCTTCTAAGACCAAGTTCTTGCAGTAGTCTGTTGTTACTTGAGTAGGAGCATTATTGCCTATTGTTGCTTGATGAAAGGAGTATATCTTATGCTACATGAGGAAAAAATAATGGGTTGTTCTAAATTTTCTTTTTCCTGCAGTACATTTGTTACTGATTAATATGAAATTTCTTGACTGTGCTTTTGTATGTTTATCAGTTTTATTTAGTCAAGATAGTCAACATAAAATGTTACAAGAGCCATTTCTAAACTTCAATAAGTTTCATGACTGTGTCATTAAATGCATTGGTGAATTGGATTCTTTATAGGTTCTGAACCCCATACAGCTGTGCTGGAGAACCAGTCTATCCACATCCACAAAATGGTATTTCTAAATTATAAATCTTCACCTTATTGAGTCCATCAGTAAGTGCTGTGAGTCTTCTGAGTTTAATGTGCCTCTTTTTCACGTATTTTTGTTCTTGACATTACAGAAACAGTGGGTGACAATGCCCCCAGGCCTGAAGGTGCTTAAGCCGTTGATACTTATTCTTAAGCCATTGTTTCAGTTGCTTGTGCTACTTTGGTATATATGCTTCAAAGTACCAGCTCCTGATGTTTTCATAGTGCAAGTGAGTATCTTTATACTGGACTCTGTTAGAATAAGTTACTTTGCTTGCAACATTGCCGTTTTCTGTTTATCCCTTATCATGTAGTAATTTTTGTTAATTTAGCTTAAAATGGAACATTAGGAAGGAAATGATCATTGTAGCTGACCCAAATAATTTGGGGTCCTCCTGCATCTTTGACTATAAAGCCAAATTGAGGTATGGTAGAAATGGTAAAGGATAATGTTAGGATTGAAGGTAGTGCTGATTAAGATTCTGCATCATTCATAACACAATTTGCTCATATCTTACCATGAATAGCCATTAAATTTTTTTTTATATATTGTTGGATCATTCCAGACTGAATTCGATTGGTATTTTGAGTTTTGTAGAATCCACCATCTGTTCCTACCTTGATGGCTGTAAAATGGGCCAGCTGGCTGAGAAACTCGATATTTATTATTGACTGGCATAACTTTGGATATACTTTGCTGGCATTGTCAGTTGGAAGAAACAGCCGATTTGTGGCAGTATATCGTTGGTACTATTTGAATTACCGTCTAGGATTTATTTTTACTGATTTTTGAACTGGACATCTAAGTTTTTCCATATCTTCATAGGTTTGAGAGACATTATGGGAAAATGGCTAACGGTTCCTTGTGTGTGACAAGGGCAATGCAACATGAACTAGCAGAAAACTGGGGAATCAAGTAAGAGGGTCAGCTCAAATTTAATGAAATTCTTGATCTTGATACTGGTGTATAAAGTCTAATTTTAAAATCTTTCTAGAAACAACTTTTTGGTTAGTAATTGTCTGTATGATGGTTAGAGCCACAGTTCTTTATGATCAGCCACCTGAGTTCTTCCATCCTACTTCGCTTGAGGAGAAGCATCAAGTAAAAATTCACTTTGTCTGATGCCAATGCCTTCTTTCTTGGTTTTCAATTATTTGTGAACTTTTATAAAACATATCGCTTCAGTTGTTCTGCAGATTGGATAAACAAATGACTCAGCCCCAGGATGTTCGTGACTGTGTTAACTATGGTACATCATTGTTCTGAAATGTTTCTGTTTATCCAAGCCAAGATTTGTTTGCTAATATTTATATTTTTATACAGGAGCTCTATCTATGGGAAGCCATAATCTAAAAGAGACTTTATTTACCAACCTTGTTGACGGTGATGTTTTGTTAAGATCGAACAGACCAGCACTTGTTGTTAGCAGCACAAGCTGGTGAATTTTTTGCTTTAACTTTCAGCTACCCATAGCAAGAGCTGTAATATCATGCATTAGTTAATGTAATTGCAGAAATTCAGTAAAGTGGATGAAAGTGTTTGCTTCTCACTGCCTCATTGCCTCTTTATGTAATCAGAGTTACTAATTGTGGTAGCTACTCCTATAATATGCTTAAATTTGTTGTGATTTAAGCTTCAATTGCTGAAAAGATGTTAAACTAACTGTTCCTGTTATGAATATAGTTTATCCAGATTCATGCCTAGTTAGAAGAGCATATTTTCTGATTCCATAGAGTTTTGAATATCGTTAAGTAGGTTGTTTGATTATCTGTGTTTATAAGTTTCCCTTTACAAATGATTTATCTGTGTATATATCTGCTGCCAGTGATGGTAGTCACGAAAATTATTCTCTTCTTTACCCTTACAAATTATTTATTACAAAAGACAATATTGCAAGACAACGAAAAACATTACAGGACCCCAGATGAAGATTTCAGCATTCTTCTGGAGGCAGCAGTTATGTATGATAGGCGAGTTGCTGCAATCTTGAATGAAGATGATTCTATCAAGGAAGAGATCATTTGGAATGACATATCAGCTGGGAAGTGCTACTTGTATCCTCGGCTATTATTTATAATTACTGGTAAACATCTTCATTTCTATTTGGATCTGGAAGAGTTTTACATAAGTGATACCATTCTGTATGCCACAACTTTTACCCAAGTATATGTCATTCGTGAAGGTAAAGGGCCTGAGAAAGAAAAATACGAAAAGAAGATAAGGCGCTTGAAACTTAAACGTGTGGCATTTCGTACAATGTGGTTGACAGCTGAGGATTATCCTTTGCTTCTTGGTAGGATAACTTCTGCATTGCTTCTACTTGATTATGCTGATGGTTTTCCTCCCAAAGGTTTAATTTCAGCTATCCTATGGTTGCAGGATCAGCAGACCTTGGTGTTTGCCTGCATACTTCATCATCAGGGTTGGACCTTCCCATGAAGGTATGACAAAATTTTAATCATTCATTGAAAATATCTTTGGGTAAGACATATATTGTTCTCAGCTTTTGGAACCCTTTCCTTTTTCTAATTTCTCCATGAAAATATCTGGCACCAGGTTGTGGACATGTTCGGTTGTGGACTTCCTGTTTGTGCTGTTGCCTATTCTTGGTAATTGGTTTCTGTATATTTTATCAGTCTTGTAGGTTTCAGTTATGCATAAATGTGGCAGGTTCATGTTGGTAATAATATGTCTTTGTTTGAAGCATAAAGGAGCTAGTGAATGTTGATAAAAACGGTCTTCTCTTCTCATCATCCTCAGAATTGGCTGATGAACTTATGGTAAATCCATTTACCTATGTTCTCCTATGAATGATTGTGTTTGATTAACTTTGAAGTGGTTTCCTTTCTCAAGATTTTATGGTGCATTTTTTAGTGTAAAAGGTGTACAGTAGATCTACATTCTTATTGTTTTAATTCCTACCATTTAGAGAAATAAAAAGGAAACCCCAGGCACAAACACATACTACACACACTCACGCATTCTCTAAGAATGTTATTTCTAATGATATAAGAGCTAGCGTGCTTTCACTTGTTTTAAAATCTGCTGCTTGCCCAACAATGGGTAGCTGGATAGAGAGATCGACATTACAGAATTGTTAACCAGTTGATTCATAATCCAATGCAAAACTATGCTGCTGAATGCACACAGATGATGTTCAAGGGCTTTCCAGATGAATGTCATGCATTGAACTTGCTTAAAGATGGTGCACTGGAAACTGGTTCCTCAAGGTGGAGCACCGAGTGGGAAGAACATGCTTTGCCATTACTAACAAAGGTGAGCTTACTAAATTAATTCATAGCCGAAGTTACTGTTTATTTATCCCACCGCATCTTACTAAATTTTTTCTACATTCTTCAGTACTCATGTTGAATACCACTATCTGCCGAATCTTATCCATACGGCTTCTGCAGTGGATAGATAGTTTTCCTATGGATTTTCATCAATTTGATTTAACTTTCAAATTTGTAGGTTGTTTCTGCGAACCTGAGGTAGTTTTCAGTTCGTAAATCAAACCAGGTAAGTTCAATCATTCCTCTAGGTAAGTTATATAGGTTCAGCGATGCAGAACAAACAGGAGAAGCACTAGATCAAAGTCCAGATATAAGAAACATTTTGTATTAAACAATAAACAAAGCCAGATGTAGACAAATGCTTAGTTGTTATAACTTAATACTGACCCACGTATTGTCTGATTTCAGCTTTTTCAAAATTATGTTATATGCTTATACAAGGCGGTGTGTTTGGGACCTGTGAGTAATCTTTAGATGCTGGTTCGTGGAGCAGGCATAAGTTAACCAACCGTGTCAGGAGCACAGAGAGCCGTTTTCTGGAAGTCTTTTCCAGAAAAGTAGTTTATCAGGAAAAGCTGTATGCTTTTAATCTTGAAACATAGCTATACATGCTTTATACACTGGGTTTTCGTTAGGATGAAGCTTGATTTTTTGTTTGCGTTTGTAAACATGCATTGCAGACCTAAGAAATAATTTCGAGTTGGGGAAATTGACTACCTACTGTAATCTAGAATTTCTCAAAATGTGAGATTTAATGCAATCAACGATGTAATGAGATTAATGTAATGGAATGTGCCTTTGATTATATATTAGGGTGCAAGAATGTCATGAACACGCATTCCATTGTAGAACTTTTGCTGAAGTGATGTTGGCAACTACAATCAAGACTTTGTCCCCATCTGTGGAAATTGCACTTCTGAGTTATTCAAGTTATTTTCTGCTTGGAACACATTAAAGTTTTATTGGAACTTAGGTCAGTTATCAGACACTGATCTGACAAAACCAATTCAAGAGCACGAAGATTTAAACTTGGTTGAACTCAAGCCAATCCATGAGCTAAACACAAAGATATATACTTAGATGCCCACCAGGTGTGGGTTCACGTTGCCTCAAACTTCTATGTTAATGGTTCTGTTCCCAAGACAAGTGCAGCAGACAACCAAGGGACCAGATCTTCTGATCAACTTTTTGTGAACCTATTCTGAGCCACTGCATCTAATCCATCCATTTATATGGGTCTCACATAAATAGATGGGTCAGATGTAGTGACACAGAGTTGGTCCACGAAAAGTGGACCAGAGGATCTGACGCCATTCTCCAAATATGTGGCTGAATTGACAAGTGGATTCTTCCCTGTTTGAAATGGGATTATCTTCTTTTATATCTGACCTGAAAAAACACAAGTTAACTTACGGATCTTCGCTTAATTGCATTTATAGATATGTGGAATATTGATGTGGACGTTCTTTTGGTCTTCAATATCCAAAAAAGAGGGCAACATCAGTAGATGCAGCCTAGCTGACCAGTTTGAAGCTTATTTTGTTTCCTTGTTTATTTTGTTTCTTTTACTTAATTAGATTTTCTATCCAATATAAGTATATCTTAAGATCTGTTTCCTTTGTTAATTAGGATCCTATAATTTGGGATGTCTCTTTTGTTATTAGCAACTTTTAACAGGCTCTCGAAATTTAAAAAATGGTAGGAATTATTCTTTCAGCAAGTTAGTTTTAGAAGAGGGCTCTATTAAAGACAAGTCTGCCTCTTCGAATTCATCGTAAGTTTCAAGAAAGATTCTTCCATGTCGAGACTTATGACTAGATCCCAAGCTAAAGCTGTCAAACTTTTGGTATTTGAGCTGTGATGTACAGAATTTGGTAGTCAAGTTGAATACTTTTGTAGAACAAATGGCTACATAATAATGTGCGTTAGAAGAGCAGACGGTAGAAATTTCTTCTTTGTTCCCGCACAGATGATTCGCATACATTAAGACAAAATTCTACAAACAAGAAAAAGAAAGCATCTTCTTGGCCAAAAACACAAAAGCAGTTGAAAAGATAGCATCAGATACACTTCCTTGATTCACTGCTGTATGTACACAGTATACAACAGAGGCTATGCAGATTCCTCCAATTTTCTTCAGGTTTGCTGCGCAACAGTCAACACAAGTTGCATTTCTCAACCATTCACCATCTATGGATGTCCTGCAAAAACCCAGAAACCAAATCATAAGCAAAAAGAACCCAAATCATATAATAAGAAGTAAGACGCTTAACTAAAGTTCATAAGAAGTAAGACACTTACTTAGTACTTGTTCTGCAGGTAATCTCCTTCAAAAATCCTTCTAGAGCATCTGTCTTAGCAAATCGTTAGCACCGGAGGACACCGATTCAAAAACCCTTGGAGGAAATCTCAAGTTCCCTCTAAGCACGGCTTCAAAAATCTCCACCGCCGTCTCTCCGTGGAACGACGAAAATCCGGTTGATAAGTCAATTATAATGCATATTTGTTGGACTTAATATTTATTGATTTGTGAAATTGGTATTTATAAATTAATGGAATTAATGGTTAAATGATCACAGGCGGTTGTCAATACCAAAAAGACGAAAAAGGATCAAAAAGAGGAAAAATAAGGACAGAATCTTGAATCTGCAGATTTTTCAGATTTTGTTTCCAATTAGAACACAAACGCCCAATATCTGCTGGACTTCTTTTTAAGAAGACTCCCACTAAAATTGGAATACAACCTAATCTGGACAATATCTAATCAAGATTATGAAAGAAATTCAATTAGAGAAAGAAACTCATGTGATTGCCGCAGCTTTTATATATATGTATTGAGTTTAAAGGAAGGGGAAGGTCGTAAATTAGATTAGGTTTTATCATAGGGTAGATTAGGTTAGATCATCATCATATATTCTGTTATTTTTCTCTAATTGCCGCACCCCTCTTCTTGTTTCTCCAATCAATTGATTTTCTTCTTATCCTTTATTATTCAACAGTAGCATTGCATCTTCTTTTCTCCTTAGGCTGCCGCATAGTTGATTTCATCTTGTTTTTCCATTATTGAACAGTATCGTCGCTCCTTAGGTTGCCGCACTTCATCTACTTCTGATTTTCTTGTTTCAATGTAGTATCTTCATCACCACTAGGGACGACAATAGTTTTTCAACCTGATTCATATCCGCACTACCCGACCCAATGGATTTGGATATGAGTAGTAAATCGTAAAAATCGATGGATATAGATATAGATATGAGTTGAGTTATAAAAAATGGATATGGATATGGGTAGAGTAAAACCCGAACCATGGATACCCATATTCTACCCGTTTTTTATTAACT
>JANZLX010000005.1:10928150-10944655 GCA_025531955.1 Erythroxylum orinocense
ATTTTCGAGTATGTTAGATGATGCCATGTGTTAGTTAGATTGCCATGTGTATATCGGATTTGTTTGCTCCAACATACTGTCATCATAAGGCACGTACTTGAATGTCATTAGTGATGTTTGGGTGTTTGCTTTATGGTAGTGGGATGTTGCAGATTGAGTAGGTTGTTGTGTGGGAGCAACATCTTCGGTCGTTACCACCCTCTTTTCCTTATTTCTACCAGGTGCCATTATATTGAACCTGTATAAAATGAAATATGAACATAACAATGAAGCTTAACTCAAACATCAATATTCCACATCAATATAAGGAGATCAGTAGTCAAATACTAAACATTTGGCTTAACATTTCGCAAAAACATAAGTGAAACATTAAAAATATGCATCTAGTCATCTTAAATTAACATAAGTAAAACATAAACAACATACTGAAATTATGGACATAACATTCAATCATCATAATCAAGATTTTGAAAATCATCATCATTAAGTACATTATCGTTGGATTCTTTATCACTAATATATTCGAGCAAAGTATTGTCGTTGTCATTTAAGTCATCCTGAGTATTGTCTTCTTCTGTTTGTAAGATAAGATGGGCTTGGACTTCATCTAGTTGAACTATGTTGGGATTGATATCTCTCCTATGAAATGATGATATATCTACATCTTTTACTGAAATTCCTTTGTTATAGAACTCCAATCCAATATCTTAATAGACTTCATCTGCATCCTCATCCAATTGACCAATATCCCTTTCACAAAAACCAAAGACAGTCATTTGTTGAAACTTTTGAACAACCTTCTAATTGCTACCCAATACAGTATCGTTGACGTAGAAAACTTGTTTGACTTGACTTACAAGGACAAAAGAACCATTATCATACCCTGTCTTACTAACATTTATGCTAGTAATATGCACGTTTACTTTCATATCAGTTAGATCAAATCATTTGCATTTAAGTAAAACAACCTTCTTATCTTTGATGTAGTGCAACTTTATTATTTCAAAAATGACACCATAGAAGTCAATGTTTTCGCCGTCATGACATCCTTCAACAACAACCCCAGTATTTTGACTTTTAACTCAACTATCTCGATCTTGTATATGAAATCTCATCCCATTAACAATATAACCTGTGTATTTCTTTGCACAAATATGAGGCCAACATGCCAAACTATATGTTGTCGCCGCTTCTTGCATGTTACGGTTATGTAACCATATCATCTGTCCGACAAATTGAAAATAAATATGAGGATGAGACATATTTTCATAATATGTAATCAATATGAAACTTACTCGATTTCTAAACCACGATATAAACTTTTACCTATGTCTTTCTTCAACAATAATAATCCTTTTACTGTGAATTGTGTCTTTATGCTCTCTATTTAAAAAAGGCAATGACAATAAGATCTCAGAGTGAATGAAGAAATGAAAAGGAATACACGTACTCCATGTATGTATCGACTTTCTTGCAATTGTTCAAAATATACTAATAGGCGATTTCAAATTCGTCTTTAGTTAACTCCACATATTTACCCACACCAAGTGGCCTAACTTTTTGGGAGAAAATTGAGAATCTACCGTCGTCATGAAAATCAAAGTTATGTTCTGGTTTATTAAATCTTGTCTCCACATCAGTTAAGTACATTGAACAAAAAAGTCAAGCATTCATTTGCTATATAAGCCTCTATAATAGACCCCTCTGGTCGAGCTTTATTACGTACATAACGTTTAAGAGAGCATAAAAACCTGAACATAAACAATTATAAACTTAGGAATTGTTACAAACAAATAACATAGAAAAAACTTGTTGAATTTAATATGAATTAAGTTTGAATAGGAAGCATCCATTGAAATTGAACCTGTCTATAGAGTTTTGTTTCATATGGTAAGTGAATTGCCAAATGAACTATAAAATTAAAAAAAAAATGAGGGGAATAATAGTTCAAGCTTACATAGAATCAATGCTATGTCCTTTTTTCATTTTATCAAGCTCTTCAACTTTAAATGTCTTGCAATATAATTGCTTGAAAAACTCTCCCAATTAACCGAAAGTAACAGACACATCTTTCGGCAAACACCCACGTATTCCAACAGGAAGTAATCGTTGCAAAAGTACATGACAATCATGACTTTTCAACCCTGACACTTTTCCCTCTTTAACACTCACACAACGACCTATATTTGATGCATACCCATCAGGAAATTTGACTGATTGGAGGAATCGACAGAATAATTGTTTCTCATTTTTTGATATGTTGTAACAAGCGGGGGAATAACGTATGAGCCATCATCTCTTTTTTTCAAATGCAAGTCCTTTCTAATATTCATGTCTTCCAAGACAAGTATAGCCTTAATTGTGTCTTTGAATTTCCCATCAATTCCTATGATAATCCCTAAAATGGACTCATAAATGTTTTTCTCAATATACATGACATCAAGATTGTGCCTCAATAGTAATTCATTCCAATATGACAAGTTGAAAAATATGTTTTTTTTGTCCAATTCAGTTCGACATCATTTCTCTTTTGCTTTTTATTACTTGGGCGTTTGCCAGGTGTAATGTCGCCCAAATATGACAGCTGGTAAACAATATCATCATAGGGCAACTGCATCGGAGCTTCACCGAACTCTAATGTGCCATTAAATTGTTTACTTCTTCGCCATCTATGCCCATGTTACAAATAATGATGATGACCCATATAACATATTTTACTTCATATCCTTTTTAAATATGTTTGACGGTTACTTACAGGTTAAGCCATATATCCTTTAGTGCTCCACCCAAACAAATTCTCATAAGCTGGGAAATCATTTATAGTTCACAAAACAACAACATGCATTATAAATGTTTCGCCTTCAACAGCATGAAAAGTTTGTAATCCAAATTCCCATAGATCGTTTAAGTCATCAATTAATGGTTGTATGTATACATCGATGTCCTTACCAGGAGCAATAGGTCCTGGAATAAGTAAAGACAACAACATAAAAGGATCCTCCATACACTTCAATGGAGGTAAATTGTATGGAACTAGAATCATTGGCCACATGCTATATGAATTACTCATATTAACGTAAGGATTAAATCCATCTGAGGCCAATCTAAGTCGAACATTACGACAATCTTGTTCAGACCATGAAAACTTTCTATCAAGCTCTTTTCATGCCATTGAGTCTGCTGGATGACGCATAATGTTATCATCAATGTGTTTCTCTTTATGCCACTTGATATCTATGGCTATTTTGTTTGACATAAAAAGTATTTGTAATCGTGGTTTAATAGGAAGGTATCGAAGGATTTTATTCAGTATCTTTTCCCCTCTCCTATCATCCACCTTCCACCTTGATGTACTACAAATAAGACACTTTGGAGATCTTTACTTTCCTTCCAAAAAAGAACACAATCATGATTACAAGCATGAATTGAAATATATCCCAATCCAAGATCCCTTAACAGTTTCTTCCCAATCCAAGGTCCCTTAACAGTTTCTTTGCATCATAGTAAGATTTCGGCAACTTGTGTCTAATAGGTAACGCATCGTTCATTAATTTAATTAACATGTCAAAGGACTTGTTACTCCATTTAAACCTTCAAATGCAACAACTTCACAACAAATGATAGTTGTGAGAAATTAGAGCACCCCGGATATAATTGTTCTTAAGCAACTTTCAATAACTTCCCAAAATTATCTTTTGTAATACTACCAATTATGTTAGGCATTCTTGTTTTATTTATAGTCTCCATATAACTCCAACAATTGTCTAACATCTCATCAATCTCATCATCACCATCATCATTCACATCATAATCATCTACATCATTATTGTCACTATCATCATAACATGTATCCCCACTTCTACTACAACTTGCTTCCTTACGTTCACCATGACAAAGCCATAGAGTGTAGAATTTATCTATGCCTCAGATATAGCAAGTGATTATATACCACATCTTGACTTTGGAAGTCGACATTTAAGCAATCAATGCATAGACAATGAATACTACATTCATCACCTATTTGATCTTTTACAAATTGCATGAAACTCTAAACTCCTTCTACATATTCAATTGACCATTTTCGATGAGACATCCAACCCTTATCCATCTAGCTATACAATAAAAGAATATAACTTAGTTATTACATGCTTTTTTGGTTCAATATTACGTTTAAAAAACTAATGTAATTAAGGTATGTGGCGTTGTTTCTTGTTTCCAACCTATATACCATCCTTTGTCTATACTATATTGAGTTATTTCTTGTTTGCTTTGTCTGTTTACTTCTTCTATTACATAATGACATTGTAATTGGTGAAGTCTTCTGTATTAATTTTTGTTGTTTACGTTGAAGCTATTATTTTAAATGCCATTGGCAAAAGAAAGAAATTAAGGTTCCAATTTTTATCTTTTTTAAAATTGTTGGTTAAATTACCTTTAACTATTTCCTCTGTAACACCTATTGTTCTTTCAAAAGTTTGTCAATATATAAATTATATCATTTACATTAGTGTATAATGTAAATAAACATGTTATATTCATCATTTGATGTGTTGGATGTTGTTATGGTACTAATTATTTAGTACAAAAATTAATTACATTGTATGAGGTTAACTACTAATTTTGTATTAATTTTTGTTGATTACATTGACGCTATTGTTTTAAATGTCATTGGCAAAAGAAAGAAATTAAGGCTCCAATTTTATCTTCTTAAATTGCATGGTGATTCAATTTTAAAATGCTTTTATCGAAAAATGGCTATAAAACGGCGTGAAAATATCGTGTTTTTACTGCATACACATTAATGGGTTTACTATCCACTCAATTTGTTTTGTCAGTTCATACGCATCAATTACATTAACTATATACATCAAAATGAAACGACCATTGATATATAAAACAATTAATTAACAAACCATTTCAAATGTGACGAATACTACTAATTCGCAATAAGAATAATGATTACTACTAATTCGCATTCACAACAGTTGCAACTATTTGGACAAATGATATTTCTAACTGGGTTAGACGAGTTACCAGGATCAACGGATAACTACAAACTACTAAGAAGGAGGAACTTCAACAATTAATCCTTAGATTGCCTATAAATACGAGAGAATTATATATGAAGTAATTAAAAATTAATAAAATAACAAAAATTACATTATGATTAAGTGATACTACAAAGAAATAAGACATAATTGCTTAAAAATATATATTGAAATTAAAGAAATCATACCCTACAAGAATTCTATATAATTAACCTTATACTTTATCATTATAATTCTTATTCACAGGACATAAGGCTTTTGTCCAACATGTGGTGGGCAAGGAGAATATACGTGAAGATGCCACACAAATTCTCCGGAGAGAGGAAAAGCTGAGAGAATTCTTTTTTTGGGGGAGTCTATGTTCGTTTAATTTCACAACTACTGAGACAATGTCATTTGTTCAATAAACGATGAACAAATGACATCGTCTCGGCTAAATTTTTTTCAGCTGGACACATTCGGTGATGAATTCATAATTCGTCACCAAATGTTAATGGTCTATTAAAGATTTCGTGACCAATTCACAAAATTGTTGCCCCTTACATGAATGCGATGTCGTTTCGCTTAATTCGTTTACATGCCTTTCTATTTTGCGACGATATCACAATTTGTTGCAAAATGTTCAACATTTGGATACCAAATTCTAAAAGCATCACCAATGCTGTTCAACATTTATAGATTTTTAATTTTTTTCTAAATTTTTTTAAAATATCATAAACATAAATTACTATAGAAATTATATATAATAAATATAGTTTTGTGAGACCACATAAAATTATGAAATCATATATATCAAAAAAGAATAATAAAAAGTATAAATGACAATTTTGTTAACTAAATTTATTTGTACACTTATACAATCATTGTCATTAAGAAAATAAAATGAAACTAGACAAATAAAAACAAATTAAAGAAAGTATGCGAAAATTGATAAAA
The DNA here is from genome assembly GCA_025531955.1 of Erythroxylum orinocense. Classification (NCBI taxonomy): domain Eukaryota; kingdom Viridiplantae; phylum Streptophyta; class Magnoliopsida; order Malpighiales; family Erythroxylaceae; genus Erythroxylum; species Erythroxylum orinocense. The sequence continues at coordinate 10,934,135 of JANZLX010000005.1, forward strand.
GTGGGGAATTCGATAAGGATCCGATTCGTTGCTTCAATCTCGGCCTACCTACACTCTAATTAAAGCATTTTCTTTACATTCTTATTTTTTTTAATTGGTTAAGTCTTTGTTTGAGGTATTCCTATTACAAATAACAAAATGAAAATTTTGTCATTTACACTTATATATGCAATTGTTCTTTATTTGCTTCATTTTTGGGAATTACCAATCTTTAATTTTAATTTGGTAGATAAACAAAATAAAATTGGGAATTTTTTAAAATTTTTTAACTTTCATTTTTACCAAATTCATCACTAATATGACAACATATATCCTTTAGCCCTTAGTCTACCATTAAGCATTTTATTTGTATAAAAAGATACATTTAAATTAAATACCCTCAAGTTTTTGTGACGAATTCAGTTTAGTCACAGAAGACCATTTTCGTGACCAACCACCACACTTAGTCAAAATGGTAGACAATTTGCTATCAAATTTTCACATCGTCACCCAAAACAGTTTTTGCGACGAAGACATGTGAGTCGCAGAATATTGGTTTTGGCAACTAGCTTCCACACTTAGTAGCAAATGGTTGACCATTTGCTACCAAATATCCACTTTGTTGCCAAAACCCAAGCAAATTCTTTACTTTCTAATAATTAACAAATTAACATCTAAATAAATTATCTAAATTACTTTATTAATTATTTTAAGTGTTTTATTTAATTTGAAAAGTGGTTTTCTTTTAATATCAGAAAATAGACTATTATGTTACAAAATAGTAATTTTTAAAGATGTGTTAGAAATAGTTTTCTAATTATATTAGAATATCTTGTTAAATTTTATAAAAATTAGTTTTTCAAATTTCATATAATTAAATAGTATAATTTTTTGAAAATTGTTAGTCAACTATAATTTATTTGAAGGTTGAACAAATTAATTTTGAAATAGTTTTCAATTGAATAATTAAATTTTTAAATCAAATTATGTTTTCATTGGAATAGGAATATAAATTTATAAAAAATTATTTAAAAACCCTCAAGCTTTGGCCACGAACCATGTATTAGTCGCTACAACTGACGTTTATCAACCAAATACGATAGATCATAGCAAATTAATTAATAGTACTTCAAAACAACAACAGTAAATAAGAAACGACGTCGTTGACCTAAACAAGAAAAACGATGGCGTTTTGTATTACATTTTCAATGACAACCACAATAAAAGGCTACCTCATTCTCGTTTAAGCCATCAACATTTCTCAAAATCCTCTCTTTTGTTTGGGTTTTGTATTGTGGTCATCATTTGTCGAAGAACCATTATTAACTTAATCTATTTTCATTAACAAAGTATGCTAAGTTTAACTTATACCTTTAGGTGTTTATTGCGAGTTCTTAATTATGCATTTGATGTATGGGTTGTGTTTATGATTGTGTTTCGAACATGATTTACTGTCTGTCTTTGTGATTTGTATATGAGTTGGCTTCTTCTCGACGAACTTTAACGCTTCCCTCATCAAAGCTTCGTAACTATTTGATGAAAGGTAAGAGTATTTTACTTTAATTCATTTCCATTAATAGTAATATAGCCTAATATAGATAATACTATATTTTTATACATCACGAACATAGTCATGTCCATTCTACTTTAAATTCTAAATTTTGCATGTGATATAAACTACTTAATAGATTTCTGAAATTTTAGTAATGGTAACTTTCATATCATTAGGCACATTGAAGATGTATAAGTGCTAAACTGGACTACTTTCATTTATCATCGAAATTGGAGTTAAACAAATCATCATTTTATTCTAAATCAACATTCGCAAAATACCTCTTAACATTATTAATCAAGGAATGTAGACATGATGACTAGTTCCGAATAACCCTAATTCATTCCGTTGCGAAGAATATGGCAAAATTGTGCTCACTAAAATAAATAAATAATGCAGAAAAAGTCTCCACTTCATACATCAATCATCGTTTGCCTTTAATGGTCGATCTTCTGTTTCAAGGGGTTTAGTATCATCCAAACAATGTCACTTTCTTTATTATGTACATCTCATTTCCGGTTATGAAGCTATCATATATACACATTCACATTTGATGGTATATACTACATGTTTTAAGCTTCCTTGAATCTCAAAAATGACGTGTGCCCGTGAAAGCAGAAACGTTGTCACAATGGTCCGTAACGGATTAGGAAAATTAGTTGTTTTATAAAATTCGTCAATTCCATAGGCTTCATCTGGTCATTCACATATACATGTCATTCCAATGTCGGTTCGTTTAACGATTTACTAATCTTACAATATCTAAGTTCTATACTGATTGTGTTGATTTAGGCAAATGATCATCAAATGTGTTGCAAATTACTATAGAACCTTTGCTAACGATTGTTTTGAAATCGTTACTGAATGTGAACCATTCGTTACTGAATGTGCAACATTTGGTGATGATTTTCAAAATTCATCACCAAATGTTAATCTTTTGGTGACACTTCCAAATATCGTCACCTAATGGTCACTTTTAGCGACAATGTAAAAAACATAGCAAAAAACCAAACATCTTTTTAGTGACAATTTTATATAATCGTCACCAATTGTGAACCCTTAGGTGACGATTTCGGACATTGGTCACCAAATGTTTAACAAATTATGGTGACGATTTCTGAAAAACGTCACCAAAAGTTTATTTAGTGACGGATTTCTGAAATCGCCACCCATTTTGGATCATTTTTGTGACGATTTTCGGTAATATTTTTATCATTCGTCACGAAATGTTGTTCCTTTTGTGAAGTTTTTTTAATTAGTCGCTAAAGGCTTAGTTTTAATGATGATTTGGAAAATCGACGCAATATGATAACTTTTGCCGATGATTTTGCGAACGTAAAAAAAAAAACGTAACTAAATGTCTATTTTGTTGTAGTATACTATCAAGTTATAAACTTTAGAGTAACGAGTATGAATAGTTTCGAGAAACGTACTTTCCTCCGTTGAATCCGTTAAAAGTCCGTTAATTCAGTATTTCCAGTTTTTATTTTCCCTTACATAGGAGCCCCAAAAAAAAAAGGAAAAGTAACTAGGATACTTTTGTCATAGGCTTTGTAGTTTTCGTTTATATTGCAAATACTGACTTTTAGATTGAAGATTGGAATTTTAAATGGACTTACTTGAAAAGTATAGACAGCGTTGTAACCAAAAGTATAATAATATATAAACCTTACTTTAAAAAGATGTTTAAGTATCATCTAATCTATCATTGAGCTTAAGGTGTACTTTATCAAAAGAGTTCACCGAGCATTTGATCAATACTATTCAGACCCACCTAAAGCCTCAAAGGGTCAAATGTAGAGTTAATCCAATTTAACAATTTATTTTCTTAAATATGAAAAAAATGATATATGTAAATAAAGAATAATAAATCATATCTGTTGAGATCAATGTTTTAAAAATTAGTCCAAAAGTTAAACAAATAAGAGATTTAAGATTTAAAAGATTTAACTGATGTTAAACTGTCGTAAAAACGGATAAATATTGAAAAAATTAAAAATTTTGAAATATGATTAAAAAATGTATAAACCAATTGAAAATTTTGAAATTTAATTAATAAAGTAGATGTTAAGTAAAAATTAAATAATTTATTTTGATTTAAAATAGATTAATTTATAAAATTAATTAATAAATTTATCGTTTTTTAGTAAAAAAAGTCATTAAAGTAAACTAAAAAATTAAAATCTAAATTAAAAAATTTACTGATTCATAATTTTTATATTACACATCAAATCAACATCTTAAATTGCTACTTTTGAGTCAAATAAAAAATTTTAAATGATGATGTCTATGGATATATATTTATAGCTTTTGAGTTATATCTCGATAGTCACATTACTCAATTATTTAAGGGAGACAGTCAAGGTTTTGAAACTCAGATAGGACGTTGAATTGGAGGCTTTATTGATCTTTAATTCAACCACCGATCGAATCAGTGTAACGTCATAATTACGCAATAATTATATATAATATTATAATATTAAAAAATAGAAAAATATACTAAATAATATAAATTTCTATACTTCTGTTCAATTTATGAAAAAAATGTAGGTTTTACTTTTTAAATAATTAAAAAACACATGAAAGAAAAAAATTAAAATAAAAAAATTCATAGAATTAGTGGCCAACTGATTTGACTAGTCTCAATTTAACTAGTCAATTAATCGGTTATTACCAATTCGTGCTGGTTCAATTAAAGACTAATTTTTAGAAACCACCCGAATTAAATAGCCAATTAATCACCCGTCAAACCGATCCGTTCAGTCCAAGTTTAAAAACAGAGGAGACAGTAGGTTCTTAAGGATGCAAGTTTGGCATATATATCTACTTTCAAAGGACAAAGCTGTGGGGCAGGATTATTCTTTAGTGGGGGAGGCGTATGGTATTGCTCTGTGATATGATCAAAATGCTTTAAAACTAGGAAAAGGAGATACCTAACCCTTGGCCACAGTTTTGAGCTAAGAACCCAAGATCGACTCTCCATCGTCTTCCTTCATAAAATTTCTCAAAAACACAAAACCATTTCGAATGTTGTCACCTGCAGTGGGGTGTCAACTATTTCTTATTAATTATGCCCGCCACCAAGAAGATAACCCCACTAAAGAAAACACATCCGCTTTGGTGGTTCGCTGCTGCCGTCTGCACCGTCCTAACTTTGGCCGTGATCCTGGGAGGCATCGTCGTGTTCGTGGGTTACTTGGTTATCCACCCGAGAGTGCCGGTGATCAGCGTATTGGATGCCCACTTGGACCAGTTCCAGTACGACATAGCTGGGATCCTTGTAACTCAGTTAAACATCATTATAAGGTCAAAGAACGATAACACCAAGGCTCATGCAAGCTTCTCTGATTTCAAGTTGACCCTTCTCTTCGAAAACATGGAAATAGCTAGACTGGAAGCGGATCCCTACGAAGTAAGGAAGAACGACTCTTTGGATTTTAACTTCGTGGCAACATCTATGCCCGTGCCATTAAATCCTGAACAAATGGAAGACGTTGGCATATACTTGAACCAGGATCGAGCTATTTTTCATTTGACAGGAGATGTCCGAGCTCGTTGGAGAGTAGGGCTTCTTGGGTCCGTCAAGTTCTTGTGTCACCTGAATTGTCAGCTTATTTTTCGTAGATCAGATGGAAGCTACATACCTTCTCGTTGCACTTCCAAGACCAAATAATGATCTCTCAATTCTTTGTTTCTTTTTGGATCAAAACATAGTTCAACTCCTTGTCAACAACGTTAAATTGGCGGACTGCCATGGCAATAATTGCGAACATAATTGCAGCAATTACGAGCTTAATTCCTGAAAATAGAGTTGTAATTTAGTAAATTGCAATAATTTTAATAATATTAAGTATGCCTGTAGACGGTAATTTAAAGATATAAGTACATTATTTTCTCTTTTTTAATATTTTTATTTGACGAACACATTTAGTGTAGTCACATAATAATAACATATTTTAGCTAGAACCCAATTAGTTACTTATTTTTCCCACCTTAATTTTGCTATTTTTGGTAAGATTCCCCATCTTAATTATGAGCAGTAACAATGATAACATGCTAAACATCTGTTCTATAGCCAATTATTAAAGTTTTGCTGCCATTTTAGAGTGGCCTGCTTATATATTAATCATAATTTTAATTCACCTTGAAATATAAGAGAACCAGCAATCTTCATTTTAAGATTTCAGTATATTTATAGTTAAAAATAATAGTGTATATAGTGTTAAGTTATTTGAAGATTTTAGGCTTTCTAACGAAGAAAATGATAAGCAAAAGAAAACAAAGGAGTGATGTGCTGGGGCAAAAAGAGTGAAAGGGAGAGAACTGTGACCAATATAAACCATACATGAAATTATCCAGAAATACAAAGCAAGACCCACAAGCACAAAAGAGCAGAGAAAAAGAAATCAATGCACCTTTAGTTGCCTTTCTGCACACTTTTCTTCATAATCCTGACAATCTTGGTCGCTTTTACTTTTTCCAATTGCTTGCCGTCATTACTTTGAGGCTAAGCTTTCTTTATAAAAACAACCAAATAAACATTCAAGCGCTAGTACGAGTTGGGACTGGTAAATTCTTGGAGACGTCGCTAAAATATGGAATGCTGGCATTACTTTAACAAAAGGTAGTACTTGTGCAATGTGTACAATATCCATTACCACAATTAATTATCGAGGTCTGTACTTGATTGTCCCTGATTAAATTTTATTCCTGCTTCAAACTTCAATGGCATCCCACTACTGCAGCTCCAATTCTGGCGTTCCTCTTTTACTCCTAAACTTAACACTTGGGCAGAAGTTGTTCAACCCGTGAGATGGACATCTAGATAGGTTTGATCAAAATATTCTTTTATGAATTTTAGATTATATAAGTTGTATGTGGAAAAAACATTAAAAATTACTTGAATTTAATTACATACGGACTTGATTAATGAGTTTATAATACTGTAGATATAGATGTTAGGCCACTTTCTTCAAAATATTATAATAATCCAGATACCTTTAAGTCTAAATAGTTATTTTTTTCATTAAAATAATTAACGTATATCAACTAATGCTTGTGCTTTTGAAATCAAAAGCGCAGCTAGTGTTTTCATAAGGCGTGACAAAGAAATTCATTTGAGAATTGGAGGCTTCTAAGTTGAGGAATTGAACTGCATACCTTCTAAGTTGAAATATCTGTGCATAATATTTTAATTTGTTTAAACAAAAAGTTGATTGATGATATAAAGTTAAAATTATCCTAATTGATAATAAAAACATTATAGTGTACATAATAACTCTTTATAATTCAAAGCAAATGACTACAACAATCCCAATATCCTGGTGACCGCGGGTGCTCTGAGATGCTACCCCTTGTCTTCAACTCATCCACCTCATGTTTCAGCTGAAGTATGTAGTCCATCAATGTATCCGTTGAGGTCTGAAGCCGATTGACTTGATTGGTTTGCAACCGTTTACTAGATGTTGTTGTACTGGAGGTAGAGGGTTGCGAATACATATGTTTGCAAATGAACCTAGCCCGAAGATCCTTCCACGACGGTCCCTACACCTACTGCGTCAAGATACGTCTGACTCTCATCAACAGTTTGTTCGTGCTGAGATTGTCGCTGAATGCTTTCTTGTATTTGGTCCTATTAGGAGGTAATGTTTATAAAAGTAAGTGATAATGATTAAGAATTAATATTAAAGCATAAATTTTACATACATTCAGTTCTCTACATCGGCTGTTAACGAATATCACACTGTCATGCTTCTTAGTGTGAGTGTACAAAAACAACTGACGAGGTGTAGGCCTCTTGCCCATAGACTTTTTTGTATAAGAATAAAATGTTATATGTTAACTAGAATTTATAAAAATTTCGGCAGAATTTCCTCTATTTTTAGGCTATTTACCCCTGTTGAATAAATAAAATAATTCAACACAGCCATATATGGTAGCAGACATTTATACTATTATCATTATCCATAATACACACATTTTCATTCTAACATTCACATATCAATTTAAATTGAAACACAGCAAAGTAAAATAATTAGAATATAAGTGTAAAGTTTAGATACTTACAAGTCTCTCTACATATTCAATAAGGTTCAATAAGGGACTGACAAGGTTCGTAAATTGAGAAACTCGATATATGGTTTAAAACAGGCTTCCAAACAGTGGTATCTTAAGTGCAATGAGGTTGTGACCTCTTTCAGCTTCGTGGAAGACAAAGTTAAGAAGATACTTGTACTTCAAGGTCAGAGGGAGCAAAGTTATCTTCCTATTGTTATATGTTGATGATATATTGCTCACATCAAATGATTTGACCATATTGCATAAGGTTAAGCAACTTTTTTTGCCAAGCATTTTGGCATGAAGGATATTGGTAAAGCATCTTTTATCTTAGATATTTAGATTCACTAAGACATATCTCGACACTTTTGAGGTCTCTCACATAATGCATACATTGAGTGTGTATTACAAAGGTTTAATGTTATTGACTGTAAATATGTTGTAGCACCAATCTCTTATGGAGAGAGATTATCTTTGGCACAGTGTCCAAAGAATAAAGTTGAGAGAGAGGCTATGAAAAATGGTCTATATTTTAGTGTGGTTAGTAGTCTGATGTATTCTCAAGCGTGCAATAGGCCAAACATTGCATTTGTTGTTAGACTGTTGGGTCGATATCTTGCTAACCCAGGAATAGACCACTAGTATGCAATTAAACGAGTGTTGAGGTACTTAAAAGGAACCAAGGATTATATGTTGAAATACATAAGGGTTAATAATTTAAACCTTGTGGGGTTTATAGCTTCAAATTTTACCATGTGTCCGGATGATAGAAAATCCACTTCATATTACATTTTTATGTTAGCAGTTGGTGTAGTATCGTGGAAGAATGTCAAGCAGACATTAGTAACTTCCTCGACTATGCATGCAGAGTTTGTTGCATGCTATGAGGCTGCTTCACAGGTGGCTTGGCTCAGAAACTTGATTTCTATTGTAGTTGAGATAGTAGTTAGAACCATTATTTTGTATTACGATAATCTTATTGTTGTGTTGTTTAATAACAACAATCAGAATATCACAGGGTCTAAACATTTGGAGGTTAAATACTTAACTATAAAAGAGTTGATACAAAAAGGGGGACATTAAGATGGAACATTTAAGGATTGAGAAAATAATAGTTGATCCTTTAACTAAAGGACTTCGTTCACATGTGTTTGAAAGACATGTATATAGTATGGGTGTACTAAATTGTGTTTGCTCCTTGTATGTTTACACATTTTGATGTATTATGATAATATGGTTGTTATTAACAAAGATGATCATCGTTTATCCTCAGTTACACTTGTTACTATATGTTTTCATAATACATGTAAAAGTCTTAAAGTCTGTGTCGATCTTAAGCATTTTAAAGGTCATTAAGCATATATACAGATTGACCTTAAGTCTATGTCATTAGGACACATACATTTTAATACGTATATCCATATATTTTAACATGATATAGGGGGATATAAGTTTTTAATTCCATAAAGGTGTTCTCTGTTGTAGTTTAGCATTCAATAAGAGAACATAAAAGTTTTTTCTAACGCAGTTTAGCATTTAGTAAGAGAAAACAAGATTTCTCTGATGTAGTTTAGCATATAAAATTTAGTATAAAGTTTAGAGAAATTGAGACTAACAAATCGAAAGATGATAAATATTAGATCATACAGGTATCATTCGAGTTTGCCACAGTCCATTTTCTCATTTCTGTTAGTGAGGTATTAAATATGCGTGATTATATTAGACCTGTGTCACATATGACATATGTGTTTGATATTTTTCGATGTCGAAAGCCTTGTGAGACTCAATGATGGACTTTTATTATCTTTGGATAAAATGTTTTGTTTTAAACTTGGTATAAATTCAATAACATGGCTTAATTGTATTTTCAAATTAGTTTTAAACTTAAGTCAATAATGCAATTGATTATTGTCTAAGGAGGAAAATGTTAGAAAATTTCCTATAAAGGTGGATAACAATTAATTGCATTTTATCAGTCTTTCAATAACTTATCAATTAAGTTAGATAATTTGATCATGATAAAGATAATAAAGTGTCTCAATAAATGATCTAAGTTAAAGGGTCGAAGTCTAGGAGAAAATGGATCCCGATCAGTGTGGATAGAACCTATATTAAATCCATGATGGAGAGACCCGATATAGATGCTATATATAGAAAGTTAATGCCTCAAGCAACTGTTGTAGCAAATCGTGAACATACAGATGCTCTAACTCATTCAGAGTTCACGTAAACAAAAAGCTACAGAAAGACTTTAATGTACTACGATGAGCAACTCTCATGAAGATCTTGGTGGATTCGCGATTGTTTTGGCTTCGGAAAGTTCTTCCAAAAGTTATGAAACCTAAAGCAGGTATTTTTCGCAATTTTTTATTATTTTCTTTTCACGTTCGATCCAAAATACGTAACTAAAGCTAATGTTACATGTTACAGTGGAAAGCATAGAAGGACACATGGCTATTTTGTTTACTTACCTAAAAAATTAAAAGTATTTTATTTTAATAAATAAAGCTTATCATTTAATTAAATTTTTTTCAAAAATATTAGTAACATATCGGAGTCTTTTCAAATGATATTTTAACTATATTAATCATGCACTATTTGATGAAATTCACTATCAAATGATTAGGGGGTGTTTGATTTCATTTTTTGGTTTTTTTGTTTTTATTTTCAAATTCAGCAAAAAAAACATATTTGTTTAAGTTTTTAGTTTTTGTTTTTGGTTTTAGTTTCGATTTCTTCCGGTTTTCAAAAATTAGAAAAAACCATAAAAAATAGTTTGTGTCTCCTTTTTTTTTCACAATCTGATTTACTATCATTTGAGTATATATTATTTAATTATTTAATTATTAACAAAAATTATGAATAATTTAATTCAAGATTATATATTTAATAAATTAAAATTAATTATCAATAAAAATTATGAATAATTTAAT
>JANZLX010000005.1:10953155-10982873 GCA_025531955.1 Erythroxylum orinocense
AGTTGCCAATTTCTTATTAATGTTTTAGTATTGTGATGCCATGTGGAGTATAGTGGTGTTTGTCTGTAGTGTTCTCTAATCGTAGGATGTGTACCGGAATGACCTACGGGCGTTTCGGTGAGTACTCTACGATAAGGAGGTGCTACATCGAGTGTACTAGGCGAGTTTGTCGACTCAGGGCTTTGCCGACTTAGGGCTAGGTTGGTCCGGTTGATTCGATTTTTCCTAGCCGTTTATTAGTAATATAATATCGGTTTCAAAAAAATAAACTTTTAAAACCACATTTCACTATTTGCGTGGATATTAGGTTTTTAGCCTTCTGGTACTATGAAGCCAACGTAAATCATCTGACACATGCTAGTACATGCGAGTAAGCATCAGGAAACATTCTTAAAGGTTTTCATGATCAATTTGCTTTTCTGGGAATATGGGTTTCCCAAGATTCACAAAGCCTAAAGGATTGAATGGGGAGTCAAGTCCCAACCTTTATGTGGCCAACTGCGGACCAGCTGTCGGAATTTCCTATGAAGCAATTGCGTCGGTTTTTAGTAGTTTTGGAGTCGTCAGAGGAGTATATGCAGCGGACGACAGTGGTGCTCGTGTTATTGTTTCGTATACTGAAGTTCGTTCTGCTAGTGCTGCGTTGAACGCATTGGATGGACACCCTTGTGCACAACTTGATGGACGTTCTTTGCACATTCGTTACTCGGTGATTCAACCTACTTTTGAGGTAATGAACAGTGAATGCCCATCTGCTTGAATCAGTCATTGTGCTGTTATAATCAAGTTTCCATCTTGGTCTTTTCTTTTGTTTGGTTTTCAAAGATAAATGGAATAGGACGAGTGGGTTTTGCTGTTTTGTGGATTCTTTAGTACAATGGAGGATTGACATTCTGTTAGGAGTCTATTTTCTCTTGGGTTGCTGTTTTCCCTATATAGCCTTGTTATTGTCATGTATTAAATTATAAGTGCTGGACTTTTTTGTGTCGATTTATTTATTGTTCTTCATAATTGGATGTTTACCTTGTGATTGCTTGAAAAGATAAACTAGTATGCTGTTAATTGTTATGTTTCTGCCTTTTAAGTGGAGAAAATGAGTTTTACACGTCCCATATTTCAGTAATCGCGAAAGGCTTCTTGTGCCCTGCTTTTTAACTACTTCAATTTCTTTGAGAGTTAGGTCAAGGAATCTGTAACAGTTTCGCTGGAGGCTTCAGACGTGGATATTCCAGGCCTACATTTGTGGCATGATTTTGTTACTGCTAAAGAGGAGCAGGTTAAGATTCCTTTTTCTTACAACACAAGACTACTTTGTGCCTCTATAGTGTTCATTTGAAGCACTAGAAGTTATTGCTTTGCTAAGCTTCATTGCAATTTTTATCTATGTAGGAACTACTTGCGGCAGTTGATAATAGGCCTTGGAAAAGCCTTGCTAAAAGAAGGGTTCAACATTATGGGTATGCGTTTCTTTATGAGGTAACAACTCCTCCCAATTAGCTATTGACTTTTTGGATTCAGTAGCCATTTGTTTATCTTATAAATTCGCTTCAATTTTATGGAATATGAGCAAATGTATATATAGCTTTGTTTCTTTCTGTCTTTTATTCTGCTCCACGTTTCAAGGGAGAGGGAGGAGCTGGATATTCCCACTCTTGGTACCCTCTATGACAGAACAAACACTTGGAAACAGGACCATTGGCCCTATGGCTGCATTGTCATGGCCTTTGTTATAAGCAGCATTATTTTTAATTAGTCATTTGGGAATTTGTTTAAGTACTGCAATGTTTAATTGATTATCAATGTTCAAAATGCAAGGTAAATTTTTAGGTTGAAAACGCTGTCCTTGTGTAGTTTTTCACAAATCATTCTGATATTTTTATCTTGTACTCTTTTTGAGATGAGAGATTAAACAAGTACCCTTCACAGGTAGAACAAATGGGCAACTAAAGTGCTAAATAACTACAAGAATACCATGTATCTCACAGCCCACATTATAGTAGCTTTTGTTTCCCCACGATCTCTTTTCTGTGTCCCTCCCGTGCAAATAGTGACAACTGTCCAACTCGTTACTTATATCCCTTTTTTGGCTACAGACAAGAAATGTTGACACCAAACAACGATTAGGTGAACTTCCATCATTTGTTTCTCCTGTTATTGAAAGAATTGCAGCATGTCAAGACCTTGGCGATTCTTCAAGTTTGATCTTGGACCAATTGACTGTACGTCATAATTGTCACTGTACCTTTTTCCTTTTATGGTGCTATGCTAGTAAGATTGTTATTAGTGTTTGAGAATAATAGTGTGGTTCAAGCTTTCTGTTACAACGCATTTTCCTTTCTGGTTTCCAAGGCTGAATGTCAGTGGTTGTGTATCAGGTCAATGAGTACCCTCCTGGGGTGGGCTTATCCCCACACATAGACACCCATTCAGCATTTGAGGGATTAATCTTTAGCCTTTCATTAGCAGGGCCTTGCATTATGGAGTTCAGGAGATATGCAGATGCTTCACGGATTTCTACTGCTGCCTCAGGTACTGATATGAAAGTTGATATTCCTGAACAGTGTTGGGAACGAAAAGCCATCTATCTTCCTCCTCGATCCATGCTTCTATTATCTGGGGAAGCACGCTATGCTTGGCATCATTACATTCCACACCATAAGGTATTCTGTGTGAAACATGGTTTATCTACTAGTTCTGCCCTCAGCTATTTCTTAAGTTCAGGCATTTACACTTCCAATAGTGTTAGTGATTCTAACATATGCAAGCAGTAACCTGCCAGTCAGTGTAATATCATGTGCCACGAAACTAAAGCATGTGAGTCACTTGCTTGTAGATGCATTCTCTTCATGCTTGGTTGACTTGTTTCTTAGTGAGGGCTTCTTCTAAGTTAGAAGATTTTAAGTATTTCAATAACCTGCCAAGTTTGATAGGTTTCACTTTCGTCTTTCCCATTGACTATTTTAAATTGTTTTGAAAACTTTTCCTTGACATCTTTTGGGAGGGTTGGTTTTTTTTCTTAATCGAAGTAAATAACTAAGAGAGGGGTGGTTCAGGGATTATTTTTCAGTTGTCGTTGCACCTCTGGGGTGTTATTCTACTAGATTTAAGATGCAAGGTACTGAATTATGCAATACTACTATTAACGATTAGGATCATTTTGGATCATCCTTTGTTTGGTGCCTTGAGGAAGAATATTTTTAGGAGCGCCTCTTCTAAGTGAGCTTCTGTTCTTGTCTGCCTGAATCTTTGTTTTGCTTTGTTTTCTATTTTTCATGTTTCAGTCTCTGAGACTCTATTTCTTGTGTACTTTTCATCTCTCCCTCTCTTCTATTTAGTGCTACAGTACATGAATGGAGCTATTTTAGTATGCCTACCCAGCATGTTTCTGTTTTAGCATTGAGCTTCTCAGTCTAACCGTTAGATTATTTGCTTCATTTGCAGATTGACATGGTGAATGATCATGCCGTGAGGAGGAATAATAGAAGGGTATCGTTTACTTTCCGTAAGGTTAGTGACTATAGTGTTTGATTTGTTGTTTCTACTTGGCTTGCTTAATATCAAATTTGCACCTTGTAGGTAAGAAGAGGACCTTGCCAATGTGAGTTCCCCCAATACTGTGATTCTCAAAGATAAGCACCTTCGTTGGTGCCATTATTGTATGCAATAACAACTGAAAACTCTGATTTAACAACTACAAGGCTGTTGAGCAGAATGATGCGATTATTCCTTCTTCCATGGTCATTCGTAAATCGGAAGTGCTATGATGCTGATGACCAGAGGTTGCTTTTCTAGTTGAATTGGGTTACAGGAACATTGTGAGATGGGAAATGAGGAGTGGAACAACAGGAATTTCCAAAAAATAATGGAGATGGGAAGAGAGGAATATAATACTGGTAGATGGTTGGATAGAGCAGTCCTTTTGATTTGATGGATCAAAATCTAAAATTTCATGTGACTTCTCAATTCATAATTTTGTAGGGTTTCATCCACAACCTGCAAAGTTTGTCCTCCCTATCTATAGGGTTTAGGTTTGCAGCCCTCTCTCTCGTTTTTTTTTTTATAATTTCTTTTAGTAGTATTTGAACTTCATCTAGACCAAGTTACTACTAGTAAATGGTGTAATTGACACGAAGTTAAACTAATGTTTCATTTGAGAAGAATTCATTTTTGTTCTGTGGAGGTGTTTTAAAACATGGAGTTGGAATTGTTTGAAGAATATTTGGTGTGGAGTGATGGGAAAACTGAGCCAAATTTTTGTTTAGGAAGCATCCGTCTTAAAAACATGAGAAAAGAGAGAATAAATATGGAGGTAATAATCTGCCAGAAGCGGCATGAATGCTCCCCTCTTCTCGCTTATATACAACAAAATCGTCTCTTTGTGAAAAAGATGGTGATGTTATTCGCGGTAAAAAAACACTGGTGCACAGGAGGGTCCTAGGAGAGCTGCCACGGTTGTCCAAAAGGGTATGCTTACAATTCATCTACTGTTCCCTTCGGATTTGTTTAGGCAACGCATGGACTGAAGGGGAACATGTCAAATTATTAAATGGTCTAAAAATATTTCCAGGCATTATGTGACCAGTAAGACTACATCACAAGTTGGAGAAATATTCTTCCCCCTCCCCGCCCCCCCGCCCCAAAAAGCCGGGTTTGGATCTTCTGTACCATTTAACCTATTTCAACTCTATTTTTGCCCTAAAACGATGTCATTTTATATATGAACATAAAACGATGTCGTTTTAGGACAGAAACAGAATTGAAACAAGTTAAGTAGTACAAAAGATCTGATGCCAAAAAAGTCCGAATCAAGCATCTTTGATATCACTACTTGGATTTGAAACAAGCTGTAAATTTTCGTCCTATCTCTTCCCACGTGCACAATCACTCGTTATATGCATGAAAAGACAAGTTTCCATATGTTGTGAAAATTGATAGGATTAGAGTAGATTCGCAGCTAAATAGAATTGAAAGAACAGTAATGAATAAATAAATACACAGATTTTGTGTGAAAAACCCTAAACAAATTAAGGTAAAAACTACCGGCAAAAATAAGAAACGTCATTATGAAATTTAGGAGTTACAACCTCTATTTTACAAGAAGAAACACTTAACTCTTTCAAAAAATAATAGAAACAATCTGTAAACTGTAGAGATTAAACTGAAGAAGAAAAGATTAGGGATGAATATAAAACCATCTAGGAAAGCCTATTTATAAGCCTATCAAGCGGACTTGCAGTTATGGACAATCGCTTGCAGCTACCATTTTTTTGTTTTTCTTCTTTCTGCCTGCATGTGGACTGCCTTTGTTGACTTATTTTAAGCCAATTTCCTTCCTTTTTTTGACTCTTTTAAGTTGGTAGTAACAATCTTCCATTTGAACATTTGATTGAAAGTCAATAAGATCTTCACATCATTCTTTCTTCCTTGTCATTTCCATGTTGCTCATGTCTCCATCAGGCCACAAGAGAATCGTCACTAAATAAATTTATCAGTGTTGATCACTTTCATCATAAAACCTGCGAGGATGTCTTTATTATGAATTTTTCGCATATCTATAGTTCTTGCTTCCACTTTCCAAAGAACAAAGTGATATTGAACTCGTATATGTTTTATTTTTGAATGAAAAATTGGATTCCTTGTAAAGTGCAAGGCACTTTGACTACCACAAAATAGAGAAATCTTCTCTTGCTTATGCCCGAGAGCCTCCAACAACATTTTCAACCAAACTGTTTCTTTACTAGCCTGTGTAGCTGCTACATATTCTGCTTTTGTTGTTAACGTAGCCACAACTGACTGCAGTTTTGAGACCCTGCTTATAGCCCCACCAGCTAATGTAAACACATCTTGTGGTAGATTTGTGCCATCAATATCACTTGTATAATCAAAATCTACAAATCCAATGACAATAAAGTCTGATCCCTCATAACATAATGTAACATCTGAGGTCTCTTTAATGTATCTAAGGACTCTCTTTATAGCATTCCAATTCTCTCTACCAGGATTCATCATGTACTGACTAACTACTCCCACTGCATGTGTAATGTCTGGTCTTGTACAATCATGGTGAACATTAAGCTTATCACCGTTGATGCATACGATACTCGAGATATCTTCATCCTCTCATCTTTACTGCTAGGACTCGTGGTGGAGGATAACTTGAAGTTAAAAGGAAGTGGGTAGAAATTGGTTTATAATTTTGCATGTTGAAGCATCGTAAGATCTTCTTTAGATAATTTTTCTAAGAAAGTCAAATCTTCCTGTGACTTCTATCTTTGTGAATTTGCATCCCTATAATCTTGTTTACTAGTCTCAAGTCCTTCATTTTAAATTCCTTAGCCAACTGAGCCTTAAATTTTATAATATGATCTTTGATGAGACCTGCTACCAACATATCATCTACATATAGCAATAAGATAGTGATATCATTTTCACAAACCTCCTGTAATATGCACAAGGGTCTGCATTTAATTTGTTGTATCCAAAGGCTCATAATGAAATAATCAAATCTCTTATACTAATACCTTGGTGCCTGCTTTAGATCCTGCAGAGATTTGTTCGACTTACAAACCAAGTTCTCATTTCCTGCTTCTTCAAAACCTCTTGGTTGGAGCATATAAATGTCTTCTTCAAGATCTCTATGAATAAAAGTTGTTTTTACATCTAACTGCTCTAAATGTAAGTCAAACATAGCACATATTACCAGGAATAGTTGGACTATAGTAAGTCGAATCGCAGGGGAAAATATTTCATTGAAATCAATCCTTTCCTTCTGAGCATATCCTTTCACTACCAATCTTGCACAATACCACTTCACCTGATTATCACCATTTCGCTTGATCTTATAGACCCATTTGTTGCCAATGGCCTTCCTTCCTTGTGGTAGTGGCACAAGTTCTTACGTTTTATTCTTATGAAGAGCTTCAATTTCTTCCTGTATTGCTGCAATTCATTGAGATGCATCTAAACTCCTTTTGGGATTCCTTTTCCACCTGAACAACAGTAGTCTCTGAATCTTCCTTTGATATGTGATCATCATCTCCTTTCTTTAGTACAAAGATTACATTCTTTCTAATGATAACCTTATGGGCAGTGGAATCCCACAGGCAATATCCCTTCATTCCATCAGTATACTCCAAGAATAAGCATTTTTTGGATTTTGGATCCAACTTCGTAGTTTATTAGGGATTGTGCATCACGTACACAGGGCTTTTAAATATGTGGAGGTTTGAATAATCAACTAGCTTACCAATTCACATCTTCATCGTCTTCAAGTTAATTATAGTTGATAGGGCTCAATTTACCACAAAAACAAGTGGTTTGACTGCTTCTACCCAGAAAGTCTTGTCTAAGCTTGCAATTGCCAACATTGCTTTGGTTCTCTCTAACAGAGTTTTGTTAATCAGCTTTACCATTCCATTCTATTGAGGAGTGTATGCAGTTGTGAGCTACCTTTTGATGTCTTCTTGCTTGCAGAATTGATCAAATTCATTGTCAGTGTATTTTGCTCTATTATCTGTCCTCAAACACTTGATCTTCTTTCCAGATTCAAGTTCTACTCGCGCTTTATAAACTTTGAAAATTGGAAACACTTCTGCCTTCCTCTTGATTTGATACATTTATCATCTCCTGGAATAATTATCAATGAAGGAGATAAAGTACTTCGCTCCTCCTAAAGACGAAACTGGTGCTTGTCATACATCATAGTGAACCAATTCTACAACTGATTTGCTTCTAGAATTTGATATGTTGAACTTCAACCAATGTTGCTTGTTTGTAACACAATACTCACAAAAAAGCAAAGACCCCTTTGTGAGCTTTGGAAGTAGCTTTTGCTCAGCAAGAATCTTCATTCCTTGTTTAAACATATGTCTAAGTTTTTGATACCATGTAATTGCACTTGAACATCTTGAAACAATTGATGCTTCTGCCTCTTGCAAAGTCCCTCCCTTCAGCATATACAAATTTGCAACTATCTTTTCTCCTTTCACAAATTCAAGCGCTTCTCGAATTATTTTCATGATCTTGTTTTTAATTTCAACCTTGCAACCAAGATCATCCAGTTTTCCTAAAGACAAAAGGTTCTTCTTTAGGCCCTCCACATGCCGCACTTCTTGGATAGTACGAATTGTACCATCATACAACTTCAGCTTGATGGTTCCTACACTAATGATCTTTAAGGAATGATCATTGCAACTGTATATAGATCCTCCTAAGACTGGTTCATAATGATAGAATCATTTCCTTCGAGAGGTCATGTGAAAAGTGGCTCTCAAGTCAAAAAATCATACATTAACAAATCTTTTTCTACTTTCATTTGTCGTCATTGTCTCATAACACAGGACATTATCATCTTCTGAAGTTCTAGCCAAATTTCCTTGAGGATTGGAATTTATGTTATTCTGTCAATCCTTCCTTATGTAACCTTTTTTGTCACAGTTGTAGCATCTTAAATTCTTCTTACTTTTTGGCTTTCCCCTACCATGATTGTAGTGCTCACTTTGGCCACGTTTTGCTGATCTCCCTCTCATCATCGTCAATGCCTCTGCTTATTGTGCAGTTGTTTGCCTGTCTTTCTTGTTCTTATGTCAGTCTTTTTCTTCAAGAATAGCAGCTGCAAAATCATCGAAGACTAAGTGGTCTGCATGGACGTTATTTGTTAAATTGATGATAAGTTTATCATACGAATATGGTAAACTTTGAAGTAGAAGCTTAGCATGTTCTTAAGACTCTATTTTATGATCCAATAATGTGAGTTAGGAAAATAGAGTATTCAGGGTGTTGATGTGATCTGTCACTGAAAGTAGATTATGACATCTGAAGAGTGTACAATTTTCTCTTAAGAAAAATCTTGTTATTGAGTGATTTAGCCCCGTACAGTTTAGTGAGATAATCTCAGACCTCCTTTGTTGTCTTATTCTCCTCTATACTCGACAACACCCACTTGCTAATGCTAAATGAAGATTTGCGATAGCATTCCTTATTATCATCTGTGAATGTTGCAGGTCTTTTGTTGATGGCCGCAAAGTAGACATCTTTTTTCAAGATAACCTTCATCTTCAACTTCCACAATGAGAAATTACTCTCATTGAACTTCTCAATCTCAAATTTTGCCGCCCTTACTTCTATCAAGAGCAGAATTTTTCTCTCACTATTTCACGTAAATAGTGCCCATACGTATAAATAGTATGATATAAGTGAATAGTACCATGTATGTGAATCGTATCCGATTGCTACAGCTCAGCTAAAATGACTGTTATAGTGTTTAATTCAAAATAATGCATGAATAGTTGTCACCTTTCTTGTTACTATTTTACTATTCATCAACTTTCACTATCGTTACCCAAAAATTGAATAGATTGCGCCAAAAAATTCGTCCTAATTTTCTCACCACGCTCTAATTCCACTTGTTAAGAAAATTGACTAAATTTGAGCAGGCTCGTAAATAAATAGGATTGAAAGAATAGTAATGAAGAAATAAACATATCAATTTTACGTAGAAAATTCCTAAACAATTTAGGGTAAAAATTACAGGCAAGAAGAAACTTTACTATGAAATTTAAGAATTACAACCTCTTTCTATTTTATAAAGAGAAACCTTAATTCTCTCAAAAAATAAAAGAAACATTCTTTAAATTGTGGAGATTAAACTAAAGAAGAGAAGATTTGGGATGAATATAAAACCATCAAGTAAGGCCTATTTATAAGGCTCCCAAGTGTACTTACAGTTGTGGATACCAAATTTCTTCTTGCTTTTGTTGACATATTTAAGTCAACTGCCTTTCTTTTTTTATTCTTTTAAGTTGGCAGTAACACCATATGTGTTGCACCAATTCTGCTCTCATTCTTTGCTGTTCTTAAACAGGTTGGTCCTTCTGTTTCCTCATCACCTACAGATATTGTCGAAGAAGCCCTGTAGTATCATCAATCAATGTCGAAGAAACACCATCAAGAAGTTGCTCCTACAGAAATACCACGGGTGAGTTCTTGAATTGTCCGTAGTCCTTCCCACGTAAGTAAATGCTACCGGACTAATGCTGTCAAGTCAATATGGTATTATAGGTTCACGGTCAAAGGCAACGGATGCTCCTGCAAGTGTAACTGCGCACCATATCATTATCTTCTTAATCACGCAGTTGAATAAGGATCAAGATTAGCTCTCAATAATTCAGTCACTTTCGTTACACTAATAATGGTTAGCTTTGCCAGCCATAACACTACTCAACTATAGAAGAGATGGTGGTTATATTGATTTCTCATTAATTCATTTGTTCCGTTAACTCTCTCTATGCTCCTCAAGATAGCAACTGTGGTCTGTCTTAAAGACGTTACTTCAGTGAGTTAAAAGGTAACATGATGACATGATTTAACGTGGCACTTTTTCTGTTTAAAACGGAAACTGGGACCAGACTTGAAGCCATAAAACTTCACTGCTTTGACCGGTGGAGAAGTGAACAACTGCAAGACTGACTTTTGTCTGAATCTCACGAACTTCTGATATGTTGAATGCATGGCATTAAAAATAATCGTGGCCCAACAAAGGAAATGAAAAGAGAAATAAAATTTCAACCCTACGTCTTCTCCATGCACCTGTCAAAACTCTCAAACCATGGTTGGAAACATAAGACATTGGATAGCCATTATCCGCATAACTCCCAAGTAGCCAGTCTTGGAACCAACGAAAACAATCCTATTTCTGCCAGAAATGCACTGAACTTTGGAAAACTGTCTTGTTCAGATTCAAATATCATTTTACGTTGTGGAAGTTGTAGAGGCAGTTTGGGTAGTTGTGATGGCAAACTAATTCGCTTAGCTTTCTGCGGCCAGTGAATCAAATCTGCAAATATCCCCTCGACAAAGCGGACAAACTCTGCAAGAATAAGTTGGTAAAATGCACCAATGACCAAAGTATAGACAAGCATTTTGATCTAGATGAAAACAATACAATTAACTAAAATGATGTAATAAAATAGTACCAACATATGAGACTAATGGGATTTACGAAATCTATAAGAATAAAGTTCACTTCCATATACAACAGTACTTTCAGAATGGAACAAAGAAATTTTCTCCTATATCTAACACAGAAAATAACAGAAATAGAAGAGATTTGATTCTTGCAATACAATTAATAGATTGCAGGTATGACATTAAGTTGGCAAATGTCTGAATCAGGATACTGTCTAACAAGAAACATGACTACTTGCATCAAATATTGCAAAGAACTTTTTATACTCATTTTGTTCCTCATGAGTATGCTAGACATCAGTTAAATTATGTTCAACCTTGAGTTTGTTTCCTGGCTTTGTGCCAGCATCAATTTCAGCAACCAGAATATGCCGACTACACACTAATTACCAAAAACAAAAAACAAAAAAAAAAAACTATACACTACTTATCAATTCAAACTTGTGATTTGCTCTCCCTTCTGATCAAACTATAAAAGTTTTTAGTGAAGGGAAAAAGACAAATTCAATGATAGAGTTTAAACCAAACATGATAAAGACGAGCTAAGAGAGATCGCTAGTGGACATTCAGGATGTCAAAAAGGGGCAAGATACAAAATTATAATCCACCTCATACCTGTGAATCTCTTTCAGCCACTTGTCTATACATGTCCTGTGAAATTCATGATGGCAAGGCAATACCCGCATGCAGTCTCCTTCATCATACTCCACAAGGCATATATAGCATCTATGTTCAGATAAATGAATAGTTATGGAAAGAAGAGAAATGACTGCCCACCACTAAGCACCATATGCATTGCGTCTTGAATCCGTTAAAAAGAAATAAGTGACTGCATACTCAAATTTGAAACTGATCTGAAACACAGACAAGTCGGGAGTTTCTAGATTCAGTCAATTAGCCCATACTTCAGATATAATTTGTTACATTCTTTGGATCCACGGTAGTTATTTATCTATTGTCAAATAAATTTTAGCAAAACATCTTGCAATGTCCTGGTGAAATAGGATAACCTTGTTAATATTTCCAACAGCTTTTGGCGAGAGCAGTTTTACATATTCAAATGTGTAGGCCTTGCACATATTTGATAATCGAAAGAGTTGTCTGTTGTAGACATTTTCCTTTACTGAGAATTACGCTGTTGATAAAGCAAATTCAGGTAGATGATTGTCCTAATCGTAAGATTCAAGAATAGTGAACATGCAGTTTACTAATGCCTTGTGACTGATGGCGAAAAAAAGGCAAATAACAGCCACAAATCACAAATACCATGCCACAGCCTTGGAAAATCTATCTTTTCCTTTTATTACATGAAAAAAAAATCAATCTTTGCATCAACGGTGAGCTTACTCCACCGAAAAAATATAAAAACAGTATTAGTAAGGCAAACTCTAAAGTCTATTCAAAACAAGAATGGCAAACAAATTAGTAGAACTTGACTTTATGAATAGCAAGGTCCTAACATGGAACAGAAAATACAAATACATAAGGTTATTCCAGAAAAGTTGTCAAAATCTTTGTTTAACAAACTATTTAAGTAAAGATCAAAGCTTCTCATCCAGGGAAAAAAAAAAGGAACAAAAATCTAGACATGAAAGTATAAACACTTACTGTGCTGCCTCCTCGTTCTGAAGTTTTTGAGACTGAGACTTCAAATATAATTTCAGAGGCAAAGATTCTACAACTTCATTAGGTGCAGGTACAGACCCAAGAGAAGATACAGAAGGACGGGAGGATAATACAACAGATTGCTGGTGAATTTCATCCAGAACCTAATTTAATATGTATAGAGGATTCAACTTAAAAATAAAAAATGTTAAATAAAAAAGGGGAGGAAAGTCATCACAAAAGGGTAACAGCAGATTACCTCAAATAGAGCTTCAGCTAACATGACAATTCTCGAAATGCTAGCCCTAGCACTAGAGTTATCATTTACATTGGTCTCCCGGTTACTAACACGACATGTACAACGACCAGTTCTGTGTTGACCAGATAAAACACAAGACCTCTCATGTCCAGACAGGTTTTCAAAACGGCTCCCCAATCGCTGAAGCGCACGAACCTACACAATTTAATGTATTGGTGACTAAGCATGGAAAAGTTATCAAGAGAGAAGTGGAAAATCTACAGGATTGTAACATAAAATATTTTAGGAAACAAGGAATAACGCAATTAATACAATCGAAGAGGATGATAATGTGTTAAGCTGTCTCCTGAAGTGAGCTTCCAAACAACTGGCACACCTCTACTATAATGGACAGAATTGTTTTACAATATTTACAACTACACTCATTTGAAAAGAATTTGAAAGGAAAACTATCAATTCCAGACGTCAGATATAAGGTCTTCATTTCTGTCAGAAAAGTTATGAAATACATTGATTCTACAAACCTGAGAACGTATTCTTCTCCTTCGTTCCAAGAAATTTGACCTATGTTCCAGCAGATCATGATACCTAGCTTCTCTTGACCGTGAAGTTTCAACCTCATTGTCTTGAATGCTAAACAAGGAGGCCATGCTAGATGGAGGATAGCTAGATGTAGCTGGAGAAACGATAGTATTACCTTCAGATTCTGATATCCTTATCTCAGCACCCAATGCTTGTCTCCCATTATCCCGACTAGCATCTCTTAGTTCTCTCTCTTGTTGCAAAGGACAAAATGAAATGTCAGAAAGTGATGATCGTCGAAGAACTCTGTCACGAAGTCTCCCAACACTAAGGGTTCTGCTAAAACGAACGTTACGCTCTGCAGGTTCTCGAGCTCCAGGCCGCCTATCAGAAGCTCTTGTTTCAATACTATCCAGATCACCGAGAATTCTTGGAGAATGCAAGTTCCCATCTAGTCTAACTCTGGATCTAACACCATCTCTATCAGCATGATGAGTAGAAGAAATTGCCTCGTTGTCTCGTAGATTTTCCAAGTAATTAGATGCTTGATTATTAAAATCTAGGTGAGTAGAAGTGCTTTCATAATGTTGTGCGGGAGTTCTACTGATCAGGGAAATAGGTGGTGAGTCACTACTTTCTTCAGTTTCACATTCTCCACCAGCAATACTTCTGACTGACCTTGGATGAATGTGAATCTCATCTTCATCATTAAACATTCTTAGATTTCCAGAAGGTACAGGATAAGCTCTTGAGGAGCCTAAGCTGGTTGCTCTGTTTAACCTAAAGCTCACATTACCAGGAATAAAGCTGAAGCGTGAGAGGAAGCGACTTGGGGATGTCCAAGACTGAGTAGAAGGAGCTCGAGCAGAACTGCTGCCAGTTCTGGAGGTGCTATTTCTGATACTTGCTTGACCCCAATCATCAAGGTCAACATTGGAAGATATACATGGCATTTCATCTGATTGCCCAACTTTAACCTTTGTGTAACACTCTATTTTCACCTGATCTGATTCTACATTGGCATGATTTCTAGATGAATCATTGCCTTCATTTTCTTTGTTCTCATGAACACAAACCTGGGGGGAAGAGATACACATTTTACTGTCAAAAATCCTACATCATTATGCTAATAGTAAACACTACAAAACATGTCAAAAAACATACATAATGATCAAACAGAAAATAGACAATAATATCAATTATAAAGGTGCAGAATAGTTGTTAAAACAATTCACGTTACATGTTATGCAACTTGAAACACTTGTGATTGATCCACATATTTTCATCAACAGGGGTGGTAAGAAGTCCACACGTCAAAATTCACATAAACAATTAGGAGCAGTCATGTCATTTTTGGATCTCAAGATTGACTCAATAATATTGGATAACCTTGATTCCTTCTCAGCGAAGATCAAGTCAGTACAATTTTTGTTGAAGTCGCAATATCAGAGTCATTGTTTATAATGAAGATGATGAAAATATTACCTCCTCTTTTTCAAAACCATAAGAGAAGGTCTTTCAAAACTCAGCTTCTCACTGGACGCATTTAACACAAGGTTGAGAACAGTGAGCTATAGAACGAACCTTTATCACTACAGACCAATTCGCTAATCCGCCTAAACCCCACCCAAAACGGAAATGAAAGTTATTCAAAGGTCAAAAGTTGCTGCAAAAATGAAAGTTCTTAACTTCTATGAAAAATGATCAAATAGTAAAAGGAACTTCTTCTGTCAAATTAATTGTCATCCCAACCCGATAATCAAAACTTATTACACACCATATGAACAAAGTAAATTCATGAATATGACAAAAGGGAACGAACAAGCCAAGTGGAATGATTATAACTAAATACTAAGAGCTGCATCGCACTCTTTAGAGAAAAAGAGAAGGAACAACTGAAAAAATAGAACGGAACTGAAGGGAGTAATAATTAGAGTGACTGACATTCACACGGTCACCATTGTAACCATCATCAAGAGATCCAGATGGACTTCCCAGACAATAAGACTGAAACACTCTACTCCCTTTAGATCTTCCTTTCCGTCCACTTCCACTTGAAGATGACGATGGTGACCCACCACCGCAATAGGATTTGCTTCCACTGGAACCCATCTTCAGCTCCTTTCAAAATGTTTTTGCTTCCTTAAAATATCACCGTAATCACATCATTGGCGCCAGAAAGAGCAAACCTCTATTACCAAGCTTGAGACTTACCTTCAGATCTGAAGTTGACTTCACTTGATCAAATAAAATGGATTTTAAGCATTCCATTGTACAGGAAACTGACGCGGAGCATTGAAGGTGATTTATAAATTAAACAGTAAAGACACCTGCAAAGAAGGAGAAAGGGGGGAAAAAAGAAGTGGTTTCAGAAAAACCTTTAGAAGATCCAGCCTAAATAAAGAGATATATAATGCATTTCATTGTCAAAGTACAAAATACTGATGGAGTAATAAAAGGGCAATTTAGGTGATGAAAATGGGATTAGTTCGATGAAAGAAAGAGACAAAGTAACTTGCAGAAAGAGAGGAGATGGGACAGGAACAAGAAAGAAGTCTGCTTTTTTAAGGGAGTGTTCCTTATTCTTCTCCTTCTTCTCTTCTTCTTCTGTAAGACAAAAAAAAAGAAAAGAAAGAAAAGAACAACCTTGTATTTAGAGAGGAAATGGGGTTTGAAGCTTAGTTGTTCAAACACAATTTGAGGCTGTACTTGTGGGGGTGTATCTGCTGGAACACCCACATGGGAATGGGATTGATGAACTCTGTGCCCCTTTTTCTCGTTAACGTTTGCCTGTCAAGTGTCCACTAATCAATACCGTCTTAAATAGCGCCCCGCTCTTCCTTGTCTTTGTCTCACTTGTTTTTTCAAATATATAAACATCAACTTTTTGACTGCATTCTTCTGCTTCTTGTCAGCTCAACTCCCTCCTAGTTACTTCGGCTCAGCTCGTCATGTCCACAACAATCTTAATTCGGGAAAAAGATGAATGCACTATAACTATGTAGAATGTGATTTTCCCAGTGTTTTCACTTGTAATCTGCTAATCATAGAGCAGGTATTTATCGGGCTTGCCTTTAAAATAAGATATATTCAATGAAGAGAAAATCTGCTGACCAGAACGAAGAGAAAAATCTCTGCTAGTTGGTGTATAAATCTTAAGAGAGAATGGTAAGTCGCAATTAATGAAGTGACCAATTATAAACCATACCACTAAGATCCATTGTTTGTTGCATGACACAATCCTTCCTAACTCATGTTTCTTGTAATTGGACCAAAACAATTGAGGAAGTTTAGATCTTTTGTTGTGTAATGGATTGGGGTTAGCCTGGAACAAGTGGGAAGGCCAAAACAGTAGAGAAAGTCTGGACCTTTGCTCGTGCAATGGAATGGGGTCTTGTTTGTAAAGCCTAGGACAAGTGGGCTTTCTTCAATATTGGCTCTGCAGGTAATACTTCTCATTTCATCACCTTTCTTAAACTTACAAACAAACAAAAAAAAGGAAGAAGAGTTTGTTATTGTTAAATTGCAGGTGAGCCTCTGAAGGTTGCTTTGGCTGTAAATATGCCTCTTTGCAGTGGAATGTTATTATTTTTCTGTTTCCCTTCAAGTTAGAATTACATTTAGGATGTTGTTCTGTTAAATGAAGTAATGTACGTTAAAATTTTGTTTCTGGTCTTTCTAGTGTAAATACAGAGTTATTAAAGCCAATCCTATGAAATTTAGTCAATTCATTGATATTGTCAAACGCAGCAGACACATGCGAGTTCAACTTTTTTCCTCGTATCAATGAAAAGAGAGAATTTTTACTGCTTGGTTTATTATTGGAATAAATAACGACTAAAATGATTATTCTTAAGAATAGCATAAAAGAAGAATATTATGAAATGAATATTATTTAACTTGGTTTACTCGTAAAAAATTTTATGGCAACGTTTAATCTAAAAAAAAGTTAGAATGACAAAGAATTAACTAATAAAAAAGACCAAAAGTTCTCACTAATTACATTATTATTATTATTATTATTATTATTATTATTATTATTATTATTATTATTATTAATTTTCTTATTATTGTTATCATTCTTCTTCTTCTTCTTCTTCTTATTCTTATTATTATTATTATTATTATTATTATTATTATTATTATTACTACTACTACAATGCTGTTGTATATGATGGCTATTAGGTTTTGTTATCTATGATTCGACTCGTGTCGACATTTATTATATAGTCTCAATTTAATATAAAATAACATAAGAACAATATTGAAAATAAACTTAGCCTAGGGCTTTAAATGAGTAAAAAATTATTTAGTTGAACAAAAAATAAATTTCACCCATATTTTAAATAACTTTACAAAATAATTAAACTTCAGCATAATCTTTAATGTGTGGTAAGAAACCTTCTCACTCATCTAAGTCTTCGAGAAGACACAAGATTGAAAAATACAAGTATCTAAGTCTTTGTGCAGGATGATCAAGAATTTTACTTAAAGCAGTATCCCTTTCATCATCTGTCAGTCCCTCTATCTTATCCAATACACCATCTAACTCTTCAACTATTTGTTGAATAATCATTTCGATCCCACAACTTTTACATAATTTTTTCCCACCACTTTATGTCATCACCCAACAACCTAGCAACAACAATAATTTAATCTCCATGGCTTGGTTATCCCATATCATTATTCTTTTTTCTCCTCTTTGCTGATATATTTTTAGCTTGTCATTCAACAATTGATGTTTAAGGTTGGGTAAAGGATTCATCTATGTCATGTGAACCATGCTCAACTTCATATTCATCTTCACCACCTTCATTTACCCCACCTAAACGTTCTTGCTTTTCCATTTCTTCAAGAATATCCGCAGCAGTTTGTGCATTATTGCCAATTGCATGATCTTCTCTATAGATCCCAGTCAACTCATTCTAGAAAGGAAGATTCTTCCTTTAAAATTAAGCAACATCTTTGTGAATCTAACAAGATGAAAAAAAAACATCAATAATTTATATAAAAGACAAGAAAAAAGTTACAGCAAATACTTAAAACAAGTTAAAAGTTCAATACTTACACTTAAGTAGGACTCTCATACATGATCTTTAGCAATGATGATCTTCATTTCGCTATCCCATCCAAATCCATTAGTATCTTTCCTTATCATATCACATACAATGCTTAACTCTTTCTTTAAAGTCTTAATCCTAGACTCTATGTGAGGTCTGGCTTTTAAATTTGAATTGGGGGGTTTGTTGCTACCAATCTTTCTAATTCATTCAGATAGCTAGCTTTAAATCCAGTATCAGCATTGTATAGTCCTACATTATGCAAATTAACCATGCAAGAAACTAGCACAACATCCTCTTCATAGTTCTACTTTCTTTTTGTTAGATCAGTAGTTGATGGGGAATTCCTTGACATACTTATCTAGCAAATTAAAGCAGTATTTACAAATAAAAAATAAATCATCATAGTAAAGGAAAAATAAAAAACATTCATAAATTTTTCATTTTATTAATATTAAGCTTCAACAACTTATAAGAAAAACATAGCCTACAATAATAGCATACAACATAAACAACAAAGAGTACAACAACTTGCAAAATAATAATATAAAACCCCCTAACACTCAAACATAATAGAACACCTAAAAAATGTCAATTTTCATTTTGTCTAGATGTTCATCATTCATTGAACATTTCGTGTGCTAATTCAATTCTCTAATTTGTCCAAGCATTAGTTGGATCAATAGTATTTATAGAATCCTCATCAACAACTAGATTTGTGTGAAAATAATCTCCCAAATCACTTTCCATCGGATCAAAACTCATTTCCTGCCTAATAAAATTATGAAGCAAACAATATTAATAATTTGATTATGTGTCTTTATTGGATAAATGATGGATTCCTAAAAATAGCCTACCTAATTTTTAGTAACTCAAAACACCTCTCAATTACTTTGTGTGTAGCTGCATGTTTCATATTAAAAATTCTTGTGGAGTTTTTAGCTGGTAATTTTGACATCATTCATTCAAATGGTACCTTAGATCTCTAAATGGTGCAAGGAAGCCCTCAGAACTTGTATAACCTGAACCAACTAGGTAATAGCAACCTATATAAAAAACACTATAGAAGTTATTTAATTTATATTATCTCACATATAAAATTTCAAACAACCTTCTTATATCATATAGGAAAACTTACCATAAGATACTTTTAGTCAATGTCTCCTATTAGTTGCATCATGAAGAACTTGACCATCAGCTATTAACCCTTCCCATCCAGGAAGAATATAAACAAATTGCATGTCAAGTATGCACACACCAAACATATTTGTTGCAATGTCGCCCTTACGAGTTCGAAATTTATATTTATATTTAATTGGCACATTAACCCTGATATATGTCCTATCTAGAGCGCCTAAGCAATTCTACAATTCAAATGAAATAAAAATAATAAGGAACCTTATTCACATATACTATATTTTCTTACAAAAGTAATAGGGTGATTATCTACCTTAAACCACTTCCACCAATGGTCTGAAGAATTTATTGGTATGGGCTCAGCTTTCCTAAACAAAAGATCTTGCAAATGCGTCACTGTATTTAAAATATTATGAAAATACCGATTAATTGTCTCTCCTGACCTTCTAAAATTTTTCCTAATAACTCAATTTTAACATGATGAGCAATAATATGAAAGAAAATTGCCACTTGTTCATCAATAAACATGTTTTTTATTGACTTTAATTCTCCTATACTTTTTAGCATTTCACACAATTTAAAACATGTTTGCCTATTCAACCTAACCATTGAAATAATGATTCATCATTGTCGTGTACAATTCGCCTCATATAGTCTCGATTTGCGTAAAAATTAAGAAAATAACATCTAACACTTGGCCTATAACTATATAGAGATGTCTCTAATGACAATAAACCCAATAGCCAACTAACAACATTACACATCTCTAACCATACAGTCAAGACAACCTTAAGCCTTTTTCTTCTTTCAGCATTTCTACTCAAACTCAAACGAGCCATAACTGCAATAAATAAATTTTCTAATATGTTTACATAAATTTGTTCAAAAAAGGTAAAATGTAAGAGAACAACAATAATTCAAAATAATTGATAGCATAAAGTAGAGTAAGAGAGAACAGTTACTCATACTCAATGATGCTCCTCTATTATAACATAAAGCCTGTAAAACTTAACTTGAGAACCAATGAAAGTTTAATAATCAAAATCTTAAAATTAGAAGCTACAAACTAAAAGATCTGAGGGTAATTTAAGTTGAGTTATATAAGCACAAAACCCTTCTCTTTCAGTTTTTCATAAAAGTGTGTTTCAACCAAAAAAAATTCAAGAAAGAAAAGAAATATACTGAAAATAATAAAAAGCACTTACTGCTAGAAATGAAACAGAAATGGGAAAAAATGACAACAACAGCATTAAGTTGATGGTAGAAGCTTCAAAGAGTATCTAATAAACAATCCCTACCAATCAAAAGTCAACCATTAATATGTAGGTTTCTGCAGTCGTAAACATTAGCATGGTGAATTTACACTCGGTATCTATATGCTCTAAAGCAACGGAAAGGCATGTATCGCAATTATTTTTTGGTTTAACCTTTTAGGACATGTATACTATCTTAGAAAAAGCATTCAACATCATTAATTGAAAGATGGATTCAATTACATGGTCATCATTTCTGTGGTCTTCATCGTCAAGACTAATATTAACTAAAATATCCTTGCAAATAAACAAGTGATTTGAGGTATACAGGGGTAATGTAATTAATATTGTTCTTGATGGTCATAAAGGTACCAAAATTTTTTCTTGTAAAATAAATTAATGCTATATTGAAGGAGTTCCTTTTGATTCTTGAAGTGGTTCAGCTGAGGAGCAGTGCACGTAAAAATTCCCTTATTGTGAAAATTTTTTGTGTGTTCTGCCTAATTATAGATATTTCGATAGTTGTTGTCTCTCTTTTATGGCTTTCTCTCCTCTATTTAAGTTTACTCTACATCATTTAACAGAATTTATTTCTAACATCCAAGTGCTTAAAGGACTACAGAAGCAAAAGTCTACGAGAGGTGTTATCTTTGTGAACAATTCCATAGCACATCACATAGTGGAACAATCAACTTCTATACTAACCCCATTTTCATTCGTTAGAATCATATAGATCTTCAATTGCTTTCTTGTATTTTTATTTTTATTTTTTGAAGTTTCGATTTATACTAATTTTTGGGTCTTAAAGTAAAGTTGAAGTTAAAAGAGTTTAAGCTATTAAGCACAAGATCTCAGGACTGGAAACAAAAACCAGAACTTCAATTAGACAAAAATGTAATTGAACTCCAATATTGATGTATCAGAATCCTTATAAAATAATATTACATTCTTGCCTTTGTAGTTAAGAGGGGTTTTTTATTCCATTAAGATTAGAATTCCAACATTTTTTCTATATATATGATCAACCTTTCGATGAAAGAAAGCTTAAACTTTTCTTACAAATTTTGAATTTCCAATTGGAAGATTTGATATTTTCTTTTGAGAGTGATTCCGGGTTTCATATCTTTGAAGTGATTCCTAAACTAGCCATTGTTTGTTTACTTCACTAAAATTCCAACAATTTTTTAACTTAAGTTTCTAGCAATCCAATTCTGAAGTTTCAACAACTGTTACTAAAATTTCAGATTTGAATTCCAAATTTCTAACAGCCTAACAACACCCAACAACCCAGTTTTCTAATTTCTATACATTTTAGCTACTAGTTTGATACCTCTTCTATTCGTCCTAGATAAATATGATTACAACTAAAGTTGAAATCAAACACCATGGAATTATTGTATTTATGTTCTAGTTTGAAACAAAATTTTATATAAAACAACAGAAATGCAAGTTAACCAAAGAAGCTAAGTCTTAAAAAAGAATGAAGCTCAATGTTTTTCACTGAAAAGTCACCAACTCTCATTGGAAAATGATAAGTCTCTAGAACTTTTTTTGAGTTTTTTACACCACCAAATCAAAGAATCATCTCTTTTTCTCTTAATTATGCTCAGTGAAATTTGAAGCTTCCCTAATAGTATGCTAGCACATTTATGCAAGTGATGTCCAACCTTGTTCTCCATAGTGAATGAGTTAGTTTCAATTTCAAGTGAGAACACCCCATAATGGTAGACTTCTACCCACCAGTAATTTCAACGGGAATTGCCACTAATTGTCATTTTCAATGAAGAGAACAAAACCTAATCCCTCACCCAATCGAAAACCAGCAACAAAACACAAACATAACCCCATTCTGAAACTTTATCATCCTATAGCAATCTTAGAAAAACAAAAATGATAAAAAGACAAATATTGAGGTAGAGAGAGTGTGTTTTTATGTAATGTGGAAGAGTTGGCCAACGTCAAGACACCTGTTAGAATGAGAAATGATGGGATTCTGAATCTTGTTTTTGGTGTTGAACGAGAAAAAAGGTTAAAGAATTAACCTCAATAGAAATGGAGACGATGGAAGAGAAGGAAATTAACTTGTTGGGAAAGAACAGGAATAACTTACCCAGAAGAGAGGGATAGACTGTAGAAGGCTGGATTAGCTTGAAAAGGTTGTGAAGTTTCTAGAGAAGAGAATCATGAGGTAGAGAGAGTGAAAGTGAACAAATTTCTGGATAGTGAAGTGGAAATGAAGAAGTTTTTAAAGAAGTGAAAATTGGTTTACATTACACGCGGGAGTGAAGGATAATGTTGTCCTCAACATATGACTTATTCCGAAGGTGCTCAGAATAAAAAAAAAGGTGGGAGATGGACTCAGTTATTCTCCAAAGTTAAAGGAATAAATAAACCTAGGATTGATTATTCTATCTATTTTTTCCTAATCAAAAAATGGCATAACAAAATTTTAAGAATAGAGTTCTTATTTCAGTGAACCAAACAAGTAGTTGGAGATTTTGCATCTAGCAAAGAAAGGAGGAAGGAGTTGTGGGTTTCTTTCAAGTACCTTTATCCATTAGATACCCATTCGTAAAGGGTTTACAAACATACTACTTCTTCCTTCTTTATTGTTGTTGAAAAGTGTATTAGGACCTGATTGTCATTTGTGTTTTGCAGAGGTCTTAGTCTTTAGTTTATCCTAGTATTTAGCTTATTTTCAGCAAGTTAGTTTATGTTTCTATTAAAGTAAAGTAGTGGTACTAGTGGTCATATTTTATTAGCCATGACAACATATTTTTAGCTATTTTCAGTTCTACTGTACCCTTATATATATTTGCAGTTAAAGTTTAATAAAAGTGTAGACTTTCAAATACATTATTTCTTGTTTTTACAATTTAAAACAACATTGGTATTAGAGCTTATTTTTTCTTAAGAGACTTATAAGGTTATTTGACTGAGTGTTTACCCAAAATAGTAACCAAATCTGCTTTTTCAAAATACCATCAAAACAATGAAAGGTGAAAATTCTTATGGCTCCAACAATGTTTGATGGAGAAGACTACCAAGTGTGGGCAGTGAAAATGGAAGTGTTTCGATGCGTGCGATTTGTGGGAAGATGTAGAGGGAGATTATGAAATACCTCCTTTACCAGGAAATCCAACCATGGCTTATATCAAAACACACAAGGGGAGGAAGATAAGAAAATCCAAAGCAAAAGCCTGCCTATTTGCCGCAGTTTCTTCTGTCATCTTTAGTAGAATCGTGTCACTAGGCTCAACTAAAGCTATTTGGGATTTTCTCAAGAATGAGTATCAAGGAGATAAAAGAATAAGAGGAATGAAGGTGTTGAATCTGGTCAGAGAATTTGAAATGCAGCATATGAAGGAATAAGAAACCATAAAGGCATATGTAGAAAGGTTGTCTGGCATTGAAAATAAGGTAAGGATACTTGGTGCTGAACTTACTAACAATAGAATAGTTCCAAAAAAAAACTTCTATCCTTGCCTGGAAAATATGAGGCAACCATTGCTTCTTTGGAAAACACTAAAGATTTGTCAAAGATCAGTTTGGCAGAATTATTAAGTACATTGCAAGCACAGGAACAAAGAAGAATGATGAGGCAAGATGGAACTACTGAGGGAGCATTGCAAGCGAAGTGACAACAGAATTTTGGAGATAAAAATAAGAGTGGAGAGGAAAGAAAGGAGCAGCAAGCAGTTCAAAAAATGCAGTTACCAAAAACAACACCAATACTAGCAACAAAGGAGGAAAATATCCTCCTTGTCAACATTGTGGCAAGAGGAATCATCCTCACTACAAGTGTTGGAGAAAACCTGACATGAAATGTAAAAAATGCAAGAGACATAGGCATGCAGAGATCATTTGTAAGGAGAAGGAGACATAACAGCAGGGTGAGCTCAAGTTGCAACTCAACAAGAGCTACAACAAATCTTTGTTGCTTCATGCTTTGCATCCAAAATATCAAATGATAGTTGACTTGTTGATAGTGGTTATACAAACCACATGACCAATGACGATAAGCTTTTCACAGAGCTTGATAGATCAGTAACATCAAAGGTTAGAATTGGAAATGGAGACTATGTCACAGTGAAAGGGAAAGGGATGGTAGCCATTGAAAGTCTTACAGATACAAAACTTATCTCTGAAGTTTTGTATGTTCCTGAAATAGATCAAAATTTGCTAAGTGTTGGACAATTGTTGGAGAAAGGGTTCAAACTTTTGTTTGAAGATAAAATGTGTCTGATCATTGATCAAAGTGGTCAGGAACTATTCAGAATTAATATGCAGAGCAAAAGTTTTTCTTTGAATACTTTGGAGGTAGAGCAAGTGGCATTTCCATGCCAACTCACTACTGTATAAACTTGGCATAAAAGGATGGGGCATTTTCATCATCAAGCTTTATTGTTCTTGCAAAGAAATGAAATGGTAAGAGGTCTATCAAACCTACAGGAGCATCTCACAAGCTGCAAGGCTTGTATGCTTGGGAAGCAAATCAAAATTCCATTCAGAACGTCTACATAGATAGCTACAAAGAAATTGCAGCTAATCCATACTGATCTATATGGTCCATAGTCAACTCCTTCACTAAATCGCAGTAGGTATGACATAGTCTTCATTGATGATCTAAAAAGAATGTGTTGGATTTATTTTATGAAGTTTAAGTCAGAAGTTGATGGAATTTTCATGAAGTTCAAAAATTGGATTGAAAACTAAAGTAGTTGTAGGATTCAGGTCATTAGATCAGATAATGGCACTGAATATACATCAAAGATATTCAACTTTTTTTGTGAAGAGGCTGGAATTGAGCAACAACTCATTGTCCCTTACTCTCTACAGCAAAATGGGGTCAGTGAGAGGAAGAACAAAACCATTATAGAGATGACTAGGTGCTTGCTACTTGAGAAGAATCTTCCAAAGAAGTTCTAGGTAGAAGTAGCAAATACTATTGTTTTCGTATTGAATAGACTGCCTACAAGAGCAATCGGAAAGAAGACTCCATTTGAGGCTTAGTATGGTGTTAAACCTACTCTAGACAACATTAAAATATTTGGTTGCTGTGTTTTTCACATGTTCCATAGGTCAAGAGAGACAAACTTGATAAGAAGGTTGAACTAGGAGTTTTTGATGGCTATAGCTTGGTTTCTAAAGCCTATAGAATCTTTCAACCTCATACAAGAAAGATAGTGACCAGCAAGGATGTTCAATTTCTTGAACATAAGCAGTGGGACTGGAATGAGGAGTCTCCAACCAAACATGAAATTATGTCTCTAGTTCCTGATGAATCAATAGATAATCAACCTGTTAGGGGAATGAGGACACTCTCAGACATTTATCAAAGGTGCAATATTGTTGTTTTTGAACCAGCAGGATATAAATAAGCAAAAACATACCAAAAAGGATAGATGTAATGAAGGAGGAGATAGCCATGATTGAAAAGAACCAAACATAGGAGCTAGTGGAGAGGCCTCAAGATAGAAAAATAATTGGGGTGAAATGGGTTTTTAGGACAAGGCTTAATCCTGATGGCTCAGTGAACAAGCACAAAGCAAGATTGGTAGTGAAAGGCTATGCACAAGTTTAGGAGTGGATTTCTTTGAAACCTTTGCTCCAGTAGCAATGTTAGACATAATCATAATGCTTTTGGCATTGGCAGCACAATAAGGATGGAATATTTTTCAACTAGACGTAAAATCTGCCTTCTTGAATGGTTTATTGAAGGAGAATTTTATGTTAAGTAGTCAGAAGGTTTTAGTGTGCCAGGACATGAAGAGAAGGTTTACTTGTTAAAGAAAGCACTCTATGGACTTAAACAAGCCCTAAGAGCTTGGTAACAACAAGATGGATGATCATTTGCTGAAGTTAGGCTTTGAAAAAAGCTTAAGTGAATCAACTCTTTATATCAAGAAAGCTGGTTCTAGCATTGTGATCATCTCTCTATATGTAGATGATTTACTTGTTACAAGAAATAATGCTGCAAAGATTGAAGAATTCAAAAGGAGATGATGAAGGTTTTTGAAATGACAGACCTTGGTGAAATGAATTACTTTCTAGGAATGGAGATCAAGCAAGCTCGAAATGAACTTTTTATATGCCAAAAGAAGTACTTTAAGGAAATTCTAAAAAGATCCAAAATGGACGAATGCAGGGGTGTAAGCACTCTAATGAATCAAAAGGAGTAGCTGCAGAAAGAAGATGGAGCTAAACGAGTTGATGAAGGAGTGTATAGAAGCCTAATTGGATGCTTAATGTATCTCATAGCAACAAGACCTGACATCTTGTATCATGTGAGTGTTTTGTCCAGGTTTCCAAATTGTGCTAGTGAATTGCACGTGATGGCTACCAAATGAGTGGCTAAATATCTCAAAGGAACTCTAACCTATGGTCTCAAATTTAGCAAAAGTCAGAATTTCAAGCTTCATGGATATTCTGACTGTGATTGGGCAGGATCCACTGATAACATGAAGAGTACTTCTAGTTATTGTTTCACTTTTGGATCAGGTTGTTTTTCATGGTGCTCAAAGAAACAAGAGATGGTAGCATAGTCAACAGCTAAAACAGATGTTGTAGCAGCAATAGCTGCTGCTAATCAAGCATTATGGCTGTAATATCCCATCACCGATGGGAAGGATAAAATAGTAATTTGGAATGGATTATAAGTGTTTAAACTTGTCTCAACATGTTCATGCATATTATGGCCTATATATACACATGCATAGTAATTCTTGCACATACACATGATTGTACATGCATTCATGACATTTTTCAGTCTATTTGGTCATAAATATGATTATTGTGAAAAATGTGATTTTTGTGCATGAAAATTTAATTGGAGTGGGTCTTTGTGAGTTTTGAATTTTTGGAAAATTTTAGAAATTTTCTGAAAATTTTGGGATACTTTTTCGGACTAGAAAAAATGCCAATTGGCAAACTGGTTGGTGATCGATAGTAGAAATAACTGTCCAATGACACTAGAAATGTAGATAAATGATTTTAAGGATTTATTAATATGAACTATTAGAATTTTGGGAGAAATTAGAGTAGAAATGGAATGTAGTTAGAAAGAGCTTAAAATTGTGACATGTGGCAAGTGACACTTGTTACTTGCCTAACATGCCAACATGCTCCTCTTTTATTAAAAAACCCACCCCTCTCTTTTTGGTCTTTCACGATGGTTCTTCTTTTATAAGGTGAAAGGTGGTGTAAACTGAAAAGTGCTCCTCCCATCTTCGTAGCTTTCTCCCTCTTTGTTCCTTTTGGAATTTTGCTCATCTTTCCTTCCTCCTTTCACCTTGCTTTCTCTTCTTTTGTTTACAAAAACACAAACCTAAGCTTTTCCCCTTAAGAAGATAATGGTTGTGTGTGGTAGGGAAAGTTAGGAGGATTGTGGGATTTTGAAGTTTAGAAGTTTTGGAAGCTTGTTTAGGTAAGAATTTTGTGTTTTATGTCATGAATTACTAATTAAATGCATTATTTGTGATGGTTGTGAACCTAATTGCATGAAAATTGTGTTGGTGTAGATGGGTATGAAATTTGCTTGTTTAATTGATGATTGATGAGGTAGGATGTGATGAATGTAAGTATAACATGTGTTGTATGAAAATTGAGATGGTTTGAAGTGAAGTTTGTGATTAAAGATGAGTGTAGAAAATGATAGATGATTGAGTGTGTGTGCTGCAATTTTGTGGACTAATGTTCAAGGATAGGTTGTGAGTTAGTTATGGTGGATATATGAAGTGAATTGAGTGAGAAGTGGTTGAGAAATGGTATGGAAGATGTAGAATGTGAGTTAGGTTGTGAATCTGAAAATTTTGCTTTGTGTAGGTTCCAATGATTTGGTCATAACTTTTGATATGGTTAAGCAATTTAGATGAGGTTTAGCTTAAATTAAACTTGAGAAATTTGGCTAGAATTCTTATGAAGGAAGTGTTGTACAATTTTGACTTAAAGGGTTCTGAATTTGGTCTTGAAAGTGGGCAATATGTGCAGGATGAACAGTAACTCGAGATTTTGTGATCTGAAACTTTGGAAATTTTTTTAGGTTGATTTAGGATGATTTTGCTAAATTGCTCTTCATGAAAGTTATAGCCCTTCTTGATAGCTTTCTATCGCCACTAAGTATGAGATTTTTTCGATTTTGAGGTTAAAAGTTATAACTTATTAACTTTCAGATGGTATTTCAAATTATTAATGTGCTTTGTGTGTGAAATGTCTCTAATTATGGGGTTTGTGGTTACTGTACTGTGAAATCGATTTTGGACTGTTATAGTTGAAATTAGCTCAAGTAGTCTTATGGAAAGTTGTAGAGGAATGTCTTAACTTTGTAATGATGTATAATATGCTATTTTGGATGTAAGAATTGTAAGTTATGGTTTTTTAAAGTATGGATATGGTTTAGGTGATATGTTTATGTAACAATCATTAACAGGGCACCACAATCATGTGAGAATTTGACCTAGTTAGAGGTAGAATTTGCTTCTAAGTCCTTCATGAGAATTATAGCATGTTTTCTTATCTTTTCATTAATATAAAGCATGGAATTTTTGGGCAATGAGATAGGAAGTTATGATTTTTATAAGTTTGTGGTACTGTTAGGATGACATGTGTTGGGCAGAAATTTTGATTGAGATTTTGACCCATTTAGAGGTTGAATTTACTTCCAAGTTATTCATGAAAGTTGTAGAATATGTTCTGATTTTTCTTTTGATATAAAGCTTGGAATTTTTGGCAAAGGGAATAGGAAGATATGATTTTTAGAAGCATGTTGTATTGTTTTGGAAAATTGTGCTTAGGCAGAAACTTTGATTGAATTTTTGACACCCTTCGGGGTGAAATTGGTCTGTGAGTCCTTGAAGGAACTTATAGGGTTTTCTGTGATCTTTCCAATGAGACCTC
This sequence comes from Erythroxylum orinocense, assembly GCA_025531955.1. Lineage (NCBI taxonomy): Eukaryota > Viridiplantae > Streptophyta > Magnoliopsida > Malpighiales > Erythroxylaceae > Erythroxylum > Erythroxylum orinocense. The sequence goes on from JANZLX010000005.1 coordinate 10,982,852, forward strand.
ATTTGTGATTTTTGGACACTTG
>JANZLX010000005.1:11020098-11032631 GCA_025531955.1 Erythroxylum orinocense
ATAAACTATAACATGGTCTGGCTCTTTGTCCATGCAAATGTCAGTAACTTCTATTCCCATGGTACTACAACAAGATACATAGAAATCTTCATTACATTAATTAGGTTATCCTTCATGCATCTGTTATATTCTTGTGTATGGAATAAAATTTTATTCTCCATATATCATCTAAAAATAGACATTGTAAACCTCTAGCTAATATGGAAGTTTCACATACAGTTAAACCTCTGGCCAATGTTTGAAAATCCAACACTTGCCCCATAATTACCACTAAAAGGGAATTGAATAAACGGAATATGGAGCTGCACTACAACGTAAAGCAGACTATACACAACAGGGAAAAAAGAACCTGTTTTACTTCACTACAACAACGTCTTTTAATGGAGACAAAACTTTAGTTAAAACATGAGTATCCATTCATCTCGACAAGTAGAACAAGCAAAGACATGAGAATCATTTAAGAAGTAGTTACCATAGATGCATGTTTGCAAAGCTCTGTTCACTTTAAGAAAACGAAAAGGATGTAATGATTATCTATGTAGAAAAGATGCTAACAGATGTCAAGTTTGAAAAACATATATTAGCAGCTAAGGAAAGTTCACTGAGCTTGTTACCCTTTAATAGTAGCACAGACATAGATACACAAGCAAGCAAAAAGGAGTAAGTGAAATAGACAAAGGAAATGAAATAAAGAGAAAAACAAGAAGCTGAGATTTCAAATAACTCTATGGCCTTTACATAGGAAACAAAATTTTGATTATTGCATTTGTACTATAAAAACTTGGCAGGTTTAAAGATGAGAAATTTAACAGCTATTAACTGGAAAATCAAAAGAAGTAGTTGCACATGAGACGACAAGTCCCAGTGTTCAAATCCTGTGGTTAATTATAATATTTATCATATAACTCAAAATAACAGCATAGATACTAATGAACACGAAACTTCTGCTTAATGAATCAAAAACCATGAAGTCAGTGATGAAGCCAGGAATTTAAGATAGGAGGGTCCAAATATTTAATTTTTTTAAATCTTGGGGGAGGGGGCCAGTGCACCACTGAACTCCAAATAACTCTGCCATTATATGTATATATATATATATATATAAATAAAAAATATTTAAATTTTGGGGGGCTCAGTGGTGTGGCTTCGTCCATGTATGAAGTGAAGGAGAAAATTACAACAATGGTTTTTGACAAGAATGAAAATGTTCCCCATCTAAGAGAAAGTAAGCAGCAAACAAAAGTATTTTTCACAAACAGTGAGGTTATTGAGCTGCGAAATTACATAATTAGACAAAAACTGGGGTTTCAAGAATCCATTTCAGAGATGATTATATTCCTAATCCAGTATAACGATATGTAATCTAAGGTAAAAGACTATCTAAAATCAAGAAGTGGTTAAAACCAATCAGCGCAAGCTTGAAAGATTTCAAAAGAAACGACTCTAGTTAATCAAAGTAACTGCTTTGAGCACCAAAAATGCTCAAGTTTCAAACTTTTTGGCTCCAGTTCCAGTCCTACTCTCTCCAGCAAGCAAACATGAAAATTGAAAGTACTAAAAGACAATGAAAAACCAAGAAGAATAGCCATTCAAAATTCCATTGAATTACCCAGAAAGAAAAATAAAAAAGTAGCCACATTTTACAATTGAGAACAGATTGAAGAGCAGATAAGAATCAACAAAAGACGACAGGGAATGGATCAAAGAAAGCAAATACATTACATAACATCAACATTCAATCCTAACCCATATTACAGGCATTTGCGAGATAGGAAACAGATCCACATAGAGAGAAGCAGAATGCTTCTTCTTGAAAGTGATCTAGAAGGGGGGTTGAATAGATCGATGAAACTTTCTCTCAAAGTTCTACACAAAAACAACAAATTATTACACACGAAACAATAAGATAAATTAAATAAAGAGTATAGGGAAGAAAGACAAACACTGTTTTTATAGAGGTTCGGTGCTAAGACCTACGTCCTTTACCTCAGTTCCCACTTAGGATTTAGCAAACCACTTTATTGCACATTTTTTATTCAGTGCGAACTTTTACAATCCACTTGATTTCCGGTTCAAGCTAACCTCACAATTGATCTGTCTTCTGGCACAAATCCTACCTCACTAGTAATTCTCCTCTAATCACTAAGCTTACCATAAAGACGATAAATAATTGAAGTAAAGCTCGATATAGCTAGATACATTTGAATGTGCAGAGAGAATTTAGAGTAATAACAATGATGAAAGATAATCAGTATGCTTTTCTATAATCTTCACATATTGATCTCTTGATGTTCCACCTTTTTATTTGCAAGCTTCTGGATCAATATAGACGTTGCAGATCATCTATTAGCCGTTGAAGATTACTTCATAGACGTTGTGAATGATTTTCTTTCCATTTGTAATCAATTGACTTCGTCAGAATAAGATCAGATGTAATGCTAGTCGACTGGTTGAGATGTGTAAGTCGACCGGAACCAGTATTTTTATGAAAAATTTCATCTTCGCTCCACGATCAGTCGACTAGAGTGATTTTAGTCAACTGGAATGATTATCCAACATACTGTTCTCCTGTTTTTAGTCGCCTTGCAACATTCTGGTCGACTTGATTAAGCCCCACTTGACAAATATGTTAGTTCTCAGTCGTCTTGTGATGTTCTGGTCGACTGGTGCTTGCTCCAATGGATATATTGCAGATAATCTTCGATCTTTACTTTGTTAAGATGCTATTTTGAGATCTTTATCTATAATCTTCATTAAGATCATCTTTTGCACGTTGTCTATCTTCTCTTAATCATAGAAAATTATTACTGACTTGATTTCTTGATATTTTATCTCTTGAACATTGGAAGATTAATGCTATTTTGTATTAAACGTTGTCTAGCTCTTGAATTGTAACAGTCAAAATTTTTTAAATAATTTCTTAACCAATTCTATACATTTTATTATTATCAAAACATAAAATGATCAAAATATAAAGGAATTTTATTTGTCAACCACCGTTGGTCCAACAAAGAGAACAACATAAATGCCCTTTTCTACAGTTTTTATGCATAACATCTGAAACCCCCTACAGCCATTTGTTTTAATTTGATACATCGTAGCAACTGGAAGAAGGTGCTTGACAAATCATTATACACTCGTAACAGAGTAAATCACCTGTGTAAAACCCTTAATTTGATGAAATGTTATGACACCACAACCTAACCAATGAAATGTACTGAAATCCTTAATAAGCCTATAACATGCACACAATCTCGATCGTGGTTCATGCTTGTCTCTTCCATCTGTGTACACGATAAAAGTTCATATGATACCGATAGTGTTCTTAATTCAAAGATGTTTTTGTCTTTTCACAATCTCAAAAAAAAAACATTCATTTAAAACTGGGAATTATTAGTTGAATTACAGTACTAAATCTATGTTAAGAAGAAAAGGAGAACATGCTATTTTAGCTATAACTATTGGACATACATGTGTAAATGTGTTCAAAAATACAAAGGATAAGAAATTCGTATGTGCCGTGTAGGTAGCTACTCATGACGACGGCAACTGGTTTTTCTATCTCTGGAAAGTTTCACGCCACGTCTACGTGATTACTGCTAGTAAGCACCAAAATAACCACTTCACCCAACTCTTTTTCCCCAACGTCGTTGACCCGTTTCGAGTTCCGTTCTGCCAAAACAGAAGCAGTAACCATTTCAGTTTCAACTTTCTTTCCTTCTGCTCTTTGTTTCAAGTCAATGGGTCTTTGCTGTTTCCTCTTTTAAAAAACACTTAAGATAAGAGGATGATAACTTTCTTAGTGGAGCTATCTTTCTACAGCTTGCCAATTCAACTGGCGATATGACCGTGGTACATCAGAAGTTTGCATTTATGGGAATCAGAAACAGGGCATATGTAAGAGAAATGAAGGGAGAAAACATTTTTTGCATAATTCAACAAAGCAACTGAGAACATGTTGCAGAGGGGTGCTTATGCTTCATTGGAGACTATCAAAGTTATATTTGGACTTTAAAAAATGGTTGTTATTTATTTTCAACTAATCAATGAGCAAAATACAGTAACAATGCTAAGGAACACCCAGCACACAAGTTTAGTGCAGTGGTGGCCTGACCTTTGCTTATTAAAAAATCTTAATCAATTGGATCTTATTTTCTTTATTTGAGCTTGTTATGCCTATAATTGATGTCTAAAAATGATGTATATTGACGTAGAGAATTATACTTTGGGTTGATGTTGATGATCAATTCCGCGATTTAGACAAGTGGGATTGCAAGGATAGGGACAATCTATCTGTTGAAAGGAATTCCTGTCATAAAACCAATCGCCAACAGCCTTCGCAATTTTCTGCATTACGTACATTTCAAAGGAAAATCATGAACTTCTGTATGAATTGGAATAAACAAAGCAGAAGATCAAGAGAATCAGAAAGGATCTAGAAGGAGGAAAAGAGTTATAAGTCTCTTACTGTTTTCCTAAGCATTGGAGAATCAGGCATGAACCATGTTTCCTGCGTTTCAGTTTGGCAGTGGGCAAAACAAGAGTCTATATACAGTCCTCCAGCAGACGAGTTAGCTGATCTATACAATGTATGCAAAAAACGCAACCTAAAATCTGCAAGGAAATTTTCTGAATACTCAGAACTTGCAACTGCACTAACACACAAGCTTTTGACTGCTCGTCCATGTAAAGATAATAAGAAAGGTCACTTATGCCATCATAGTTCCTTCTGCTCATTTTTGAAGACATTTATCTAAATATTTAGTTGTTCCCATTGAAATTTATTGCATTTATTCATAACCTCTACTATGAAGATATTAGGCTCCGTCATTCATCCCGAAAATAACCTACATTGGAAACTAAAATATGATTGCACCTGGTGTTGCTTAAAGTGTTTATACAGGTTTTCTTACACTCACCTTGCATTGTCTGGAGTTGAATGGGAGAGCAGTTACTTATGTCAAACTTGCAGGCGTTCCAGGAACCATTAGGATCATGAACACCCGGTGCCAAAATGTTCCTTATCTAAACAAAGTCATGATTTCAAAGGTTAAAAAGAAAAACATAAACAGAAGCAACTCGCATAAAAGATGCACAAAACAAGTTCGTTTTCTTAATTAACAGGTTTTTCTTTGGACTTCCGAGTACACACGAAAAAATGGATCATGGAATTCTTCCTATATTTCGTTTGTGTTTAAAGGGGCCGTTTTCCTGAGCATCTCTTTTTACTTCAAGGATATTCTTTCCTCTTGTCTGTAAATTTTACCATATATGTCTCTGGATTGAATCATAAAGCTATATGCTTTTGTTTTTCTTTTACTAAGCTAAAGAGGACCAAACCTCATTGCAAGATTCTGTGAAATTAAACAGAAGTTCACTTTATGGAAAACAGAATTAACTGTGTATTCATCTAGCAGCGTGCCTACCTGCCACCAATCATATGCTGCATTGAGTATAAACAATGGTGTTCGTATCTGCGGCACCACATATTGCGGGAAGAAACACTGGAGATTGATGTGCTTAGATGAGTTAAACTGGAGATGATATGACTAAAAAACAGTGGAGATGATATGGTGAGAAGGAATATAGCATTCAACTAAACCAGACTTACAAGAGCTGGTTTCAATCTTGAGGTGCAGGATGCTGGCAAGTTCTTAGCTGATCCCTGAAGAGAAGATAAAAATACTGAATCAGCAGTCTGTTCCTTAATAAGTAGAAATTACCACTGGTATTTAGAAAGGTTCTATTATAGCTAATTGGTCACTTTTGCTGCAATAGTGGCAACAGTATACATGATTACGAAACATAAGAAACAATGTCAGAACTTATGCTATGTTTCTACAAGACAGCATACATGCAATGTGACCACTTCATTGAAGTAGGACTGTATGTGTGGTGCTCCAGAAATATCCTTCCTGTGATGAAAAAACATGCTGTTAGGCAGGCATTAAAATATGTAACTAGTTTCTGTAGTTAAGCTACATGGTTTGCTTATGGGGTCCTATAAGGAACTTACGTATTGATAAAATAACCAGCATCTGAAAGACATTTTACTTTAGTTCCCATAGGTAGCAAAGCTCGGAAGATATCACAGTGCATGATGGAAGCCAATCCACCAGCTGAACAACCAGAAAGAAGAGCCTATGGAGACACATCCATACAAGTTATTCAGAAACATTTATTAACTAGAAGTTAAAAAGTGGAAATGTGCGAATGAGTTGCATCCATAAGAAGCCAAAAAGTGGACAGATGTTGGAATAAATCTCACATTTCCTGCGTTTTTCATTCCTTTGGCTAATAAGTCTTCAATCACAGCAAGCCAAATCCTTGCTCCTCTGAAGTGAAGATTAGTAGCCTGGTCAAATACTATCCGATTAAAAATAAAAATTTTGTAATCTTAAATTGGTTCCCACTAATCTGAAACAACTTACATGGTTTACCGCCCGACTATCACCAGTAAATGATGATCCATCACAGTATCTGATCTTAACTCTATTCCAGTTGTAGAAATCTACAAATTTATATAGGATATAAGAAATGGATAAAAGTCAAAATTCAACAAGAAATTCAGTACTTGATTATACCTGGATTAAATTGTCCCCTGTTGCTCATAATCCCTGAGAAAGCAATTTCCTTGGCCATGCGTCTAGATGAGCCTAAACGACTATTCTTTCGAGCAAGGCAACTTGTTACATTGTTGCACCATCCCCCTCCCTAATAACACAACCAAAAGATGTATTATAACATGATACAGATTTGATATAAGATAATCCTGAGATTATCATTACAGTTAATATTATATGAAATTAACCATGTCAAATCATTAAGACATTAAAGCTAAATGATTTTTGAAACTCGGAATGCTTCCAACTCTTATTAATGATCTAAAGCAGCACTTGAAAACTTGGATCCAACAATTTCTTTTTCCGAAACTTTTGACCTTACATCTTTCAAAGCCCCTAACTACAACATTTTGTTATTGGTTTCTTTTGTGAGAGAAAAAAAAAAGGGAATTGGATTGCATAAGATTACAAACCTCAAAATCAATCAACCAACTATTGATTCCTGTTCCAGAACCTCTATCTATGTGGTAAGCTGGTGGACTACCATCCAAACAAACTGCAGATACAAAAGCTTACTGAAAAAGCAGAGAGTGGTGGTGAAAAGCATAGATTAGAAACGTGAATTTTCCTGGCACGTAATTATGTGGCACACACTTTACCAGTACAAGATGGAGCACTGATTTCCTATTTGCAGAGAATCTATGCATATTATTACCACAATGGCGGATCCATAAGCTACTGTTGTTATCATTGCATATTGAACAAAAAAGCCAAATCACATAATGGGGTTATCCGACAATTAAAAACTCAGCTCCAAAGCACCGAGTCCATCAGTAAAGCGATAACCATATAGTGCCACTATGAAGTTCCATTTTTTAATATGATTATTCTCAACAGCTCATGAATAAGAATATAAGATTCCTCAGGCTTCCTTCAACGGGAAACAAAGACAGAAAGAACAAATTGCCTACTTGGAAACACATTCTGCGCATCAACAATCAGCATACAAATCTTAATGACAGGGGTACACGTTAACAGACAACAACAGAACACCCTGCAACAAGGGATCAGTGTTCTAGTGGAATGCTTCACATTTCAGCTTCTTCCAAGGAACGCCAATCAGAGGAACAGAAAGAAGGAGATGGAGAAAGGAAAGTTCCTTGGTGAGAAAATCACAAGTTCATGCGTACCTGTGGGATAAAAATCTGGAGATGGAAACGTTTGGAAGAGAATGTGAGTGACACCCAGTTCAGTTCATCGGCAGACAAGTTTAGAACAAGGATGTCTAGTGAAAAACGAAGGTGAGAAATCTATCGTTGTGTGTGCGTTTCTAAAATGCCTTTGTTTTGGTGCGAAAAAAATAGAGAGAGAGAATCCAGCAGCCGACACACATTCGATGAAAAACACATACACACGCACATTATAGGATTGGTTTGGTTTCATAATTTATAACGGGCATGTCTCGGGTTACGGGTCAAAATTACCCGACCCTGGAACATAGCGGCTAAAAGCAAGTGACATGGAATAGTTATGATCGAAGTTAAAACTTTTCTCTTAAAGCATAAAAGTTTTGATGATCTCATTAATTGTTGTAGCTCCTTGAGAGAAAATGCCAGAAACACCGTCTTGGTTTAAATGATATAATTATGTGTCCTAATGAAATTTTAGTCGATGCCTGTGAGAATAATTCTTACTCTTTCTTTTTTTCTAGTCCTTAATATCCTTTTCCTAGTTAGCTTCCGGATAAAAAAATAAAAGTTAGGACTTGGTGAGAATCATCATTGAGATTTGGTTATGCTATTACCAGAAGGGTTGGTTAGGTCATCCTTTACCAACAAGTCGTAAATTTGTCAACATGTTAGGCCATGACCATGCCTAACCGAAGACTAGTATAGTATCTTTTACGTTTTGAAACGGTCCGTCTATGACCTCTGGACCATACCGTATAATAGGACGAAAACAATGCTGTTAGAGTTTAGTGTGACGTTCTTTTTTTAAATGACAAAAAATAACTAGAAAAATATGTCAAATCATGCTGATTAACTTAAATATATAGTTATAATTTGTTAGATGATTATATCTCTAGCTAACCGTTGGGTGAGTCTTGCCTCTGTAATTGACAAACATTTGCATGGGCACAAGCCCTACGCTCCTTTTTCTCCCAACTTCACTTATGACTTCACTTTATAAGCTTCTTCTTTGCATTAGATTCTAGGGCATTCCCTTCAGTATGGTGGCACCAAGCTGTTGGAAATAACTGAACATCTATATTAATTATATTGTTCCTTCAAGTTATCTTTTTCCATAAGAAAAAAACTAATTAAGATTTTTTTAATGAAATTGCCCTATTTCACTTGTAAAAAAAAATTATCTTTACCCTTTAATTTTCCAATTTCTGTCTAAATAGTAACTTAAGAGTTTTAAAAAGAGTTTAAGTGTTGAAAGTATTAAATTTAAATTTTTAAAAAGATTTTTACAAATTTTTACTTATTAAAATTTGATTTTATTTTACGTGAAAAATCTCAGTGATCATTTGTCATCATTTAATTTAATTAATGATAAATTTATTTATATATATTACCTTGATTTGATTTGTATCTATCTAACATTTGGTTTAACGGAATACATTTTTCTATAAATAAGAGCTGTATTTCTTATATACATCACACACAAATTTATTGAAAAAGAAGTACCTAATGGTATATCAACATCATTTATCTTCAATTCAACCACATGTTAAGTTTAATGCCGGAAATGATTTTAGTTCACATGGGTATAATTGATTGATCATTTCATTCTCAACGGTACTAAAGAAGATGATAATTATGTTAAGGTTTAAACGCATATATCCAATGTAGCACCATGATATTTTAGGGTACATACCAGGATGCCGTATGAATATTCCAATACATAATTTATAATAATAGTACGCTACGTTCAATCACAACATTTACTTAACATGGCGTCATCTATTTTTATTCTTTTATAAGATATCATAAGAAAAATACAATATTTTAAAACTCAAATTTTTTTATTTCATTTCATAAAACCGAACGTTTATATAGTGTATCTTTCAAATATTCATATATGTACATCATTATATCCTAATACAAAATATGTTACATGAAAAAGAAAATTACATAAAAATTTATCTAATCTTTTTAATCTTAACTGATAGACCTTTGAATAATTTCTTTTTATTCCTAAAAGTATAAATCTAAACTTCTTGTAGCGTATCTCTGTAACTAAAAATCAACTAAGCATACGGCAACCATTTTAAATTTTGATAATGACCTTCCTAAACTAAACCAATTTCCAGGCAGTGTTGGCCAAAATTGCGTATGGAATTAAATGACGTGGGGTTGGCCTCAACAAGCGGTGTGTCACATCACATCTGCAGTCATCCTATGACCACTGTTTAGATAAACTTCAGACGCTAGCTGCCTCCCGTTCTTTATCTTTTCATCCATGCTAATTTATACATACACCTATGTCTCAAGTCACATCAAAGGGAAATAATTATATTAGCTTATCCTCAATTTGATTCCAGGGCTAAAGATGAACTTGTATTTGAATTACGTTCACGCAACTTGCTTGATTAAATAAATCAATTCCATACTCGGGAAATTCAGGAGAAAAGAAATATGTAGTTGTAAGGAAACTGGAAACAGATCGCTTGTTTCATAATTGCTGTGTCAGTGCTGTTCTATTATATTTGATCCATACATTTATATGAGATTCATAAAAATATATGAACCAGATGCAATGAATGACACAGCAATTATAGAACAAGTGATTCATTTGAAAGAAACTCGGCTCAAATTACACGTTGAGAGAGCATCTCAAAGTTTGAAATAGTGGGTTATGTGTAACACCACTAGAGACCACCACCTTCGTCACTAGTTTCCATTTTCAATAATTACATGCTTTTATCAACTTTCTTGTAGGTTATGATTATGATCGACTTGATAAATCAGTAGCTGAGAAATAGAGAATAATTATATGATAGTATTATTTTTAGTAATTACTATTATTATTTATTGCAAGCGTTGTAGCAGTCTAAGGAGTATGCACTGAAGTGGATTTAAACTAATTGCAACCTTATTTACACAAGTACATTGTTCTAAGGTAGGCTGGAGGAAGTGGAAAGAGTCCTGACAAGATTTAGACCTAAAGAAAGAGGATGTCTCTGAAATACGTATATAACTAAACCATATTGCATCCCAGCTTTCTTAATTTGAGTTTGGGGCTAGGCGAGAGCCTTATGGAATCAATCTAGGAAAAAGAGATGTATGACTACATTGGAATATGAAGTGCCTAGAAAGGAAGAGTAGTTTAACGACAAAAAAGGAAGCGGACCAGCAGTCGTTTGAGGTCCCCCGACGAAAGAACCAATCTTGCTCACCTTCCTTTGTCTTTCATCTGCTTGGTCCCACTTACAGAAGAAGCGTGGCATTAATTGGTCTATAATGGAATTTGTTCAAGTTGTTACATGGGGTCCCTTCCCTTAACATGTTTATCAATACTGCTACGAAGCATTAAAAATAGAGATATGATCAATGTAACTTCATTTAGCTTAATGAGCCTTGCACATGATTCAAAAATCTCCATTTCCTGGTTCTTCAAATTATTAGCCAACTCATGATTTAGTATACTTATCTTCATGTGGGTTACAAGCTGACAACGTAACCAATTTACCAATAGGTTGTCAGATAATCGGTTGAAACAACGGTTTGCAGAAAATGACTTGCAACGAGACATAGGTTGGATGCAACGCTCCTTAATTTTAATTTGATCATTAATCATGGAAAATAAGAAAATGATACCGTTTTGGAAATCTTGTAACAAAAAGATTGAACCAGGCCTTCCTGGGATCAAATCAAACCCAATGATACTCCACGAAAAACCGCGTAGAGCAATTATTTTGATTTATAGATAAGAAGTCGTAGAGCATGGAACAAAGACGACGTCGAAAGACTGCCATTTTATAATTTTGAATTTTGAGACTCGGACTAGTCATATCCAATCGTTGTATGGCATTAATGGATTATGGAAGCTGCGTAATATAAATGTGATATGTGATGGCCACATGGGTTGGCCTTAGTAGGTGGTGACAAAAACTGTTGTCTGGCATCTGTAGACTCCATGATTCGTTTAATTCAAAAGTCTCATTCATCTCAATTTCTGATTAAGTTGGCGATTTTGAAAGGAAAGATGGTGACCATATTACACGCATTCTCTTATTATTTTTATCAAATTGACTCTACATGATTTGCGTGCAAGTTCAAAGTTCAAACCGACTAACTGACGGTGACTCGTTATGTTGACTTCAGAAGGAAATAATACTTCAAGGTTGAAACTTGTAAAATGACCTATAAAATTGGAAATGTGAAAGTGACAATGAAGTTCTACCACTTTCTGCTTGAATCTTGAGGCTGGAAACTTGTGAAAAGGCAAAATAGGCAAAGACGAATTAAGTCCCAAATTTTTTGAAATTCTAACCAAATTCAAAATGCTTGAGTAAGTTGAATTACTCTGGTACGTTATATTCTCAAAATATTAAAGACAGAGTGCAAACCTAATGCTGATGTAGTATGACTTAGAAGTCATAAAGCATTAAAGCCCACCCCACTCGAATCGAAGATAACATTTAGGATTTGAGGTTTCATGTGTCTAGAAGTTGGTAAAGGACTCTCCTAGCTTAAGTAAATTCACAGGTTCAAACTACTCTTGTGTATGTAGTTGTTTAAAACTTAGAGTTAGAGCTTTGCCTCTTATAAAGGACCTACCGGACTCGAGCGAGGATTATCCTAAATAGGGATAGCTTAAAGGTGTTTTTCGATAGTTGGAACCAGGGCCGTTCCTATAGTTTTATAGGCCCAGGGCGAAATTAAAAAAAAAAGCTCCAATAAATTGACAATATATTTAAGTTTAAATATTTGTATGAAACATAAATGACTCAATTTATAA
>JANZLX010000005.1:11042222-11058708 GCA_025531955.1 Erythroxylum orinocense
CCCCCTGAAACAAATTCCTGACTTCGCCACTGCTTTGCTGTATGTTATGTTCTGCTATTTCGTTAGAGGTGAGGCATTTGAATGATCTTTTAATTAGGATCAAGAAGAAGCAACTGTAGCACTGGGCGATGGCTTCGATGAAATAGTTTTGGGCCCTCCCTTTCTTTCGTGAAGTCAGGTTCAGCTCATATCCTTAATTAAAACAACACAACAATGTATTCCTGAAATCCACCCACTTAATCGAACGTTATTCTCAGTTGCGCACAATCTGTCTATCCTGAGTCCTGAGACATTTTTACGAGCGTCTCAGAACTATTTTTGGATACTGCAAGATGAATCACCAATAACTGATTGCATTAACACCAATTTATTATGGATACGAAATTGAGAACGAGTTACGAGACGACTCACAACAGAATCATCCTGCCAATTTAAGAGGATTTTACGTTGATTTTCTACCTTCGAGATTTATTTTGATAGAAGAAAAAATGGCTAGAGATCTTATGTTCTGCATAACTGGTATGATGGCAACACTAATTCCCTTGGATATAGGATGATCAATTGCTGAGATTGTAACAATACCCTTCAATAATCATGCAAGACCGGCTGATGCGAATCAAATTGTCCATTATGCTGAGTCAAATCTGCTAATATAACCAAGAAATGTAAGGTGTACATAAAACATTCCAACTTACCATAATGCAGGCAAATTATGTATAAACGTGCATGTGTTATCTCTTTTTTTTTTGACAATTTAAAAATAGTATTATAAAGACAAAACTTTTAACAACTTATATACAATACTTTATAAGGATATCAAAATGAAAATAAAACAACCACTATTATTCTTTTAAAAATCCGTACTCATATGACATCAATAAAATCTTTCATATCGTTCTAACTTCCCTTTAGCTACCATTGTTTCTCTAATCCTTATCGTGCATGTGTTATCTTGTAATTTCATCTACACGTATGGTAGGTTTCCAAATTTCTCAACAAGCCGTTAAGGTCCATCTCCCAACAATCATGTCTTGAGGTAAAGGATCTCAGGAACAGAACGGTAGTTGCCTTTAATGAGATGAAAAATATGTGTTTCTGGCCTCATTTGTCGGCTAACGATGGGACTGAATCCTAGTCCAACTGAATGAAAATGTAACCGAGAGACACCCTGAAATTCTGCTTATATCAGATAAGAAATAAGTTGATGGCCAATGTCAAAATACAGATTTTCTATTTATGTAAAAAAAAAAATTTCTAATAACATTCCCCCTACATTTCCACAGGAGCCGTAACGAAAGCAAGTCTTCATAGGACAATTATCATTGCTTATGAACTCGAACCTGAATGATTTATCCAATATCCACCCTTCAATATCAAGGAAAATCTCATGTATAAGAGCTGACGCCCGCCTAGTGCCTAAAGATTATACAGATTACATAGATTATATTTTCAAAACACTTCAACATACAATTAACAAGAGTATATTAAATATTTCATTAACTTTTTTTAATAATTATATATCCCTCTGAATAAACTTTTATTTTGAACAAAAGGAGTATCTCATTCAGCCAGATTATGGTTGCAACAACTTTTCGCCACTTGAACTTCAAACATTTTCTTAAAATGCCTTCAATTTAATACATTCTGATATCTGAACTTTCTACAAAAACTGTTTATTTTACCTCATCACGGCAAGCAGTTATTGATCAATGTGCAATCTATAAACTTAGAAGTGATAATTATGCGCTACTCCTTGCCATAGGGCAAACATTCCTAAAATATTATCGAACAGATTAGTGAGATTCTATGAAAATGTCATCAAAGTGGAAATTAAGAATAACCTAGAGGAGGACCAAACCAAGCTTCAAACTCTGTGGAGTCCTTGCACCTTTAGACACACAAAAAGGAGATGTGAGGAACGAGATATCCAAGATTCCAAAGAACGTGGAAAACATATAGAAGTTATTTTGGTGCTTTTAAAAGAAAAAATCCGTTTCCCTAATTTTCTACGAGGAAATTCTATAGATCTTTCACTTCAGAGTAGCAGACTACGTACCGTACACGGGAAGAATCACAGTGATAGGATATTATGACTCATATCGCCAGCGAATGTTGAATTTGAAGAGAAAACACGAACTCACAAAATATATAACAAAAAGCTAAAGAAAAGAATAACACACCAAAGTGAATGAACAGGTCACCGACGTCTGTGGGAGTACAACCCAAAACTCTCCATAAAATGTACAGGTAAAAGGAACGCAAATATAAGAAGAAAATACTGTTAAAAGATCCAGAGAAGATAATGGGAACTTGGGAGTTCTATAAAAATAGAAAGACAGCAGAGTATAGATGCAGGGGAGACCCAAGAACGAAGATCAGATGAAAATATACGGTTTCAGAATAGATAAATCGATTTCAAGGTGTAACTAATTCCAACGCCTGTAATGTAATAAAAGTACCAGACTAAACCACAAACACTGAAGTGGGTAGACCAGAAATCGGTTTCCGGTGCCATAACGCGCTTGAGTATAAGAGAGAAGGGAAAGGAAGGAACAACTGGAAGCCATAGGAATGGGTGGAATTGGTAGGTAGACAAGCACGGTATGTGTCTTTGTTTGATTATTAAGATTACACCGGAGAAAAACAATTCCTTTAACTTGCCACTTACCAAACCACCCATATCCAATGAATTCCAGCAGCTCATCTCCCTATCCCACTACCCCCTTCACTTACAGACCATCAAAGTCTGTTGCTTTAGCAGCTTATATACAATTTTGTGACATAGGTTTTGGACCTCGAAACGGTCGGTAGAGAAAAGGTTGAACCTTGAAGATAAAGAGATAAGATTTGATAACGGTGGTTAACGGTGGAGACTGGTTGGTGGGTAAAGTTAATGGTATTCTTCCTTTGGGCTTCAAAAGAGTCGAAAGAGAGTTTTGAGTTACACTGAACTGGGAAAGTGGAAGACTGACGCCTGTGGTATTAGCCCATCTGCCTTTGGGTACTTGCAGCTTTTACCATAGTATTAATTAAAAGCAATGTTGGAAGACTGACACCTGTGGCTTTAGCCCATCTGGTTTTAGGTACTTGCAACTTTTACTATATAATATATTAATTAAAAGTAATGTCTGGCAATTAACAATCTCTGACGGAAGATTCCGGAGTTAGTATGGCAATTAGCTGATTGTTTTAAAAAATTATTGATGTATTTGATAAAAAATTTATTAACTCGCTTATTTAATTCTAATAACTTAATTTTTAAAAGTTTAATAAGAGGAGCCTAATGATAACATTGTACTCTACTTTTGTTCTGAATGCTTTTAAAGTTGATTTTTTAATCATATAATTATGTAGTAAATTTTGTAAGAATATAATAAAGGGATTAATTAAACTTTTTAACCATTATTTAATTTTATAATATTAGTTTACATTTAAAAATATCATAATGTTAAGTTTTTGAACATAAAAAGTTACATCAAATTAATATTTTTAGTATATAACTATTATATATCGCATCTATATTATATTATAATTATAGATCATTTTTAATTTATTAAATAATAAAATTCATACATATTATATGAAAAATGCTAATATGATATAGCTCGTTGTATCATTCATATTAATAGAGAATTTAACGTTGGATTATTATTATTATTATTATTATTATTATTATTATTATTATTATTATTATGCTTTTTACTAAAGTCATAAACTTAATTTTGTAAAATTAAATATTTAAATATAAATTCTTATAAGAATATTTAACGAAATATTAAGAAATATAATATTCATGCCCATATAATTTTTTTAAAAAAATCATGCTTTTATTAATCATTTTATATATCAACAACTAACACTAAATAACTATTTTTACCAAACATTTTTAATAAACAATTTATGTTATCCGTTGATCAAATTAGTTAATATAATCAACTAACAGCTAATGCAATCCGTTGTTTGCCAAACAAGGCTTTTGGCAATTTAAAGACAACCTTATCCCATTATCCTTTTTTTTAAATATGGTTTTAAAGACTCGAAAATATAAGCGGTTTAAAAAATATAATTATTAAATAAATTCTTTTTAAAAATTTTAATTAAATACTACTAACAATAAAGTACACATAATAATTTATTTCAATTCTTAAATTTGAGATAAATTAATTATAAATTATTAATTTAAATCAAATTTAAGCATTGAAATAAATTATTATGTGTATTTTATTGTTATTAGTATTTAATTAAAAATTTTAATTATTAATTTAAATCTTATTTAATTTAAGTTTAAAAAGTTGAATCATGCTATCATATTAGTGGCGTTAATTAGTTCATATTTATACCGCACGTAATTCATTGTTATCTTTAATTGAAGTTTAAAAGAGATTTTTAAAAATATTAAAATTTAAAAAAATATTTTAAAGATTAATTTTTAAAATTTATAATAGAGATTTATGTTGTTTTATCTTTTTATAAATTGATTAAGAAACTCTAAAACAAAAAGAGAGTAATTTGAATATTTATCATTTTTTTATAAGAGACAAAGGTAAAGTTAATAATAGCATTCGTTTTTGTTAAGATATGTGTTAAGCTATCTTATTAATTAATTTTGGGCATTATTTATAATTGAACAAAGTTGACATCTTTAGAATATCATTCTATTTTATGTGGGACTCTTTGATGATGATGTTTATTAAGATAATCACCATATCTTGACTAAGATAAGATGTAGAGTTTTGGTGATTTTTGGACTCTTATTTGACAGCCTATATAGAGATAATGACTATCTAAGATAGTTAGATCTTTGGACATTCTATTGACTATTTTGTAGTTTTATTCTTGTTGTGATTTATGTCGTATGTGAGGTTGCATTGTTGTTGTTTTTGTATGAACAATGATAGGTAACTTGTGACTTGAAATCTGGTGGTTTCAAGGCTATCTTGGACGATATTTTGTAGTTGATTTTGTGGGGATATTATCTTGATGTGTTGTTGAATTTTCTGTCAACGATCACGGAATGTTGTTGTTGATTGTGTGATTTTCTATAGCTGGGTATTCTCTAATTTTTGAACAACAATTGAGGTCTAACTTGGGCAATTTTGACAGTTTATTTCTTTTCTGCTTTTCACATCATTCTTGTGTCGCTGTTCATCATTGATGGAGTGTTGATTTTGTGGTTGTCATTAGTAATGGTGTGTGTGAAAAATTCCAGCAGCTTTTGTGGATTTGTGGATTTTACAGCTTCGATGTTTGTGATGCTTTGGTGAAGAAATATTCATGTTTGTTGGTGATTTTTCTCTTGATATGTGTGAGATGTTTTGGTGATAATATCGAAAGACTACAACATCATTCTTAGTGGATAACTTCCCATTCATCAGTTGATGAAGAGTCATTTTTAAGGGAGTTGTTTTCTTATCTCAAGTATATTCGTTTATAATCATTATTGTTTCTATCACTTGAGTTTTTTTATTTCATCCTTATTATCAAATATTGTTGAGAAAATTCTCTATTGAGGTTAATACCAAACGGTCGTGCTATTGGGAGTTATTTACTTTCACGGGTTGTGAGGACAAGGGATAGTATCAAGGGTAGGGTGAGTCGCTCAATAATGCCTTGAGTAAAACTATTGTTGTATCACAAGTGAAAGTGATTAAGCTAGGTGACGACCCTGTAAACGTAGATAAGGTGTGTCAAACTGCTTTACCAAATCTCAGGTGTTGATTTGTTTATTTTTCATTTAATGTATCTGTTTTTGTTTGTACTAGAAATAACTGCAACTAAACCAGATTTTTTTGAAAGTATATCCTTTCAAATTTTCAATTGGTATCAAAGCAGGTCACCGAATCATAACTCGGTACATCAAATTGGTGCAGATTTGTGTTTCGTAATTATGGCTACAAAAGAAGGAGCATCAATCATCAGGTCACCGTTGTTAGATGGTTCAAATTACCCAAGAGTATTCATTTAGGCACAAGGAACAAAAACATAAAACTCGATTTTAAATGGCTGGACACATCTAGTGACAATTGATGAAAAGGAAAAAATAGTGCTTAAAGATGCATCCGACTAGACAACGACTGTAAAAAAGAGAACATTTGGAAATTCTCAAGCCCTGCACTTCATCTTCAATGCAGTTGATGAAGGTCTCTTTGCTATGATATCAGCCTGTGAATCGACAAAAAGAAGTGTGGGACACTTTGCAAGCTATACATGAGGGATCAAAATCAGTGATAGCTTCGAAACTTCAGATGTTGGCTGTGAGAATTAAAGAAGTGAGGATGGGTGAAAATAAAACTATTAAAGATTTCTATAAGAGGCCATGTGATATAGCAAACCAAGCACATCAACTTGTGAAGAAATATTTAAATATGAAACTTATTAAGAAGACATTGAGATCACTGCCTTCGAAATTTATACTAAAAATTGTAGCCATCAAAGAAGCCTATGATATCAATTAATTGTCTTTGGATAAGGTAATTGATATTATTACCAACTTTGAGATGAATTTATTGAGGTATAACGAGAGAATATCAAAGGATTGGAATTACAAGCTAAGATTGGTAAATCCATGAATGACTCAGAAGAAGAAGAATCCGATAAGAATGAGGATATCGAGTTATTGGCAACAAATTTCAATAAGTGGTTAAAGAAAGTGAACAAGGATAAACCCGAGTTTTGACATAATAGTGGAAGTTTATCGAACAACAACTTTAAACAACAAACTATACTTAAAAGGGTGAAAAAAAGTGAAAAATTTTGAATGTCAAGACTTCAAACATTTGCATAAGGAATGTGCTAATACTTTGAAGAAGAAAAAAGGAAAGTCTTATACGAGCAATTGGAGTGAGAATAAATCCAAAAATGAGTATGGTAGTGAAGAGGAATTTGTGAGTAATGATGCATTTGTTGCTTTATATAGCAAAAGTCCAGTTTCTTGCTTAACAGTGTTAGAATTTTACAATGAAAAACTAAACTAAAGAAATAACATAAGAAACGTAAACACAAAGTTGAGAAACACTCTTTTGAATTCTTCTTGATCTATATTAAAATCACTCCAATAATCCTTGTATTTATAGGTTTACAAGGATAACAAAAACTGCCTGAATTTATTGTAATTGTAACTGCCTAGAATTTATTCAGATAATAAAGATCAATTAACTACATGTAACCGTTGCACATAAATAAGAATTTGACTTTGAATTAGGCTTCAACAAACAGCAACGAAGAAGGAAGAAATTGAAGATGAAATAGTGGATAAATCAATCCAAAATTCTTTAAAAAATGCAGATGAATTTTTAGATGATGATAGTTATTCGGATTACAAGAGGGAGGATATTTGTAAAGCTTATGAGTTAATGTATGCTAAATGGGTCTAAACATGAAATAAGAATGAGAAGTTGAATAAGGAAAAGTCAACTATGAAGAACAACATTCAAGATCTAAAGATGAAGGTGTTATCTACAATAGATGTGCTAAATGAAAAAAAGATGAAGCTGGTCAGTACGGAAAAAAAAGGGATAAAAATATTAAATAGAGGTATAAAAAAGTTAGAATTTTTTTTTGAAAATTGGTAAAATTAAAAGAGACTTTCAAGGCATTAGCTATAAAAGTGAATGTTCTTTGTCGAATGATGAGAAAAACTGTGTAGCCAGATCTGTCCAAGGAGAAACTTTGAGGAAGAAATAAAATTTATACCCACATGTCACTTTTGTGAGATTATCGGGCACATAAGGCCGAAATATTACAAGTTGTTACAAATGATATTTCAAAGGACTCAAAACTAAAAATCTAGGTACTCTTTAATGAACTTTCAGTAGCAGTGAACGTTACCAAAGCAAACTTGGGTTAGAAAAAATTAGCTGCACATATCATAACAGATACACATTGGAGTTAATACCATAAATTGTCCAAATCTACAGTGAGTTGTTACTGGAAAAGAAATCAACCAAATATCTTATGACAGAAATGATGTGACGAGGAATAAGGCCAGGTTTGAATTTCTTTGAAAGGCACAGGGATTGTGTACTTTACATTTTGAAGTATATTTTGATGTTGTTTAAAAAAAGAGGGCTTGAAGGAGTTAACGTTTATACTTTTTGAGTTTTTGATTTATGGGTTTTCTAAGGTTCAGGCGATTGATATGTGTTTGACTTTTTCTTATTGTTGAATATTATATGTGAAAATGAGGCTCTACTTGATGATTTGAGAGTTTTACTTTTTGATTTTGATTTATAGAGTTATATCAAGAAAATGATGATGTTTGGTTGGAGACATATAGGAAGATTCGAGTTTTCTATGATTTGAGCTTTTCAAGTTTTATCTTGATTTCTCTATATTATGGGTTGTATGAATTTGGGCAACTTGCGTTCATATGGTTTATGTAAGGAGAAGATTCACTAAGTTTGATTATGATTCGTTAAATGTATTTTTGAGGTTTTTGAATTTAATTAGTCGTATGCAGATGACTTTAATGTAAGTACTGATATGTTGGCTCATGTTTTGATTAGTGGTAAATCGTCATCTTGGCATGCTTATGATTCTTCCGTTGCACCTATTGCTAATTTTTATGCTTCTTATTTGTCGAGATTGATCACATTAAAGGCATTCTTCATTTTGACATTGTTTTATCCTAAGGGGGAGATATCAGATAGTTTTTAATGATTGTTCCATTCAAGAGGAGATTTCAAGGTATACGTATGACTATTCGTCTTACTTTTTGCAATCTTTTTATTCCAAGGAGGAGAAATTTGGATGATTGAATAATTGTTCATTTGGGATTATTGTTTCTTTGGATGTTTCTTGAACTTAACAAACTTGTAAGTTACTTGGAAGTTATTCGGAACTTGATGTTCAATAAAGAGGGGGTTCTCATATGTTATGTGGACTTAAGTTATATGTCCAATTATCTTTTTGAGGGGGAGCTTCGATATGTGACAAATAATGCCAAAAAAGGGGAGATTGTTAAGATATGTGCTAAGCTATCTTATTAATTAGTTTTAAGAATTATTTGTAATTGAAAAAAGTTTGACATCTTTGAAATTTCATTCTATTTTATGTGGGACTCTTTGATGATGATGATGTTTATGGGATAAAGATCCTAGTCATAATACGATTTAGTTGGAATCAAACCACCATATCTTGACTAAGATAAGATGTAGAGTTTTGGTAATTTTTGGACTCTTATTTAACAAGCTATTTTGGGGATAACGACTATTTAAGTAGCTGGATTTTTGGAAATTCTATTGCCTATTTTGCAACTGTATTCTTGTTATGATTATATTATGTGTGGGGCTACGTTGTTGTTGTATTTTGTATGAACAACGATAGGTAACTTTTGACTTAACAGCTAGTGATTTCAGGGCTATCTTGGACTGTATTTTTTAGTTGATTTTGTGGGGATATTATCCTGATGTGTTGTTGAATATTTTGTCAACGATCATGTGATTTTAGGGACTGCGTTGTTGTGGATCACGTGATTAGATAATTGATTTCTTTTCTGGTTTTCACATCATTCTTTTGTTGTTGTTCATTAGTGGTCATGCGCTAAAAATTCCAACAACTTTGGTAGATTTTGCAGCTTCGATGTTTGAGACGTTTAAGTGAAGAAACGTTTATGTTTGTTGGTAATTTTTCTGTTGTTGTGTGTGAGGTGTTTCGGTGAGAATATCGAAATAGTAAAACAACATTCTTGGTAGATAATTGCCCGTTCATCCATTGATGAAGCGTCATTTTAAGCGAAGTTGTTTTTCTTATATCAAGTGTATTTGTTTATGTTCATTATTGTTTCTATCACTTGAGTTATTTTATTTTCATCCTTATTATTAAATACTATTTAGAAAATCCTCTGTTGAAGTTAGTACGAGACGGTCATACTATTGAGAGTGATTTACTTTCACGGGTTGTGAGGACGAGGAATAGTATCAAGGGTACGATGAGTCAACTTTGTAATGCCTTGAGTAAAACTATTATTGCATCACAAATGAAAGTGATTAAGCTGAGGGGCCTTGAAGATGTAGGCAAGGTGTGTCGAACTATGTTACCAAATCTCAAATGTTGATTTATTTATTTTGTATTTAATTTTTCTGTTTTTGTTTGTACTAGAAATAACTGCAACTAAACCAAAATTTTTGTGAAACTATATCCTTTCAAATTTTCAGTTTTCTAAAATTTAAAGTCTTGGCAAATTGCTAGTTATGAATAACAAGAAAACTATTCTCCAACTTCTTTTTTGTAAAAAAAATTAGACATGCTTACTAAATTTTTTAATAAATTAACTTTAGTTAATTAATTGTCAATAATTACGTCATAACTAAAATAGAATGTTACACTCAAACTAAAAAAATTTTAATTTTCAAGATTAAAAAAGATGACATGTGAGGAGACATTTTTTAATTCATGGAAAAAAATAAAAATATCAAATATTCAAATTGTAATAGGTCAAGAAGAAATTTGTACTTTCTTTTTATTAATTTAGATCACTTAGGTTATGAAAAGTACACTTTAAATTAGTATTCATTTGTATTGTATTTCCTCGTTATTTTTATCTCCTTATATAAAAATAATATTAAAATCTAAATTAAAGAAAATATGATGAGCAATAAAAAAGATATGAACAAGCAGGAGCATTATAGAAAAATAGGTATATTTATACAAACAATCGTAAAAACCTATTAAGTACAAAAGTTTAATGTTTGTTGGTAAAAAGGGTAAAAATAATCTTAACATTTATAATTAAATACAAGTTAAACTTTCATGTTTCAGTGTATTTAGATCACATATTAACATTTTACAAATGTTCATCTAAAATGTAGTTCTTATTTTTATGTGGTAGTTAAAAACCAGCAATTATAGCTGACAAACATGTGACCTATAAGAATATCCTTACAAATATGTGATGAACACAACCAGTGACGGAGCCAATGACGGAGATATGGGGAGCCCAAATAAAAAATATATATTATAGATGATGACAAGAGCAACTTATAATAAGGTTTTAATAAATTATATATATTATAGATGACGACAACATTGCTCTTCTAGGGTTTTGAATTACAAAGATATAATTACAAAAAATTACAAAGGTAATAATTTCATATATAACAGTTGTAACTCTTACAGACGACGACAACGTTGCTTTTACGACAATTTATTGGGTTTTGATATATTATATTATATTATATATATATTAAAATAAAAAATTATTTAATTTTTTAAAAACTTGGGGGCCCAGTGCACCACTGGGCTCCACTTATCTCCGTCCATGAACACAACCCATTACTCAAGACAAACTTACAGCTATCGAGTATGAGATCTATATAGATACCCTTGCAAATATGTGATTAGTGCAATTCATCACTTAGAAAAAAGGGTTGAGACATTTATAGATTTGTGTTATAAGATGATCAGTCAGTTCCTGAGTTTGTATGTCTATGTATTATAACCTATTATGGGTTTTTGACTTTTGACCAATGTAGAGGTGATACGTTCTTAAGCTAAAATAGTAATGCTAGGTAGACCTAAAATTGCGAGGAGGCAACTAAATGAGCAAAAGAAATTATAAAATCCAAACAAATTGTTTTTATAAAAAACAAGTGTAGAAATGCAAAAAATGTGGTAATTTCGATCACAAGTTTAGAAAATGAAACAAGGACAGCTCAACATTACATAATGAGGCTTTTTCATAGGTATGTAAAACTTATTTAAATCATATGAATATGATTTGTAAACCTTGCAATAACTAATAGTTATTAGGTTGTCATGGAGGCATCTTCACATGTATATGTCCCTTTAGTTTTTATCAATTTATATTGCTTTTAATTATTGATGAATTTATGTTTATTAAAAAATAGCTAAATAGTGTAAAAAGTGCTGATGATAGTTCTAAGTTGAGTTAACAAAGCAATGCTATAAAGGATGTGTTTTTTTAAATCAATTTATCTTATTTGAAATAATTGACGAATATGTTTCTAATGTTTTTTCTTATTAATTTGCTAAGTTGGTACATCTAGACATGTCAATAAAAGAAAGTTTAAAGAAGTTGATCCACACACATTCCAATTAGTATTTAAACTAAGGGGTTTACAGTTCAAAAGATATTCTAGCATTATTTCACAATAATTACAAGCTGAAGCAAACAAAAGGAGAATATTATTTACACATACGAATAAGCTTCACATTCAAGTACAAATGAAGGAACAAAATAATAAAATATAATTCTTATATAATCCAACATACCAATTGTTGATTTTTAGGTTGTCTGATATACAATTATCCATAAGATTTAAAACAGAAGGAGGGGAAAATGAAGCAGAAGAAATTTGCCCCAAAACTTAGCAAGCTCAAAATTGTAGTTTCATGAGAACTACTTATAACGAAACAATCTAAATTTAGAACTATAATTGAAGTTGGTAGAAGTCAAAAAAGAAATTCCAAAACTACAATTAGAAAGAAAATAAAATTTATCTTAGTTATCCAATAAAGCAATTACCTAAAGATATTGGCTAATTCAACCAAGAAATTAATTTATAACAATAGACTATATATAATGCTCCCACCTTCACTAAAAAACATATGGTATTTTAAAATTTGATTATAATTTACATTAAGTTATTTATACTTAACATAATTTATATAAAAATATATTCAAGACCATTTCTCTATGACATAGTTCAAAATTACTATAAGCATAACAAATCTTATTACATTATTCATTAATATAAACTTCATCTATTTTTTCTCTTTTGCTAATAAATTTTTATCTTGCTTCATGAGATTATTTGTTCTTCAAACTCCTTAGTTATGCTTGTTTTAGCATTATTTATTCCAACACTTCTTATTTTAGCCCCCTTTTTCACTATTGAAATTTTCTTTCCTTAATTTTTGATTTACTTCAATGGCTCTTTTGATAAATTTGTCATCATGCTATTTAATAAAGTTACATCTCCTAACTTGAAATATTACACTTTATTATATAAACTTCAAATACAAGTTCTTAATATAATAACAAATATATTCTCACCTGATAATTGGGCATCCACCAAATCTTCAATTAGAATTATGATAAAGTCAATCTAGTTGAGTAATACAATTTCTAACTCAGGCTAGAGTGTCTTGTAGTAAAGATGCTATTCTGAGTCTCACTTTCTAGTTACTTAAGCGTGTACACATAGAAAAGTAAAACAATGACAAAACCAATGGCGGGAGCAATTGTACATGAGAAATAAACCTTATACTTATGGAGTTCCTTAGACAAGTATTTTGGTGATGAAGATGACCTTGAAAAGAAGTGTCATAAGAAAGGCGAAGAAAGAAAGTGTGTCATCGAAGAAGACGAAACAGGTGAAGAGGTTGTTCGAAGATTGCTGCAATCAAAGAAAAAGATAGTATAGTGAAAGACAATGGTAAAGAGTGAATTAGGATTGGGGTGAATTTTGGGAATTGTGAATTAGAGTTAGGGATTTTGTTAAGTAAAAAAAAGTTAATTATAGTGATTTATTAATTCAGAAAAGAATATTTTAAATTTTTTAAATTTACGACTAGCTAGCTTGAAAGAAAACAAAAGGATCAAGAGGTAGTAGGTGAAGAAAGAAAATTTCTTTCACACATTTGTAATGGATACTTGAACCGAATATATACAATTGTCCTCCTAATGCTATTGGCTGTAAGTCCTAAAAGCAAAACTGTTACTAACGAAACAATGGCTATGCAAAGGCACTCTAGTGCACCATGTACAAAGGAAAAAAACATATGTGCAGGGAGACAAAAAAGCATATGTACAGTGGGACAGGAAAAGAATAAAAACAAGGCCTGTAATGTGAAGGTCTGTAGCGTGAAGCCTATTCACTTTTTAATTGGTTTTTCTATCACACCCCAGTCAAGCCGAAGTTGCGGTTCAGAACCAACAACTCCGAGCTTGCAGATAAGATTCGAGAAGGTTCGTGTGGTCAGCGCTTTTGTGAAGACATTTGCGACCTGTTGCATCGTCCTCACGTGTTGCAGATCTAGGAACCCCAGAGTGACACAGTCATGAACTAGATGAAGGTCGATCTCGAGGTGTTTCATCCGCTCGTGGAAAATTGGATTTTTGGAGATGTAGATTGCGGCCTGGCTATCGCAATATAAAGGTATGGGTTTCGTGATTTTAAGCTGGAAATTGTCTAATATTTGGTTTATCCACTTTAGCTCACAAGCAGTCGACGCTAAGCTTCGGTATTCTGATTCTACCGAAGAGCGACTCACGGTCGATTGCTTCTTTGTTTTCCAGGAGATCGGTGATTTTTCGAAGAAAACGCAGAACCCTGTTAAAGAACGTCGGGAGAAAACGCAGCTTCCCCAGTCTGAGTTGGAGAAAGCTACAAGCTTGGTGCTTTCCTCTGCCGCATAGAAAATCCCCAGGTTCTGTGTTCCCTTGAGATATTTTAATACCCTTTTAGCTGCTTCCCAGTGTGGTACTCTAGGGTTGCACATGAATTGACTAAGTTGTTGCGTGACATATATGATGTCAGGTCTTGTAAACCCTAAGTATTGTAGTCTCCCCACCAGTCTTCTGTATTCTTCCGATTTGGTAAGCAACTCACCTATTTTGGTGGTTAATTTTGTCCCAGGGACTATGGGCGTGGCACAAGGTGTACAATCCGACAGTCCAGTTTCTTGGAGGATGTCCCAGATGTATTTTCCTTGGGTAAGCATCATTCCATCTACTGCTCTTGCTATTTCAATCCCTAAGAAATATTTTGCATACCCAAGATCCTTGATAGTGAACTCTGAATTCAAAGCTTTCTTGACTGAGACAATGTATTCTTCATTTGCTCCTATAATTAGCATGTCATCCACATAGATTATTACTGCTATGAAGTCATTTCTTGTGCCTGTAGTGTATAAACAATGCCACTGTCTCCCAGCTTGTTTTAGCCCATAAATTGATTTAATCAGCCTGCATACTTGACCTTCCTTTGCTTTATTGTAGCCTTTCGGTGGTAGCATATACAGCTCTTCCTCTAGGTGGCCATGAAGAAATGTATCATTAATGTCGCATTGATGTATTGGCCATTGCTTAGATGTAGCTATAGCCAAAAATATTCTAATTGTTACCATTTTTGCCACCGGGTAGAAAACTTCAGAGTAGTCAGCCCCTTCCTTCTGACAGAAGCCTTTGGCTATAAGCCTAGATTTTAATTTTGCCACTGTTCCATCCGAATTCCTCTTTACTTTATATACCCATTTTGAGGCTATAGCCTTCTTCCCTTTAGGTAATTCAGTGAGTCTCCAAGTCCCATTCTTCTCTAATGCAGATAATTGCTCATTCATAAAATTCACCCATGTTAAGTCGATTAAAATGCATATTTGTTGGACTTAATGTTTATTGATTTATGAAATTGGTGTTCATAAATTGATGGAATTATTTGTTAAATGTTCACAGGTGGTTTTCAATGCCGAAAAGACGAAAAAGGATTAAAAAGAGGAAAAATATCACAAGAAATTCGAAAACTCCAGTCTGGCCGAAATTGAAAGACTAGGCGTGGGCGCGCCTAAGGTCATAATTCCAAATCTGCAGATTTCCAGATTTTATTTCCAATTAGAACACAATCGCCAAGATCTTCTGGACTTCTTTTCAAGACATATTCCACCGAAATTAGAAGACTACTTAATCTGGACAATATCTAATCAAGATTATGAAGAGATTCACATCAAATAGGACATTTGAGATGTTGCCGCACTTTTATAAATACATGTATTAGGTTTAAAAAAGGGAGGGGGGAGATTAGCTTAGGTTTAATCGGAGATTAGCATTAGATTAGGTTAGGTTTAGAATAGGGTATCGTATTTTTCCTGTTTTTGCCCAGCAATAGCCGCAAGTTGATCTCCTCTGTTTCTTTACTTTCCTTTTGTTCCATCGTATTTTGTTGTTTTCTCAAGAAAATTGCCACTGTTCCCATCTTAATTTTCTTCTTGATTTTAGACCATCTTGCCGCACATTCCTCTTGTTTTTTTCCAGCGTCATCGCCCATCCTTGGCTGCAGCAATTGATCTTCCTTTTATTCCAAAAGCATCATCGCACTTCATCGCACTTCCATCCTCTTGTTCTGCCGCTGGTCCATGTCTTGATTCTTTATTATTCAACAGTTGTCGCCTATCCTCATCTTTGTTGCCGCAATTTCAGTCTCATTTATCCACGTGGTTGACGTTCTCCAATAGGATCATCGCACTCTTTTGTTATTCTTAGGCTGCCGCAAATTTCCTTTACTTAGTTTTCATAGTTTAATTTTTCTGCACTTGCCAAGTAGTTTATTCTTAGATTAGGGACTTTGGTCAATTTAATTTTATAGTTTTCTTATCTTTCAATTGTTGCAGATTTCAATTAGGGATTAGTTTCAATAAAAACCAGTTATGGAGTTTGTTTATCTTATTATTTATTTTGATTTCAATTTAATTATGCTTAATTAATTTTCTTGTCGACTTAATTATTTCAATTTGCAATTTTCTTTGATTT
>JANZLX010000005.1:11058808-11069605 GCA_025531955.1 Erythroxylum orinocense
ATACAATTGTCCTCCTAATGCTATTGGCTCTAAGTCCTAAAAGTAAAACTGACACTAACGAAACAATGGCTATGCTGAGGCACTCTAGTGCACCATGTACAAAGGCAGAAAAGCATATGTGCAGGGAGACAAAAAAGCATATGTACAGTAGGACAGGAAAAGAATAAAAATAGGGCCTGTAATGTGAAGGCCTGTAGCGTGAAGCCATTCACTTTTTAATTGGTTTTTCTATCTATAGAATTGGTTTTTCTATCTACAGAATCACATGATGTATATCTAATATTGTAAGCATATTTTAAAAGTAAAACATTATTATTTTTGTTACGTCAATAATGACATGACAAATGTTATTTTAATTTATAGAGGATTAAATTTAAATGTTTATAAAATGTTAAAGTTTAATTTTAAACAAGTTTAAGAAACAAACAATTTAGATACAAAACAACGAGCTCATGGAGAGACCGAAGTAAAGATAAAAGATTGATTGGTTCCTAAAAGTGCATGTTCTTTGAGCTGACCACTCCATAAATTCCTAGAACTGTGCAACCTGTTGGAAGTCCCCGCCACTGGAATACAGGTAGAATGTTTTACCAGAAGAAGTTTTCATGGAAACTGGAGCAAATCCATTATATTCTCCTCTTGACTTGGCTAAACATATTTCAGACACATACTTGAAAGATTCGTGTCTTTGGTTGTATGGTTGAGCTGCATAACTCTCAATGGGCATCCACTGCAAAAGTCAAAAGTAACTGTACTCATTATCAACGTTTAATATGAAGCTGAGTTCATTTTTATGTACTGATTGTCAAGGTTTAATATTGAATAAGTACTACCTGGGCTTCCTCGACCTCTGACTCTTGCTTCTTGATGTCAAAGGATAGTGGTTGTAACACACAGACAAAAAATAAGTCTGATTTCCCAAAGAAAGTCTGGTGGGTTTGACTGTTTATAAACAACATAAAATAACAGATTATTTTCGAATATCACAATCCAACATTTATACATAATTGAAACGAAGGAAGGATAGATTGCAAACTCAGCATTTGTTCAGATTTAATCATTCATATCATCGTAATGGAAAAGAAAACCATGTAAGGATAGATTGCAAACTCAGCATTTGTTCAGATTTGATCATTCATATCATCGTAATGGAAAAGAAAACCAGGTAAAAAAAAAAAAAGAAGTGAATACTACCTAAATGCCAAGACTTGCAGAAATTTTGTATCAATCTGGAACGAAATACAAGGTAGAAGTTAGTGATGATCGCATGAAAAAGAAATAGCATATTATATAACGTGTAGGTTCCTTACTCCAGTCTCTTCTTTAACTTCTCGAATGGCAGCCATACAAAAATCTTCACCCTGTGAGAACAGAATTTTAGTCTCTGGAACCGGAGGCAACATAATATAATAGAAAAGACTGCTATCTTACTTGATTAACAGCTCCTGTAGGCATCTTCCACACACCCTTACCTCTGAATTGTCCACTCTTTTCCTGAACCACAAGTACCTGCAGTCAAATGAACGATTCACTTTACAACCATTAAGGTCTACGACGTTCCTGAGCTTCAGCGTTGTTGAACAACCAAACCTCTTTCTTAGCATTCATAACAAAAGCACCAACGCCTACTGTATGTGAAGCATTTCCTGGAAGCGTATCAGGAATAGTTTTGGGAAGCCAATGTACCAGCATCAAATAATCTGCCTCAGCATGGTGATACCTAAATCCTTCCTGCACAGTTAGTAGAAAGGGAAACATGATTATTCATACCAACCGAGATTTACTCATCTTGACTCGACGCCCTGTCTCCAATAAGATATCTACATATGTACCTTCATTGTAGGTTCAACAAGATTGACAAGTTCTGAAGGCAATTTGATCCAAACATCCTTCTTCCCCTGTATTTATGTATGTATCAAATGTATTTATATAATAAATTGCTTCAGAAACCTCAAAAAATATGAGAAGACATGATCCAGGAAAGAAAGTACTTGCTGCCTCCACTCCGACAACGAAGCTTTAAGCCTAAGGGCGTAGATTTTGGAGTCCATGGGTTCCTTCATTTCCACTTTAACTCCCCCATAGAGATCATTATCTGCACTGAGTGGTTCTATTTCTTGATCGGCCTTTTCGATATCCATCTGTTTCTCAAGAGAAGAAGAAGTCGTTGGAGACAACATGGCTCTGCAATCTCAACAATCTGTTGCTTGGATCTGATGATGTTAGAAATGACAACCACAAATTAATTCCAATAGTCCACCTAACTCCAACTGAGATCTGCCACTAAGAGCCTTAAATATCGTAGCAAAATCATTAATTGAAATTTTATCAGGAAGCAGAAGGCAAAAACTCCACTTTCATGCACATATCTAACTTTAAAAGGTCATTAGTTACTTCATCCCGGAAATGAAACCAACCACAACTTAATTCCCATCCACCTGATGAACGTCCATAACTGCCTGAACTTAATTCTATCCAATAAATGCCTTAAAACATCTTATCAATAGCATATATTCGAGGGTTGCAAGACATTAATACAAAGCAAAAGAAAAAAAACTATCTTATCAATAGCATATATTCAAGGATTACAAGACAGCAATACAAGGTAAAAAACTTTCAAGCACATATCTGATTTAGCTGATCATTAAATTACTTAGCTTTGCAGTCATCATCAACAACTACCATCTAAGAAATGAAAAAAGAACACATGTTTATTACGCAGCACATATCAAAACTAACTTAAATAGGACTTAAACCTGTTAATATACGAGGCAGGCAGGGGCCAGTACTGAAGGTCTTGGCAACACGCACAGAAACCGCTTGATAGCTGAGAAATATAAAAACCTCATCAACATTCACAAGAATCGAGCCGCCGGTCGACCAAATAAGTGTGGGAAACACGGTTATTCTGACGGGTATAAGACGGAGTTGGACAAATCGGAAGACTGCCATTTTCATTGTTCTAATAAGAAATTGTTTCCTGTCAACTGAAAATGGCTGACGAAAAGGTCTGAATTATGGTCAAAAAGTCGGAAATATTCAATGGCTGCAGGTCTAAACATAATTGTATGAAACGGTTTTGACATTTCCTATGCATTCAGAGCCCTGTCACTTCTGTTGATATGTTCAATTGCTCATAATGAGTTTTGAAACTATTTTATCTAGATTAGATTTTGCCTTTATTACTTCTGGTTAATTTTTATTAGTTAACGCTGGCATACATTGAGGCCTAACCCATTGGGCAGGCTCGAGTTTATGTTGCTAAGCCCAGCCAGTCCATCACTTCGCAAACTTTTCCTGAGTTGCGGCTTAATCAAGCTATGGGGTGGGAAGATAAAAATTTGTGCTTTGCCACAATAATATTTACTTTAACCATGCCATGAGAATTTCCAAAGTAATATTTCTTATTGAAATTATACATTAGTCTTTTAAATAGATTACTTTCATCCTGAATTGATAATTGATTTTATTTAATTAAAAGATCGTTTTTTCATTATATATGGTCGGGTCGGCTGTGCTAGGCCTAGGCCCATTTCTACATGTTCACGACTCGACCAGCCCATCAGGTGTTAAATTCCCATGCAAACACAAAGATCTACGTAAACCTACCGTCCATGGCATATATAAGGTATTATTCCTACCATATTCAGGTACGAGACTAAAACCCTAGTTTCTTCTCTATTCCAGCTACCGAACTATTTTAAAAATACTGACTTGAGCGTCGGAGGGGCCTTCCGGGAATCAACCTCCGGAGTGTTTTTATCTGTTTTGTAAGTATCCATTAGCCAAAGCCACTCAGAATTATGGATTAAAACAACAATACTCCGGTTCAGCAAAATCCGACTGAACCAATATATATAGTTGCTTTCTCTATAGTGACAATATCACATTTATGTATATATACTTTGCTTTCTCTGTAGTGACATTATCATATTTTCCATGAGCTGCGGCGTAATATTCATTGTGATGTATTCATGGCTATGGGTTATAAGATAAATTATGACTATTGATGCTACGAAATGGCATATCCAAGGCACTTACATGTTCTAAAAACACACTAATCAGATCTACTTATTTCCTAGTACCAGAATTGAATATCTCTAATCAAAGTCGTTTTAACTATCCACAAACCTAGTTAGCATTCTGAACTAGGGCACTGCTTAGAGAATAGGAAATTAGTTAATTAAGATATTTATTACATGTCATCATCAAACATATGCTGGAAGATGAGACAATAACAAACAAATAACCTTAACGACCTTACCTACATGGTGATGAGTTTTAAGGATGGATGATACCTGTTAGCATGGAAGTTTGGGTTACTTGGACGAACATGTTAAGATGGTTTTATGGTTGGGGATGGATTGACTAGAATTGCAAAATAGGGATCAACTAACGTTACGAATCTGCCTGATGAACGTCCATAACTACCTTAACTTAATTCTATCCAATAAATGCCTTAAAACTAATATTATGAATTCTTTATCAAATTAGGTTCTTGTATAGTACTATATTAATACTAATCAATATATATTGGATACCGTTTAAAGTAATTTTTTAAATTTATAAAATAATTTACGATCGATATTTTTAAATATAATTTCGTATCGATTTCTGACCAGTATGGTACGAAATTTATATCTTTACTTAAAACATCTTATCAGTAGCATGGATTTAGGGGGGCATGACATTAATACAAAGCAAAGGAAAACTAAAACTTTCAAGCACATATGGTTAGCTGATTACTTAGCTTTGCAGTCGTCATCAACAACTACCATCTAATAAATGAAAGAGAACCAAAAAAACAAACATGATTATTAGGCAGCACATATCAAAACTACCTTAAATAGGACTTAAACCTGCTAATATACGAGGCAGGCAGGGGCCAGTGAAGGTCTTGGCAACACGCACAGAAACCGCCTGATATCTTAGAAATATTAAAACCTCATCAACATTCACAAGAATCGAGCTGGTCGACCAGATATATAGTGTGGGAAACACAAGTTATTCAGGGTTCATAACGAGTTATTTAATGTTATTCCAAGCTTCACAGCAGTGGTAGTTGTGATTTCTATAATTTTTTGGTTGAAAGACGGCTTCTAAGCCTTTCAGACGATAAACTTAAATAAATTACGGGATAAGATTGCTTGGGGGAAGGACAAAGGGCAAAGGGCACTTGTCTTATTTTATTTTATTTTTTAACGGTTTATTCTTGACGTTTGTAGGGATTAGACAAGTTAGGAGGAGTTGGACAAATCGGAAGAGTATGCCATTTCCATTGTTTTAGTAAGAAATTGTTTGGTGTCATCTGAAAATGGCTAACGAAAAGGACTGAAAATTTGCAGGTCTAAACACAAATCATGTGAAACCGTACGTTTCAGTGAAAAAGCTGAAGATCAATGTATGAAAACAAAATAGTTTGCTGCTTGCGTGAGTTGATCAGCGGCCAGACTCTTGTTTTGTCATTTCCTAGGCAATCTTACTAGGAAGAGCCCTGACACTTGTGTTGATATGCTCAATTGCTTTGAAGCAATTTCACTAGGATTAGATTTTGTTTTATTAGTTGTGGTTGGTTTTGTTGGTTAGCGCTGGCATACATTTAGGCCTAACCCATTGGGCAGGCCGAGTTTATGTTGCTAAGTCCAGCCAATCCATCACTTTTAAACTTTTCATGAGCTACGGCTTAATCAAGTTATGGGAAGATAAAAATTTGGGCTTTGCCACAATAATACTATTTTCTTTAACCATGTCATGCGAATTTCCAAAATAATATTTCTTATTGAAATTATACACTGGTCTTTTAAATATATTAGTTTTATCCTGAATTGATAATTGATTTTATTTAATTAAAAGATCGTATTTTTCATTATATATGTATTTTTTACTTTCTCTATGGTGACATTATCACATTTATCATATTTTTCATGAGCTGCGGCATAATATTCTTTGTGATGTATTCATGGCTATGGGTTATAAGATAAATTATGACTATTCATGCTACTAAATGGCACTTAATTACATGTTCTAAAAACACACTAATCAGATCTACTTGTTTCTTAGTACCAGAATTGAATATCTCTAATCAAAGTCGTTTTAACTATAAACAAATCTAGTTAGCATTCTGAACTAGGGCACTGATTCGAGAATAGGAAATTAGTTAATTAAGATATTTATTACATGTCATCAGCAAACATATGCTGGAAGATGAGACAGTAACAAATAACATTAACGACCTTACCTACATGGTGATGAGTTTTAAGGATAGATGATACACATTACCATATGGAAGTTTGGGTTACTTGGACGAACATGTTAATATGGTTTTATGGTTGGGGATGGATTGACTGGAATTGCAAAATAGGGATCAACTAATGTTACTTCACATTTATTATCAAACGAGTCACAGCAGAACTCATTGTAGAAAACTCTTGCCTTTATCAAAATGTTCCACAACCTCAGAAAGTGAGCAAGTTCTCGTGCCCAGTTATGGATTCCTTGTCTTTTCCAGTTCAGCTTGCATTTCATGGCCGCTTGATCTCTACTTTCTTGGCACCTTTTACGCGGATACCTTGGACACAGCTTGCATTTCATGGCCGCTTGATCTCTAATTTCTTGGCACCTTTTACGCGGATAGCTTGGATCTTTGAGTCCAGACAGAAGAGAGCTATCAGTTGTTTTTGGAGAATTCGTGTGTTCTCTAAGTACGGCAAGGCTCACAAGTTGGGTGGCCATTGAAGATAGCTATTATTTCCTCATCAAGGTTGGGACGGGTAATGGTCTTCATGGGATTAAATAGATGGTAAGAGCCGCGTGTGAGTGCTATCAACTGCACTGTGCCAGCCACTCTTGCACGTGAAAAGTAAGGACCACATTTTTCCGGCAGGAATCCATTGTCATTTTCACCTTTTAGTTATCAGAAGTTGATAACTAAAGATGATCCACGTCTTGTTATTTCTAGTTTTTCGAAATACCCTATTTATTAATTAGAATTAAGACTATATATCTCTTTGAACCGCCTATTAGCTAGATTTTTAATAAATTGTTGTTATTTATACATCTTTTTAATAATGTTAATATGATGAAAATTGTGAACTAAGTATTCCGATCGATTTTAATATCTTGAAAGATGTTTCTACAACATTGAAGTCTTGCCTTTCTCCGTCTCTCTCTTTTTCATCTACAGTAAAATAAGAATATCATCTAGACTCCAATACCATTTGAACGAATATGTGAACACGGATGGTCCTTGATTTTCAAGGGCAATTAAGAACACTATGTGAGTGAAAGGAAAAGGACATACAGAATGGAAACATATGATGGAAGCAGGAGAGCCCTGTGACATCCCACTAAAATGGGGCTGAGTACAGGCATCTTCTTGTCATTTGGGTCTTCGAGATGTTTCTGGTCTTGTCTTTTTTTTTTTTTTGACAATGAAATATATATTGATAAACAATAGCTAAGCTACTGCTAAAATTACAAAGGTAAGTCAATCATCTAAACGTCAGCTATACAGAATCACACTGGAGGGCTTGCTTATAATTACAAGCAGTTTAATTACTCAATTTGGAGATGTTTCTGGTCTTATCTTTATCCTAGCTAGTACTCACACATTAGGACGCTTCATCACACTCTGGCTTCCAACGTATGATTAGCCTGAGGTTTCTCTTTATTACATTCACGATAGGTTTTCAACAACTTAATTGTGAGTGAAACTTCAGTTGCTTAAGTGAATCTAATACTAAAACGGACTGCAGCAATCTTAAGGGGGTACCGGTTTGGAGTTGTGCTTGAATGTGTACAGTTCTTCTGTTCCAATAAAGAAAAACCAATTCTTTTTGTTCTCCATGAGTAATTAACCAGTTAGAGAATTTAATTTTTGTTGATCGATGTGCAAATTTATAACAACGAAGGAACTTGTGGTTTTGGCTTTCAGGAATACCTTAAAGAGAGGTGTTCCCACCATATGGAGTTGGCCATATTCTTGAAAGGTTTTTCAATACAAGCAATTCTCAACTATCGAATCGAGTAGAAAAGTGCAGATGTTACTTGCAGGAACTGTTCAATGAAAACGAAATTACAAGAACCAAGGAAAGTGATTTGCCACCATGCAAATCCAACCCCAAACTAGGATCTTGGGTGACAGTCCATGTTAGGGTTCACAGACGTCCTTTTCTAACAACTTAACGTGGAACATTTAATTATACGATTTGAACTCAAACATTTTTAAAAATGAAAATTTAAAATAAGTTAATAAATCAAGTTTAATCTCAAAAAATAAGAGCCATATTTGGAATTTTTTTGTAAAACTACTTAAATTATTGATGTGACATTGATTAAAAAATATAACATGACACAAAAGTAGATAAAAAATTTTCAAAATTAGAAAAAGATTATTTAAGACATATATAAAAATTAAAAAATATATAATTTAACTAAAAAATTTTAAAATATCTTAAATGCATATTTTATTTACAAAGAATTTATGATTTTTGATAGAGTGGAAAGAAATAATAATTATAGAATATCTATTTATGACACTCTTTCAAACAAGCTCTAATATATGTTTTGACTAATTAAATATTAATAAAAATTAGTGCTTTGGACTATTCTTTTTTATTATAAATATAATTAATTATTTAACAAAATTATTTTTTACTAAAAATTAGTTTAATATATGAGCATTATGTATTTTATTATAGTTAATCATTAGTTATTAAAATCATTTTATAAGTAAATAATAAATATGATATTCTACAAACATAACTTTTACTTTATAATATGTTATAATAATATGAAAAGAAATTTTTTTATATTATATAATTATATATTGTAGAGAAAGTTGGATGTAATTGAATATTGTTCAGTTTAAAGTAAGCGTAAAAAAGCATTAAGTTTTTTAGTTTCATTAATTCTATCAAAATCTCACATGATTTAAAATTTATTAAAAATGTTTATATTTTATAAAAAATTTGAAATAAATCCTTCTATTAATTTTCTTCTTTTAACTTTCTTTGAAATTTTGTTACGGGACATGTTACTATATCACGCAAGTAAAAATGGATTCATGTTTATTAATAAATTTTAAAAATAATATAACCCAACAATTTAATAACATCACCTGATTATTTTTTTCCCATTTTATTTTGTTCTTCGTACTTCCCCAACTTAGTTACACAAATCTTGTTAATTCTTTATCATACTTTTGTTTTTATTTCTTTTAAGAATAATAAAAAAAACTTCACCAAGTATAAAGTATCTCATTTACATTTAAATCGCAACGTGTGCAAACATGAATTTAAATGAAAGTAGGACCCGCTTTCGTTTAAACACAATTTTTGGAGCTCTTCCTCAATGCTCATCGCTCACCGTTTTAACTTAACACACACCGTTTTGAAGCAGTGAACCAACAATCTGCATCGTTCTTCCTTCTTCCTCAATCCCTTCCCTATACTTAAAATTAGACATAATTTACACAATATAAGCACATAAAAATAAAAAATAAACCACAAAAAGTAATGAAGGGCTAGAATTGGTATTGCCCTGAATAACAAGAATTAAAAAGCTCTAAATTTGATTAAGGGTCCATTTGATATTATATACAATCATCCTTGCAAAATATAAACATAAAGGGATAAAAATATAAAGGAAAATAAAATAAAGAAAATTAATAAGAAATATGGAAATAACATAAAATAAATTCCTATACTATCATAAAAAATGGAAATAAAATGAAATAAAATTGAGACCTATCATAATTTATGAGTTGCCTCGTATGCAAGGCTTATTTAATGTCATTAGCTTGACGTCTCCTTCATATTTGCTATCAACCTGGGTCTATAATTAGTGGCTTGCTTCCACCTATTTCTTGGCATAGCAATTTTGTAACCTGTGAATAAGTCACATGTTATAAGATAATAATAAAAGTGTAATGTATCAAATTAATAACTCCAATGGACTCCATTAATGCCCTTTTCAATAACAAACTGTTAATAAAATAAAAAAACTTCCTGAATCTTCAGTTGACTCAAATATTTTTTCTTGTAAGAAGTGGGAACCATCTGTGTTTAAGGTTACTACCAATAAATCATTAGTAGTTTCCTCATTTGACTGCTTC
This sequence comes from Erythroxylum orinocense, assembly GCA_025531955.1. Classification (NCBI taxonomy): domain Eukaryota; kingdom Viridiplantae; phylum Streptophyta; class Magnoliopsida; order Malpighiales; family Erythroxylaceae; genus Erythroxylum; species Erythroxylum orinocense. The sequence goes on from JANZLX010000005.1 coordinate 11,068,923, forward strand.
TCTTTTTCTTTCTGAATCACCTTTGTCCACTCGTCTACTTTCTCTTCATAAACAAAGGCTTCCTCCTTTTCTTCTTCCTCGTCATCTTTTTCCTCTCTTCTACTTTCTCTTCTTAGGCAAGAGTTTCCTCCTCTCTTCTTCCTCAATCATTCTTGTCATCTGCTCTTCTTTCTTTTCTAAAGTAGCATTTAACTCCTCGTGTTCTTGAAATGCAATTTCATTCGTGAAGTCAACCTTTGTCTTCTCTTCACTCTGAGGCATTAATAAGCTTAAACAATTTGTTGTATTTAGCTTAATGTATTCAGGTGAAGAAAATCTCTCTTTAAATTTACTTTGGCTAGCTTATCTTTTGGCAAGGTATTATGTTATTATGTCTATAAGATGTTCTTTTTTTTCTATTGTTGTCGTAATTCAACTGAAGCATAATCGTTCCATGCATTATCGTAAGGGTTGCTCCACTCTAAATTATAGGTATTCTCATATGGTGTACTCTGAGGCCAGTTTTGCATGTAATATGGTTGCTCCCACATATAGTTTGGTACCCAACATTTATGATTGTAACATCTCACTCCCGATGGGAAGGGTAGAATAGTAATTTGGAAAGGACTGAGAGTGGTTAGGATTGTTTTGACATATTCATGCATACCCTTACATGTGAATAGTGAAATTTGCACATGAAAATA
>JANZLX010000005.1:11069705-11084488 GCA_025531955.1 Erythroxylum orinocense
ATAATAAGTACAAAATTACTGCTAGTAATGATGTTGCTTATAAAGCAGTTGAGAGAAGATTACAAAGCAGGTATAATCTACTAGTAGTAGTAGTAGTAGTAGTAGTAGTATGATAATTAATTTCGTATAATAAAAATAAAAATAAAATAATAATAATAATAATAAGTACAAAATTACTGCTAGTAATGATGTTGCTTATAAAGCAGTTGAGAGAAGATTACAAAGCAGGTATAATCTACTAGTAGTAGTAGTAGTAGTAGTAGTAGTATGATAATTAATTTCGTATAATAAAAATAAAAATAAAATAATAATAATAATAATAAGTACAAAATTACTGCTAGTAATGATGTTGCTTATAAAGCAGTTGAGAGAAGATTACAAAGCAGGTATAATTCTTTCTATTGAACTCTTTGTATTGCACGTTACATTGACATAATGTTGAAAATTATAAGAGACGCTCGATACATTCTTATCATTGATGAGACCATACAAAAAGTAAGAAAAGTGACTAAGTTCATTTATAATCACATATGGGTTCTACATTTGATGATAAAAGATTTCATTAAAGGTAAAAGTTTATGTCAGCCTACCATTACAAGGATATAACTAATTTCTTATTATTGGTGTTTTGTTCTAATGAAGGAGTTAAGAAAGATGATTACAAATGATAAGTGAGTTATATCTCAACATGTCAGGTCTAATGTTGGAGTGAAAGTTTTAGAATTATACTTTAGGATCATAAATTTTGATCTCAATATCAATTCGTCATTTAAGTTTGTGAGTCTTTGATGATAGTACTTTATCTGACTGAAAGTAATGACAAGGCCACAATAGGTTATTTTTATGATGTCATGAAGAGTGCAAAGGAAGTAATTAAGACCCATGTAAAAAATAGGTCTTCCTTATATACTCCTTGTCTTGTAGTTATTAAAGAAAGATAGGAAAGGCAAGTTTACTTTTTATTGTTTTTTGGTTGTGCATTTATGAATCTATTATCTATTTTGGACTAGGTTTTACAAAGAAAGTTGTAATTAATAGGGGAGAGCTATTAACTATCACAATAATTAGTTCATATGAAATGATATAAGATCTCCTTGTCTTATAGAAGGAAGCATTTAGTGATTTTGGCATGTTAGTTACAATTCATCAAAAAGAAAAACTTAATTCAAGTATATATTTCTTCACTTTTGTTAATTATTTGAAATTAATCATCACTTTATTTTTTTATAAGATTACTTTTGTTGCACTTATAGTTACTTGGTGAGAGTAATTTTGAAGTGGTTATGTTCTATAATTTTAAGGGTTTGTAATTTGATAAATGAGTCAATGTGAGAGGCAATTGTGTGCTAAAGGAATTGTAGCATATTTAAATTCATTCATTCCAAAAAGAAAAAAAAATTAGAATTCCAAAGATTAAATAATTTGGTCTATATTCAATGCAACTTGAAGCTTTGAGGAAGGTTCGTTATTATCATTATTTAAGTTTAATATAATTTTTGTGATTTCTTAATAATTTAATTTTATTTGTTGACTAGGAATTTTAATAGAACAAGGAATTCAACAGATCTAGTTTTCCTTAATATCGACAGGGCTTACGAGGAACTAAGTTTTATAGATAAGAATGACTTGAAATATAATATTCAATGAAAAAGTATTGACATGTCATTTACTATAATAAGTCTAAATAAAAGTGATAATGAAACTTCTCTCACTAATATGAATTTTTTACCAAATAAAAATTAGAGTCAAAGCGATTTAATGTCATTGATTAAAATTTTAGGTTTTTCATTTTTCTCTTTTCTTTTAATTTCACTTATATTTAATATATATGTTAAATTCTATACATGTAATATAAATATTAAAATTTTAATTGTAAGTGTTTTGTTTCAATTTTCACTTCTACTTTATTGTGCTCGTCAACACGAACTCTTATTGTAATGCTTATAGACTTATATTATTCTTAAGAGAAAGAACTAATTTGCCCCCTAACATTTGACAAAAAATTTAAGATGACTCTCACGTTATTTTTGGTACCTATATAACCATTAATATTTCAAAATAGAGCAGTTGTCCCAAATTACTAACTCCAACAAATTGCAATTACATCTTTATTAAAAATTTTCACCTAACCAAGCTACATAAGATCATTCATAAAAGTTCATTATTTACATTTAATTAAAAATATAAGGATATATTTAGTTTTTTGCAAAATCCTTATTCTAAACTCTTCTTCTTCATTAACCTAATTTAGTCCCAAGTAATCCTCACCAACCAAACCAACTCCGCCCGTTGGATTACTTCTACGGAGTATGAAACTTTCATGGTTGCTTACTGGAGGGCCGTTTGGTGATGATTGAGGGATGTAACTTGTAGTCACCAGATAGATCGAAGCACCAATCATGATAAACACTCTGCAACCAACCCCATTAATCAATTCTTCCTTCCGAAAATGGTGCCAACCTATGATGACAAGCGTCATCAAAGACTTTCCACGTTTTCTCATTCCTATCCCACTAAACCACCACATCAAGACCCATCATTTTCTTTACATGTGGCAGCTTTTTGTTCAAGTCACCGACTGGCATAACATGGTACCAATGTGAAAAGTAGTCAAATTTCTCTGCTTGAGTGTGTTCTGCAACCTCTATAGCTCAGGTGGGTCTACGCACTCGGTTGAGACAGAGGAAGGCGATGGTTGATATTGCATTAAGGAACTTGGAAGGTTTCAATGTGTTGTCTTGAATCTTGGAGAAACCTGAACTAGGAATTGAATCATGGTAGAAAGCGACGAACTTTGGCTTAGTATGTACTACGTTGGGTTTTCAATATCCAAGTTGGGACTTTACAGATAAAAAAGAGGAAGCTATAAAGCTCCTGAATCAAATACAACTGATCCATTCAACTTCAAATTGGGTGGTGAGGATTTGACTCGAGAACGTTGTAGGACCAAATTAGGTTAATAAAGAAAAAGGATTTCAGACAAATTAGGGATTTTGGGCAAACTTAAACTTATTTCATATTTTTAATTAAATTGTAAATAAAAATATTTTATTAATTAATATTAAGATATAAAATTATTATTTAAATACATGTCAGTCAATATCTTACGTTGCTTACCTAGATAAAAAATTATACATATACAAAACGGCAATTTGACTGAGATAATAATTTTGGGACCAATCGTTCTATTTTAATAACGTTAAGAGCTAAGTTAGTAGTACTAGATAGAATGGTAAAAACCATCTTAAACCTTTTGCCAAAGGCTAGAGGACAAATTGGACCTATTGTCTTATTGTTTTTTGGTAAATGACCTATTGTCTTATGTGTATTGACGTAATTATTCTTTTCTATATAATATAAATGGTAACATTATTTTCTATTATTCTTAATTTTATATTTATATGAAATTTAAAAATCTTTTTTGATATTAATTGTAGTTATTGATTATATAAAAAGTACGTGAAAAATGATATTAATAGAAACAAAGATATAGTTGTTATATTAAATTTATATTATTAGAAATTTTTTAGACGATGTTAATATAAAATTAAAAATATATAATATAATCTATTAAGGGGCTATTTTGAAATTTTATAAAATAACTCGAAATTGTATACTAAAATATTAACCAAAGTACTATATGATATTATAACTAAATTTAACATTAAATTTGGTAAGATGATCATAATATTATTTTGTGATTTTTAGACTTTGAAATCATAACTTAATTTTTTAAAATTTAAACTTGAAGCCAACTCAAAATTTAGATTATATTTATTAATTTTAGGTTGAGAGTCGTGTTGCAACATTTTGACTTCCAGAGAGTATTCACCAAAACTCAATTGCTGCTATTCTCTCAGGTGCCCTTGTAGCTGATCTCAATCCACTATAACAAACAAATATATCATAAAGAATTAATTAATAAAAGCTAATATTATAAAAGTCAAGTTTTGCTAAGAAGTATATTTTATCTTAAGTCAATAAGATATTGGAATTTTCTTTAACGAAGATGATGGTTCACCCATACAAGAATGTACACTTCAAAATTAAAAGCTTAGAACTACATTGTCTTGGGTAACTTTGTCGGAAAATAAAAGTGGAAGTGAATGTAGTGGTGTCAAAACTAATCCTAGTAGTGGATATAAGCCTACAAATTATTGACAAACGTTGAAGATAAACTTTACCTACCCTCCACCACAAATACACAGCCCGTGACACCACAGAGTATGTTTAGCCATCTGCACAATCTGCCAATTAATCTTCATTCACGGATTAACCCCCGTCTTCTTCTTCCTCTCCTATAAATATAAGTACCCTTAGCCAACCCCATCACACATGCACACTCCAAAAGTAGCAACAATAGGAGGAAACAACATGATGAGAACATTCCAAAGTGTGTTTATTGCGAGTTTATTAGTGCTGGTAGTGATAAGCAGCAACGGGTTGTTTGAGGTTTCCAATGCCCAGAATATATGTAACATGCCAGTCTCTGGACTAATGTCATGCATTGGTTCTGTAACACCACCAAACCCAACCCCACCAACCAAACAGTGTTGCTCGGCTCTTTCACACGCCGACATGCGGTGCCTTTGCTCCTACAAGAGCTCCAAGGTCCTACCTTCACTTGGAATCGATCCAAACCTTGCCATGCAGCTGCCTGACAAGTGCAAGCTTCCTCATCCTGCCAGCTGCTAGATTCTGACGAACCTCTTGTCTTCGCAGCTAGCTAGCTCTGTACCTCTATTTGTCACTTGACAGTCACCACCTACAGAAACTGATAGTGACTTACAAATAAATCGACTATGTATAAGTAGTCTATGCATTTCCTATCACCCCTTTTCAGCATTTCTATGTCACTTCCCTTACTTGCTATCTATATATTTGTGTTTCAGAGTGTGGTTTTATGATGATCAAGACTATGATTATATGATGATTAAGACTATGATACCTGTTCGTAATTATGATTATGAAGATTAATGCCTGCATTTGTCTCTATTGTTTTCTTTTCATGGTTGTTAGGCCGCTGGAATAAAAACATATATGCAACTAAAGAGGTAAGAATAGTCTCTAATTGATAATATATCACAAATTTTCTCTAATTGAGAATATATCTCATGTAGGAAATTTATGAAGAGAAATGTATACTCGCTCACATCATCAAATTGTAGATATTGGAAACCAAACATACCAAGTGTTTCATGGCATGAACAACTCAGTCCGATTCTCATCACAATTAAAAGCTTCTTATTTAGGCTCATATAAAGGGAATAGATAACTTATTATCATTTCTCTATCCTACCTTGATTCATAAGTATCTATCTGACCCACAAAAATTGAATTAAGAGATGCTCATAAAACAGGATAAGTTTAGAGTAACAAGAACAGGTGACCTAAACCTTATATAAGGGAACTTGTTCTATTTAGAATCGTCCCAATTTGGCACGTTACCTTTGACGACAAACTTTTTGGATAATTGTGATTTTATCTCAACCAAATAACTTGTATACTGTTTTTTTTTTTTTTGAAAGATAATGAAGTTCAATGTTTTAAAAATTAGATTAAAAGTTAAACCAGTAAGATAAAAGGTCTAAAATTTAAAAAGTTCGATCCATACTAGACTGTTATAAAATCGGTTAAAGATTAAAAAAATTGAAATATAATTGAAATAAATTATCCTTGTTTATTAAAGAATTTGAAATTTAATTAAAAAAATATTGTTAAATAAAGACTAATTGATCTATTTTGATTTATAAAATCTTATTAATTTTAAAAATTGTTCGAATTTTAACAACAAAAATTGTTAAAATAAATAGAACTAAAAAATTAAAAATTGAACCGAAAAGTTAAACAATTAAATGTTTTTAAATTTTAATCTACCGAGCCAGTTGAGTTTTTCAATCATTGATGAAATCTACACGTGAAGTTTCCATAGATGGCCATAGGGGTGACAATTAGGTTCTAGTCAATGGTTTGACTATTATCTAATGAAAACGATGTCATTTTAAACCATTATTTTAAAAAATTGATTGGCTTAGTCAAGCTAGGCTTAGGCTTGGGCTATCTCTAACCTGATCGAGCTCAGGCTTAGACCGGTTGCCTCAAGTCGAGCCCCAACTAGCAAGGGTCTTGTAAGCCCAACACTAGTAAATATCCTATTTGAAATAAATTCGGTATTAAATAAATCGAAGACAATTAATTGATTAATATTATTGTAAAATCCTATAATATCTTAATATTTATAATAATATACAACTAAAATACCTTCTTCTTTTCATATTAAAATCTCTTATTTAAGTGCCACATGCAAGCCAATGTCTCTCTTTTTCTTTTATCACATATTACAAGTACATGGTGATAATCTTGTAATATGATACTACCATCTTTATTTTTTAAATGAATAATAAATTATTAATATAATAAAATGCTTTAAAAATATCCATATCCATATCCAAACGACTGTAATATAATTCTATAATATTTATTTTTTCATCCATATTCATCAAACAAACGACTTTTATCATCACTATTAACACCCAACTTAAATCTCTCTAAAGTACAACATTTGAGAAGGTTTGGTAATATGCAGTCTTACTCTTAATAAAAAAGCAAACGACTCTCTCTTTTCTAAATTTATAAACTAAGAGTAGCCTAAAGTTATGTTTAGTAGGACGGTTAGTAATGGAATGCAATGAAATAAAATATTATTTTATTATTTAAGATAATAATTTATAATGAAATAGCATAAATAAAAAAAATGGAGAGTTTCATATTACATCCTATTTTATCCTAAATAGTAAAAATAATTTACTTTTGATTTGAAAGGTTTAGAATGAAAATAAAATGATAAATATGCACTGTCTAATATACCCTTAATAATTTTTTATAATATTAATTGTATCTTTATCTTTATGTTTTATATCTATTAACATATGTTTTGACCTATAAGTATAAAATAATCATTTATTATTATTATGCATACATTTCATTCTATCCATTTTTCAAACAACATTTCACTATATTATATTATAAACTCTTCTATGCTTCTCAAACAACAATTTTCTAATATTACATCTATTTATATTCTATTATATTATAAATCATTCATTTTTTTACGTGCAATAAATGACTTAAAGATGCAGAAATTGGCAAGCCGATGCAAGAGGATGCCTTTCCTGTAAACCTCCTAGTCTGCTGAGAACATATATTTTCTCTTACAACTTTCAATACGTCCGGGAGGGGCATAATCAACGTATAGGTTAGATAAAACACCATGCAATCATTAGAAAACAACATTCTTTCGAAGTGTTAAAAAATTTCACAGAACAAAAATTATGCAAGAGTGTAACTTATGAGACTAAAAGAATAGTTTTATCTTTTAAAAAATATAGAACGAAGGAAACTGACATGAACATAAAGACGCCAAGTTGCTCATTGGTGAAGTGTTGCATGGGGATGAGCACAAACAAAGCGTCAGGCAGCTTTTGGAGCTCAGTAAGGGAGCAGTAACAGGAGAATGCAGCAGTCAGTAGCAATATTTCTTGTCACTGTAGCCGTTTATCTATCTTGAGACAGAAGTTGCCTGAAAATTGACCAAAACCCCAACGAAGCATATCACTTTCAAGTGTCCCAAGCAAGTACTGCAAACGTTCAACTTGTCAATTATTTTGCCTTTCCGTTGGACATTCCACATCCATCAACAATGATGTTGCCTGACAAACTTAGACCCTCTCTCTGTACAAATACATATGCATGGTTCGTTCTCTGCTCTGAAACTGCATTAAGTGCTTTTTAGGTAAGTTCCAGGTCTCATGGTCTGAGATTGCTCAAACAAAACAAATAACATGCCTGCCATACCACCGGAGGAGCCTCCATACACGTTGTACTCCTACCTATCACTGTTCTTTGTATCAGGTTTTCTTGTGCACCATAGAAGAGAATAATCACGCCAACCACCAAAATCCTGATGAAATGGCTGTATCATATTTGACATCTTGAGCATCAGCAGGCTGCAAAGACTTGCATCAATGGTTGCAAGAGAACAAAAATTGAAGCTTTCTCAGCCTAAATATGGAAGATTATGACTATTATCATCAATGAAAAGTGGAATGTTGGATGGTTAGTTATCAGATAGATCATGTGCAACTCAGAGTTCTACGTCGAATTACAAGGAAATGTACTTCTGTGGCTATAGCAGAGGAAAGATATTTGAGCTTTGAAACAATATTCTAACCCAGATGTAGCTGCAAAGTTCATTATGCAATATCAAAGGTCCCCAATGAGTCAAATTTCTTGGACTTGGTTGATTGGATAGAATCAATGTTTTAAAAACAGGACCGGATATCGAACTAGTCAAAGGAAAAGTTTAAAGTTTACCGGTATATAATAAATAAAATATAAAAATTATACAAGGAACAAAAAAATAAAAGAATCGATATGTGTGTTTTGTCCACCATCAAATTTTTAATTGACAATTAAAAAATAACAGGAACTGCAGTTAAAAAAATTACATAAAACAAGCTGAAGTATGTGATGTATGAAGGTAACAAGGTGTTGGTTTCAAGCCGAAGTGATTGCACACGATATTGCCATCACAATACGATGGAAAAATAAGCTGACCCTGAATGCAACAAATAGCCCATAAGCAAATCATGATAAGAAGGGCAGATTAATGAGAGTAAGCCTAAAGATGCACTAAGGACTTAAGCACTGCACCTTTTATAAACAACCAATATTTTATTTAAAGCTATGTTTAGTTGGGGGTTTTATAATAGAATGGAATGGGATGGAAGAGGAAGGTTTCATATTACATCTCATTCCATCCTAAACAGTAAAAATAGAAAACCTCCAATTTGAGAGATTTAGGATGAAATGTAAAATGATACACTATATTACATTATAAACTCTTCATCCAAACAACATTTCATATTACGTTATGAACCCTTCTATCCCTCCAAACAACAATTTTCTAATATTACATCTATTTACGTTCCATTCCATTATAAATCATTCATTCCATTCTATTCCATTCCACTTCATTAAAAATTTTACGTCCAACCAAACATAGCCTAAGCCTAATAATTGTTTTTCTACAATAGTTGTAGTTTTCAACAACAAATCAAGAAAACAGAAATTAAGCTATGAAATTAATAAACTAAACAAAGTACCATGCCTATAAACCTCTGAATCTGAAATTATTGAATTTCTAGGAGACAAAACTGCATGGTCCAGCAGAATTAAAAAGAGATAGAGGTATAAACTGCCATGATCAGCAATCCAAAAAGAAAGAGGACAAAGAACACCAGAACCAAACACAGCCACAAGCTTTTCTAATCAGATATAATTTACTCAAACACCAGAAATGTCATTAATGAAATCAATAAAACAACAAGTATCGTCAACAAACTTAAAGTTTCAAAATGAACTGTAGTCAGTAGCTCACAGTAAACATTAATACAAGCTCAGAGGCAAACTGCCAACCTTACAACAATGATAATCATATTTCATCGTGAATCAAATTCATTGTAAAAAGATCTTTATTGCCTTTTTTCCCAAAACAATTCATAAAGAAGGGTATCAACATGTAGCAGCAATTTACAGAAATAAAATAACTTTCAAAAGAGTTTAAGAATTTACCCAAAGATTTTTACTTTAACAATTTCCTCTCTTCTTCTTCTTCTTCTTCTCTTGTTTTTGTTTGTTGGGAGAAATCTTTCAGTTCTTTGATCTGTCATGCACCATACAGCAAAACATTATCAGAATTATTGGTGACATCATATATGAAAAGATAGTAACTCATTCGATTAGTTAAACTCCAGATGCCAAGAAGAGACAGACATCTTGCATCTTTCGGTCCACTTTCAATTGAAACTTAGGTTTCTTTCATCAATATCAAACTTTCGCAAACATAAAAGATTTAAACTTGAATCTTTTTCTTGACAGAAAAAACTAACAGGAAGTGGAAATAAAAACAAAAGAAAAACATGACAGCGTCTTCACCTCATAACACTACAAAAATATAAATATATATACAACTGAAGCTCTTGGCAAGAGTATGCAGATATCTTATTTAAAATAAAGCTTGTTTTAAGTACCAAGATTGGGAAAAGAAACCAAGCTTCTGAGAAGCATAAAAGCAGGATCAAGAATCAAGTCCTGTCCTCTGTAGATATTACATCAAAAAAACAGAATTAAGGACCCTCATTTCGCTCGGAAGTCGGATCTTCAAAGCCAAAAGTTGTTAAAAAAACATGAATGAAGTGTTGTAAGTGTTATATGGAAGAAACAAAGAAGAAAATCAAGCCTTTGAGCAACATGGAACAAAAACAGGAAAGAAAACCAATTTGCCTCTATTTCTCAAAGACTGAGAATCAAAACCCTGAAATCAAGCATACTTGCGAACAGAAATGAGATGAATAAAGCTTGGTGAACGGAAAAGAAAACACACAAACCAAATAACAGAAAAACAAAAGAAAGACACCACAGGCCAGAGAAGTATATACCACAAACAATCAAGAGTAGCTAAAAATATAAGCTAAAAGAACACAAATAGTCATGAAATAGGGAAAGGGTGGTGAAGCATCAGCATCTGAGCTCCTCCGACAAGGGCTCCTTGCAATTACTCCTTGTACCATATTCAAATTCCAAGGAAAAAACAACAAAAAAAGGTGAAAAGCCCATAAAAGACAATAGCCAGAATCAATGATATCTAGTAAGTTTTTCTTCCCCCCAAGATCTTGCATTCTCATTATTCATTACCAAATTCACGAAACCACACAAATCCCAGCAAAAAAACTGCAGAAAAAATGGTAAACTCAACAATGAGCGAGATATAGATAAAGAGCAGGAGAGAGAGGCAGAAAGGCAGAAAACCAGTCCAGTTCATGGTTCAGAAATTATTTAACTGGCCAGTTTTCACTCTCAAAGGTTAAAAGTAAAACCAAACTGGAAACCAATCCAGTTAGTGTTTAATCCAATCAAACTGGCCGATCCAGTCCGGTCTTTATATCATTGGATAGAATACCATAGGCCTGGCTTCTTGATGATATCACATATTGTGTCAGGCCAAGAACGCCCAGCACTGGTTATGCCATTGGGGAGAGGGTTTCCAGTTGCTGTATTGGATTGGGGATCTGGAAGTCCTATACTAGGCACATTATGCACAACTGTACAGAAATTGTGGTCAAATAGATTAATCAAATGTCAAGTTGTAGGAACAATGGATTGACAATCTCTGCTGTTTTGTGGCCTCAACTAGGTGCTGCCTTGGAATTCAAAATTCATACATCAGTTACACATCTCCAGCCCTAGCGTTTGCCCTTCTCATTAGCTTCTTTTGGAATATGCACTATTTTAAGTTGGTTTTCTAAATAAGTCAGTTGATTAAAGAAACTCCATAAAAACTCATGACACAGATCTGACTCTGTCACATACAGTATTTTATGAGCAAGTAACACTAAATAATCTATGCTGTAATTAATTATGCATACCATATGATGCGTAATGAAAACCTGGTGGCAATTCCAATTATCGGACAGAAAGCACTTCAATGACAACTGAGACATGGTAATATTGTAAAAACCAACCGAACTCGATGTCAACTGGACTGTCTTGCTTACTAGGTGTCTTGGGTACCTCTCAGTCAATTCAGCAATCTGTTTTGCAAGGGCATCTAAACCCTGAAAAAAGCCAAGTCTCAAGACATTAGAATTTGCTAGGACACGGCTAAAGACATAACATATAGAATGATACCAAACAACTAGTCCTGTATGGAAAAGAAATATGATGGATAAGAAGAGGATTTTCACTCCATTATTGGGTGACCTACTACTTTCTAATGGAAGATAGGCAATCAAGGTCTTCTGGAACATATCAGCTGAGAAAAATACTTAGATAACATCTAGAAGTATGTCATTCATTACTAAGAAATAAGTTGTACAACACAACATTCTATCATCAATAATGCAGAAGCAAAACAAAAGAAACGGTGGAAAAAACAACACAAAGGGTAAAGCATACTGCTGTCTTATGCAATCATCCCACCTTCATGCAACAATTCCTCTGCTACAGACTCCAGCTCTCTTCATCAAAACATATGAAAAATTACTTATGGTAAAGATAATTTTCAACAAACATGGGGGCAGCAAAGAATATGTATGATAAATTCCAGTATGATATTCACCTTGTTGGCAACAGACAGCTCCCACAACAGCTGGCCACCAAAACTGCATGATCTCTAGGTGTTGTTGTTGTTGTTGTGATTGTTGTTGTATGTACCTGGATAACTGCTGGTATTATGCAATTGATAAAAGATAGAACGGAAAGAGGATAATGACTATAAGCACTTATGCTAACAGAAAATGAAAACAAGAACTTCATCAGAACATTCGAAGGATGTCCGAGAAGTGTATCCAGCTCAAATATTGTAATGAGATTTAAGAGGAAATAGTAGCATAGTCAAGCATGAAACTGGGATAAAAAGGAAAAAGGAAAAAGGAAAATGCACACACCTAGCTAAAGGCTATAGATTGGACATCAGTAATCAGCACCCATTGAAGGTGAATCAATACAGAATATGTACTTTCAACTGACAACTTGTACAGAATCTGAAAAATCACATTCAACCAAATAAATTAGACAAATGAGAGTTTTGTAACAGGAACGATCATTTTGTTGTTAAGTACCCTAAGTTGACATGAAACCACATGTTTTTGTCATTTCTGCTTTCAGCTCAAAGTTGCAGCCAATAAATCAAAGGACTCCGGCAGTTCATAAGCTTAATCATATTGGCTGAAAGTTCTGGAGTTAATTTACTGCCTGAGTTGAAGAACCATTTCCCTAATGTTGGCATGTTTGCCATAAATATTAACTACTACTTTCATCTATCACATCAGAACCGTAATAAAACTTGAAATGCAACACAAAGGGAGAAAGCATGGAAGAAATAGAAGTCAAAACAAGGTTATCCATACACTGATCAATTAAGGGAATCACAGCAACAATTAGATTAACATGTGTCTTAAGATTGCAAAAACCAATGCTAACAGATCCATAGATCAATATATAAGTCCGAACCATAGAAAATCTCATATCATAAATTTCTTCAAAATATTCTGAGACCAATAACTTTACGAACAAAAATATTCAGCAAACTTTAAACAATAAAGACTTACCTGAATTCCAAATCAATCTTGGCTTGCCGACGTTGATGGATGTAACCCATCAATCAATGTGGTATATGTTATTTCGTCCAAATATACTCCTCTAACAGACATGTGATCACATATGTTAAAGGCTTCTTCCAATTGTTCTTGTTTGCAAAATGCACTTGTAAACACATTATATGTAACAGAATCAGGAAGAATTCCTTTATAATCCATCTCACTAAGAAGGCTGGCTGCTGCTTTCATATTTCCCATTTTGCAATACCCATTTATGATAATAGTGTAGGTTATTTTATTTGGATGTATAGCATGAAAGGACATTTCTTGCAAGAGACTTTCAACTTTATCCATCTTGCCTACTTTGCAATAGCCACTAATAACTGCAGTATAGCAGTTCACATTTGGGAATAAGCCCTCCTTTCTCATCTCATCAATAAGAAGATATCCATCATCCACAAGGCCACTGTTGCATAGTCCATGTATTAGAGAAGAATAAGTGAATGATGTTTGTGGTATGCCCCTGCTTTTCATGTCATCACGAAGTCTAAAGGCTTCTACCAAATTCTTGTTTTTACTGTAAACCCCAATTAGTGTATTATAAACAACAGAATTTAGCTTCATTTTAGAAGCAAGCATTTCAGAGAATAGAGTTTTAGCCTCTTCAACTAAATTAGCTTTGCAGTAACCATTCATCATGACCCCATAGGTATATATATTTGGTGTTATCCCATTTTGCCGGCACTCATCCCACAGACTAACAGCTTCTTCTAATTTTCCCAAATTACAGAGACCATGCAATAGTAAATTGTATGTGTAGATGTCTGGCTTAATTCCTCGCGTTACCATCTCTTCCTTCAATTTAAAACCATCCTCAATTTTCCCCTCCTTGCAACACCCCAAAATCAGTGTGTTGTATGAAATCTTGTCCAATACCAAACCCCTTTGTAGCATCTCCTTCATAAGCTTCCTAGCTTCTTGCACCTTACCCGCTTCACAAAGTCCATGAATAAGAGCATTTGAGGTTATGGTATGGACTGCAAAACCTTTCTCCAATAGGCTAAACCAAAGTTCAAGAGCATCAGACTCTTTTCCACTTTTGCACAACCCACTGACCAATGTGGTGAGCAATCTGTCATTTGGCCTTAAATTTTTTAACATCATATCCCTAGTAAAATGAAGGGCAGAATCAAATTTGGACTTCAAGCATAACCAACTAATGACAGAGCCATATGCATCTTGGTTTATTTGTACGCCTCGCGATAGCATTTCTTCTAACTCATGCTCAACATTTTCTATTTGGCTGGCCATGGAAAACCCATGTAAGAGTGAATTGAGAGTAACTACATTAGGACTTAACCCCTGGGATACCATGATGTCTCTTATTTTTAGCGCCTCATTTATATTCCCCATCTTACAATACCCGTTTATCAATGTGTTATACACAACTTCATTCGGCAAAAAACCCTTCTCACTCATTTCTGTCAACATACTATTGGCATCATCAAATTTCTCTAACTTGATTAATCCATTAATCAAAACACTGTAAGTTATAAGACTTGGATTAACCCCATTTTTTATCATCTTCTCTTTGAACAGAAAGGCCTCATCTAATTTTCCATGTTT
>JANZLX010000005.1:11135401-11148139 GCA_025531955.1 Erythroxylum orinocense
GAGTATCTTAAGCATTTTTATGTCAATAATTGCTAAGTGTAAATGATTAAAAATATCAACAATTAAGCACATATCACAGCCCTTTCCTAGTTAACAAGGAATCTAAGGCCATTAATAACTTGATTAGAGCCTCAGATGATTAGGAATCATTCTACAAACAATCTTCCCGTTTCAAGTTACTTAAAGAGGGGGATTGAAACATCGAATTTTTTCACAATTCTATCCTCGCAAATAGTAATAAAAAACAACATTCACTCTCTCCTAGGAAAGACCTTCCTCCTTCTAATGAGTTTATGGAAAATTGTTTCGCTAATAGGATTTCGGATACTCTCATAAACAAACTTATTGTTGAAGTCTAAACATAGGAGATTAAGGATGTTCTCAATTCCTTTAATCCTAATAAGTCTCCTGGGCTAGATGGGTTTAATGGGGTTTTCTTTACAGCCTGTTTGGAAACCTTCGAATTGAATTCAATTACATTAATGAGATTGAATTAAATTCAATTTACACTGTTTGGAATAAATCTAGTAATATTATAATTGATTTCAATTACACTATTTGGAACAAATCCAGGAATATTATAATTGAATTCAATTATTAGGGTGATTAATGCATATTAGGGTGATTAATAAATATATGATAATCTCTATCTTTAGCAATGAAAATGTTATCCCCTAAAAATCTACCCCAAATGAAAGAAGATAAGAGGAATTGATATTATTGTTGTAAAAATCATCAAGACCTAAGCACTTCATAGAGTAGAAGCCAAATAGAATTTTGATTTCTAAACTCTAGTTAGATCCACAGCTTATGTTAATCAAGAATGTCTTCATTCTTAGAAATTAAGCACTGTGTTTTTAAAATTAAGCATGCATTAGTTCTCCAAAATCATAACCAAGATGCATTTTACCATCCACAGTTCTTTCGGCCTCTCTATTATTACTAATTGACCCAAGTTCTTTCCTAATATTATTGCTAAAGTGAACAACATTCCCTTCACCAATATCATTCCCTCCATAATGCAATTCTTCACTTAACCCATCTCTCTAATCTACCTTTGCTCCTTCATTCAGATTCGAGACCAGGGACCTTTGTTTGCTCATAATATCAATCAATTCCTCAGTTTCCAAATGATTCACATCACAGTCTGCAATCACTTCGACTTCCTCATTTCTACCCACTAGCTTGCTACTTGATCTCAAGCCCTCTCTCATCCCAAGAGAATCAGAAAATACCAATTTAATCAAAATATCTGATTTCATCTAACATACAAGCAAACAACCTCCAAGACCTCGCATTGAACAGTCGCGAGCTGGACCTGGAACAAAGTTTTAACAAAGCCGACACTTGTAAGCAAAAACAAATAAACAAGCAGATTAGAAGCATAGTTACTGCTGGTGCATGGGAGAAGGCATCGTCTGCTGCTACGTGGGAGAAGGCGTCCTCTCGTCTGCTGTTGCATCTTCGGGTCTGCATTTAGAGTTCAATTCACGCGAATTATGACGTGAATTAAATTTACAAAGGCGGTGGGTTTAAACCCACACATGAATTGAATTCGTGCCCATCTTTTTAATCTAAACAAGTGAATTGAATTCAATTCATTGTATTCCGAACAGGGTGTTAAACATACTTGGCATATAGGAGGGGAGGATGTCTCTAAGGCAATCTAAGATTTTTTTTTCCATCATTGGTGACTTCTCAAATAGATCAATTCTGCTTTCATGACTCTTGTTCCTAGAAAAGATAATCCTTCCACAGTAGTTGACTATAGGTCTATATCATGTTGTAACTTTATTTATAAGGTGATTTCAAAAATCATGGCTAATAGGTTTAGAGAAGTACTCACTTCCATCATTAGTCCAAACTAAAGTGCTTTCATTAGGAACCGTAATTGGGGATAATATCTTATTGGCCCAAGAGATCTTTAAGAATTACCATCTTGCAAATAACCATAGGAGATATGCTTTCAAGGTGGACTTACAAAAAGCATATTACTTGATCCATTGGGATTTCATATTGAATGTGCTAGTTACTGTAGTTTGTCCTCTCCAGTTCGTTGATTGGATAAGAGAGTGTATTACCTCTCCTGTATATGCTGTCTTAATCAATGGATCCCCCTCAAAATTCTTTCCAGGCAAGTCAAGTCTACGATAAGGGGATCCTTTATCTCCTTTACTTTTTATTCTCTATATGGAGGTTTTCTTAAGAGCCTCAATGCTTGCATAGAAGGCAGTAATTCCTTTATATACCACTGGAGATGTAAAACCCTCAAACTTACCCATCTTTTGTTTGCCGATGATCTCCTAATGTTTTGTCATGGTGATTTGGCCTTGGCCCATACCTTACTTGATTGCTTAATAACCTTTTTTAACTTTTCTGGTATGGTAATGAACCTGTCTAAGTGTCATTTGTGTCTTCAGATATGGATCAAATGGCCCACCAAGTAGAAATCATGTATAGACTTAAAAGAGGTCAGCTTCCCATTTGATACTTAGGAGCTCCTCTTCTGATAGGTCGGTTGTCTAGGAGGGATTGTTTACCTTTGGTGAAAAGAATTGATTCCAGAGTCAATAAATGGACCCATAAATTTCTCTCTTATGCTGGTAGAGTGCAATTAGTTATCTCAATCCTTTCCACTTTTCAGGTCTATTGGTCTAGCCACTTCATCCTCCCCACTTCCATTATTAAGGAAATAGAGACTAAACTTAGGAATTTTTTATAGTCTGCGAAGGTGGAAACAAAAGCTCATGCTAAGGTAAAATGGAATGACATTTGCAGAACAAAAAAAGAGGGAGATCTAGGTATTAAACACTTATCTACTTAGAATAATGTGTTGCTAGGGAAAAAATTTAGTTTCTGTTTAATGATAAGGAAGCTTCATGATATGTACATCTTGATAATGTGTGACCTTCATGACATGTACATTTTGATTTTGCATTAAATTTTTATTTGAGACCACATTTTATCACATGCATTAACATGGATATGATTAGGCATTCTTTGTTTTTCATAAACTGCATTAGCCAAATAACCTACCCTATTGACATGATTTTTCCCTTGATAAACCCCTTTGAGCTTTAGCCTTTCTTTATGTATAGCCATATTTTATGTGTTTAAACTTAACCAAATGTCCTACCCAAGTCATAAAGCCAGTGGAACATTTTTTATTGTTAAGTTTGTGGATATAAAAAATTCTAAGTGTGGGGGCGTACATATGTGAGGGTTAGTTATAATGTTGGGATGTTATTTTATGTCTTATCATTGAAATTCCCATGTTGATGTAGTTTATTTTAATTTTTACAAGGAAAAGAAAGAAAAGAAAAGAAAATGGAAAAGAAAAAAGGAAAAAGAAAAATTTTTTTAAAATAAATGTATCAAAGAAGAATTGCATATGTGTTGAAAAGTTGTTTATGCTTCATGAATCTTCCTAGAGTTGTAATGGATGTGTCATTTAAACATGTTCAATATGAGGTAGAGGTTGGCTTGGAAGGTTCACTCTTGTGATTTCATTGACATAAATTGTATAAGTGATTCCTTCGGATTAATATATACTTCATGTGGTTTGTGTGTGAGAGCCGAATGGGATTATGAAATATAAATGTTGCATTCGTAATAACTGACGGTACCTAGTTTTTTATGAGTGTTGTTTTGTTTCACTAGCTTTGATGATTTTCATGCTACTTGACCCAAATACACCTCACCTTAACTTTGCCCACATTATAACCTTGAAAAGTCCTTTGATTCATGATGTTGCATGTGAACATTAGTGGTGGAGAAATGAAATAATGTGCAAAGTTGTGGATTGTCATGATCATGAATGGTGTTGAGTGTACCCATGGATATATTTTAATTAGATTGCTTAGTTTTTGAAGATATCGAATGTTGATTGATCATGAGTAAAAACTTGGAATGTTGACGTCATGCTATGATTTTTGAAAATCATTCATCTTTGTTTATGATTATATATTCTTGGAAAAATATGGGAATTAAGTCAATGAGCTTAATTTTGATGTTTTACCCGAGGACGGTCAAAAGCTAAGTATGAGGGAAATTGATATGTGTTTAATTGTTGATATATTTAATCATTTACACTTAGCGATAGATATAAAAGTGCTTAAGGTACTCACTTTAATTCATATGTGATTTTAGTTACAATTTGGAAGTAAAGAAATTAAAGTGAGTCGAAAACACCCTATTTGAGACATTTTCTGAAGATCAATACTCGTTTGTCTTCATAGAGTGGACAAAGAAAATTAAAAGAAAAAAATGGAGGGAAAAGAAGAAGAAAAATTTAATTGCAAGTTCAAAAAAAATTCACGCAATAGTACAGCGTGAAACGTTGTGTTGTTGTCAAAATGCACAAGGAGAGGCAGTGTCAAGACAAGCAGAGGAGCAGCAGGAATTTAAGAAGGGGTTCCCATTAAATTGTGACATCCATGCAGTAGCAGAGGGGGCTACAAGAACGAGGAGAAACGAGGAATAAAACGTAACAGGCGGCAGTCGAAAGGGACAGAGTAGGCAGCATGCGTGGAGACAGCTGCGGCTTGCTGACATTGGCGCTGGAGTGGCTGCGGCTTGGTGAAGCAGATGAGGAGAACAAGCACAAAAGAGGATCCTGTAACATCCCAGATCACCCGCTTACAGATATTGTCCACTTTGGGCCTTGGCCCAACTAAGTCCTCACGGTTTTGCTTTTTCCAAGGCCTTCTCAGGAGGCCACCCATCTTGGAACTACTCTCGTCCAAGCACATTTAAACTCGGTTCCGATGGAATTCGGTGCATTAGGCCATGAAAAATGCGTCTATAAGAGAAATGTATCCGTACCTTTATAAGGTGTACTTTGTTTCCCTCTCCAACCGATATGGGATCTCACACTCTCCCCCTCCCTTAGGGCCCAGCCCTCTTTAGGGTCCAGCTTAACTAACACAATAGTTTAGGTACCGACTCTGATACCACTTGTAACATCCCAAATCACCCACTTTCAAATATTGTCCGCTTTGGACCTTGACCCAACTAGGCCTTCACGATTTTTCTTTTCTCGAGGCCTTCCTAGGAGGTCACCTATCCTAGAACTACTCTCACCCAAGCATATTTATCTTCAAAGTTCCAATGAGATTCGGTGCATTAGGCCATAGAAAACGCGTCTGTAAGGGAGAGGTATTCGTACCCTTATAAGGCGTACTTCGTTCCCCTCTCCAACTGATATGGGATCTCACACTCTACACCTCCTTAGGGCCCAGCCCTCTTTGGGGTCTAGCCTAGCTAGCACAATGGTTCAGGTACTAGCTCTGATACCATTTGTAACAGTTCAGATCACCCGCTTACAGATATTGTCCGCTTTGGGCAACACTCTACACCTCCTTAAAGCCCAGCCCTCTTTGGGGTCCAGCCTAGCTAGCATAATGGTTCAGGTACTAGCTCTGATACCATTTGTAATAGTTCAGATCACCCGCTTACAAATATTGTCCGCTTTGGGCCTTGACCCAGCTAAGTCCTCACGGTTTTACTTTTCCTGAGGCCTTCCCAGGAGGTCACCCATCTTGGAACTACTCTCGCCCAAGCACATTTAACCTCGAAGTTTCGATGGGATTCAGTGCATTTGATCATGAAAAATGCATCTGTAAGGGAGAGGTATATGTACCCTTATAAGACGTACTTCATTTCCCTCTCCAACTGATGTGGGATCTCACAATTTATGATCATGCTTTTATTATAAAGTTAAGGTGACATATCAAATTAGGATTTCTAATTAGTTTTATTTTCAATTTTCACAATCTTTTTTTCTTGTATTTACACTATAACAAAGTAAGCAATAGGCTACGAAAAAAACATAGCCATTATTCTAAAAAAAATACCTATAGGTATTGGTGACATTTGTATTTCGTTGCATGAAACGTCACCAAATTTTCTTAGTTGAAAATTATAGCCGATGTTTCCAAAAATTGTAGACAAAAAGTATTAGCAACAAAATAGTTTCGTAGCTAAAGAATAAAAAATGTAGCTAAAAATCAAGCATATGTCTATGTTGGCAGGAAAAAAACTGGCTTCAAATAATTGGCAATGAAAATAAAATGTAGCTCATAGTTTTTTGCTACATATTTGTCCTTCGTAGCTATATTGTATTTGCTACATTTTTTATAACATAGAAATATGTCATTTGCTATGTTTTTCATAATGCAGTGATATATTATTTGGTACATTTTTATTAATGTAGTAAAATGCTATTTGTTATGTTTTTTGCTCTGTAGGTTAGAAAGTTTTAACTACGTTTTTTAATTCCATTAGGAAAGATTTTAAATCCACGACATTAAGCAATACGTTATGTATATAATGTATCAACAAGTTTTTTACTGTGAATTATTTGGTAATTATTACAAAATTAAAACATAGAGAATATTATTAATTTAAATTGTTGAGCATTCCCTATATAAAGTAAAATTATATAAACATCATTAAATTGTATCAATAATATGACATTAAATGATGATCCTTTGTCCCTATAGAAGATATTAATGATGGTTTGAGCAATTCTTATAAATAAAATAATAAATAAAAAGATCAATTCATAAATTGGAATATGTCTGATATACTGACAAAGATGCTCAAATTACAAAAATATTTAGGCATAACTCGAACAACTACCTAGTATTGTACAAGGTTATATCCAAGATCCTAGCTTCTAAATTGAAGAAGGTGATAAATCCACTAATCAGTGACAATCAAGGAGCCTTTATTAGCCAAAGGAAGATAGGAGACAACTTCTTTATAGTGCAAGAGCTTCTTAAGGGATATTCTAGAGTGAATTTAGCTTCAAATTGCACTATCAAAATTGATTTCCAAAAGCATATGATAGTATGAGATAAAGCTTTTCATGGAACTTACTGTCAACATATTATTTTCCAAACAGGTTCATTGGATGGATCAAGGAATGCATCTCTACGGCGAGTTATGCTATCCTTATTAATAGAAGCTTGACCAAGTTTTTCAAAGCAGGAAAAGGCTTAAGGTCGGGGGGGTCCTCTATTGCCCTACCTTTTTATAATATGCATGGAAGTTTTGAACCCAATCATCAAAAAAGAAGTGGAATCGAGCATTTTTAAATATCACTCAAAATGTAAGAAAATTGGTCTCACTAATCTTGTATTTGTAGATGACTTACTTCTTTTTTGTAGCGCCAAACCAAAATCTATCAAATGCTTTATGCATACCCTACACACATTCAAAGACATCTCAAGTTTACACATCAATTTGCAAAAGAATCAATTTGTACTATCAAAGAGAGCTTCTCTGATGGCCTCACAACTTGCTCTTCTAGTGGGAATGATGAAGAAAGAGCCACCTCTATTCTATCTCAGCCTCCCAATCTCCACCAAGAGATTAATTTTCTTGGAATGCAGTCCCCTTTTAGAAAAAAAAATACATAAGAGTATAAGCTCATGGGTGAATAAATTTTTGTCATATATAAGGAGGTTACAACTCATTGCTTATATATTGGAGCTCTCACATTTTTCTTTCAAAAAATGTAACTAAGATGATTGAGAGGTTGTTCAAGGACTTCTTATGGAACTATTCAAATGGAGCCAAATGTCATGCAGAACTAAAATAGGTTGATATCTACTATCTAAAGAAGAAGGCGGTCTCAATATATATTCGATAAAACTCATCAATCAAACGGTCTTATTGAAGTGGTTTTGGTGGATTCTGGAAGACCATAATTCCTTATGGATTAGATGGTTTCACTCTTATTTTCTTAAAGGTAAAAGCATCTAGGAGCTCCGTAATAAAGCATTGCATTCTTTTTTTTTGAACCAACTTCTCAAGATGAGGCAAGACGTTGAAGCAGACATGTCATGTTCTTTTAGCAATGGGAAGTTCATTACACTGTGGTTTGATAATTGGTTGAGAAGAGGAGCTCTTATACACTCCTCGTTGGAAGTAAGGCTTTCTATTCACTTCCCACTTAATACAAAGATGGAAGCTTTCATTAGCGGAACAACTTGGCATTTTCCTAAAGTTATCAACCAATTACAACCAAACTACAATCCAAGCCTATCCCATCGAGACACCTTCTTCTGGCACACTTGCCCAACCCATCAACTGTCGAATAGAAGCATAAGAGAATTGTTCCTTTTGTGCAAACCTGCAGTGAATTGGTCTAAAATTGTCTAGAATAAGAACATTCCTCTAAAGGTTTCTTTCCTCCTATGGCTAGCTATCCAGAACCACCTCAATACAGCTGATAGACTCACGTATTTAAGTATTGATAAAGATTGTCCATTTTTCTTAACAAAGGCTGAATTACATGACCACTTATTCTTCACATGTGAGATCACCAACCGGATTTGGGAAGTTGTTAAAAGGGAATTTCGATGGTCATTGCCAACTTGTTCGCTCTCAAGTGTTATGCAATGGTTAGCTAATCATCATTCCCCTATGGAATCGATTTATTCTATAGATGTCGGACTCTATGTACAAAGCATATAGAAGGAGCGGAATCCTCGAAGATTCGAAACTAAGCAAAAATCTCTCTCCCTCTTGATACAAAAAACGCTGAAAAGTATCCATGAGATTCTAATGTTGAGAGATGTTGTTTAATTCATTTATCTTTGTTCTTTATTCTGCTCACCTTATACGAAGCTGAGGTTGAAGAGTTGTAAAATTCGATTTAACTAGGATCTCTCCCTTTGTTTTGTTTATTATTGATGTTCTATACCTATTTACCTTTTATAAATGAAAAAATTACTTTTAAAAAAACTACCTAGTATTGTCCAAGTCCATGAACCTATAACAAATAACAAGTTTGGTTAAAATCAACTAAAAATATTGTGAGTGTTGATACACAAAGTATTTGGTTCTAATTAAAGCAAGCACCACTTGACTTTACTATTCACAGCATAATAACTCATCAGTTGCATGTTCATCCATTTTGTAATCCAAGAAAAATATATTAAATTACATTATAGTAAATACATGAAGTGATAAAATAAGTCTAAGAGATAGAATTAATACCCTTCCCTTTCCTCTTCATTTCCATCATAATCTGGGCCAAGTAACCTTTTGAATAACATATTATGTTTTGACAAGCCACATTTCCATCATAATTCTGACCATGTAACCTTTTTAACAAAATATCATATTTTTCTAATTTATGAAAATCCTCTACAAACCATAGAAACTTCCCATCAAAGGCTTTCTATGCCTTTGAGTATACTAGATGATGCATAACATTATTATCAGTGTGTTTCTTTTTATGCCACCTTATATTTATGGCTATTTTCTTGTTAACATAAAAAACCTTTATAGTTGTGGTTTAATAGGAAAGTATCTCAAGATTTTATACGGTATTTTCTTTCCTTTTCCATCATTCACTTGTCTCCTTGATGTACCACAAATAGGACATTTTTTAAGATCTTTAAACTCCTTCCAAAAGATAGTATAATCGTAATTACAAGCATGTATTGATATATATCCTAATCCAAGATCCTTTAACAATTTTTTTGCTTCATCGTAAGATTTGGGTAATTTGTGGCCAATTGATAATACATCATTAAGCAACTTAATCAACATATCAAAAAAAAAATTACTCCACCTATTATATACCTTCAAGTGCAACAACTTCACAACAAAAGATAGTTGTGAGAAAATTATAAAACCTGGATATAAGTCTTCTTGAGTTATTTTGAATAAATTCTCAAAATTATCTTCTATAATTCTACCAAAAGTATTAGGCAAAGTATTTCATCCATAGTCTCCATATAATTCCCCACATCTTCTGACATTTCTCTAATTCCATCATATGTCATTATTATTATCACTATCATTTACATCATTATTGTTATCATCATCATCACAAGTATCAAAACTTCTAGCATTTCTTGCTTCAAAACTCTCTATAATAAATTCATTGAGTATAGAATTTATCTTTGCCCAGATTAGCAACTAATTATATACCACATGTTGACTTTGATTGTTGAAATTTAAGAAATCTATGCATTGATAACAAATTTCATATTCTAAACTAATTTGATCATTTACAAATTTCATGAAAATCTTCAATCTTTCCAAGTATTGGGAGCATTTTTGATGAGTCATTCAACTTTTTCCATGTAGCTATACAGTTATAAGTAAGTTACTAAATTAGTGAATGCAATTTAAGTATTCTATTAAAGAATGCAATTGGTTAGCATATTATGAAAAACCCTATAGTAAGATATATGACAACATAATATTATGATAAGCATATGGTGAGAAACTCTATTGAATGAAAAACAAAACAAATAGAGTATAGTGTTCTTTAGTTTGCTAGTTATGGATATAACTCATTTGGGATACTTTTTAAGTCCTAATTTCTTAAAAGTAACCTTATCTTAGGCCTAGACTCATCCTTAGATAATATGTAGCATTTATAATAGGATTTATAAATGTTAAATCCTATTTGAACCTTTAAATTAGTATTTTGTAAGAAATTTATGACATAAACACTAATCCTAGTTAAAGTAGTGTTTAGTGACAAAGTGCACATTAATATGTATTTGAAATGACTAATAAAAAAGTAAAAAGAATAATAGATAAAAGCATATATGCAGGTATATTATTAACGAAATTTAAAAAAAGTTATGACAAAATATAAAACATAAATTAAAGCTTATTGACATTTGACAACAAATCATTCTAATTTTAAAAGTAGTTATTTCACATTTTGGCTTAAGTCACAAATCCTCATTGATACATTATAAAAGTAGTTATTCATATAAGTCATAAACATTAATCCTAATACATTAATCCTAGAATTAGGATTAATGTTTATATAGTATGTGAAATAGGAGATAGGATTAGTGTTTAGGCCATATATGAAATAGGAAAATAAGAAATAGTTAAGTCACAAAACATGGGATTAGTGTTACGTTGTAAGTGAAGTAAGATAAGCATTTAGAACACATATTAATAGGAAATTCTAAACGTAGCTATTTCACATACGACATAAACACTAATCTTAGTCTTTATGTTGTAAGTGAAATAGGAAATAAGATTAATTTTTATGTCATGTTTGAAATAGGAAATACTTAAGTCACAAATCCTAGGATTAGTGTTTATTTCATATGTGAAATAAGAAATACTTGGTCACAAATCCTAGGATTAGTGTTTATGTCATATGTGAAATAGGATAAGTGTTTAGAACACATTAATAGGAAATTTAAAAGTAGATATTTCACATACGAAATAAACATTAACCCCAATTGAATTAAGATTAGTATGAGTATGTGAAATAGGAAATAAGGTTAGGGTTTAAGTCATATGTGAAATATAAAATTGGAAATACTTAAGTCATAAATCCTAGTATTAGTGTTTATGTCGTATGTGAAATAGGATTAGTGTCTAGAACACATATTAATGGGAAATATTAAAATTAGCTATTTCACATATGACATAAACACTAATCCTAGTTAAATTCTAACATGATTCAAGCGACCATTATGTGATTTTAGTTTAACAAAAAAATTCCTATTAATATGTGTTCTAACAATTATCCTAGTTGCTACTGTTATAAGATTTTAGTACAACAATTTCCTATTAGCTGCTATGTGATTTTCTTGGCATGAAAATCTAATGGAATCTTTAAAGAATGTAGCAAAACTATATCAGCTGATGATGATAAAGAACAATTGAGAAAATAGGGAAAGTGGGAAACAAAGATCAAAATATGATTCTAGCACAAAGAAACACAACAACAAACATGGATATTTATAGAGTGAACAAATTTTCAACATTGTGAATTGCTCTATCAAACAACACTCTTTAGAACACAAAAAATGCCCCAAACAACACACACTATAACTTACGAAACTAGTTAACAAAATATTGTTCTAACCATTAGTATAGAGGTTACAGAATATTATCCACAATAGTGTATCTTACACAATTTCTAATCTAAAGCTTCCTCTACATTTATTCATATTCCTACATGAGCCATCAGTAATATTACCTTAAGGTAATCAATCTGATGTAGACTTGAAGCTGGAATTTTTTACTGATACAATATTGAAGCTATTCTTAATCTCCAAAGTTGCTTATAAACAAGGGATCCTAAGCCTTAACAGTGAAGAGGTTGAAGACATTCTCTAACAAGTCAAAAGTTCGTGATATCCCAAACATTTATAAGAAGGAAAAAAGTAGAACAAATTTGCCAAAAGCATACTCGATATAGCAATCCAATCCAGGCAAAAGCTCACTAGGAAGATCGAGGAAACTTTATTTTTAGGAAATGGCATAAATTAAAATTAACCACACATCTAGAGCACAAATATTTAAGAAGTCTATAGAGCACAAAAAAAATGTAGAGAGAATAAATTAAAAACAAACACCAAAGGGATGAGAGAAGAAAGCAAATGCAGGCAATGAGAGAAGAAGACAATTACATGAGAATGACAAAGATGAGAGAAGAAGAAGAATTGCAGGTGAAACAGACTGTTGGATCGCGTATGGTCCGAGTATTCACAATACGCTGCGGAAGAGACCATACAAGAAAATCAAGTATAATCGAAAATACGAAGGATCAACGAAAATACCTTATTTTCGTGAGTAGATTGCTTCTTTTTCGGATTCCAAGACACTGCAAATCGCGAATGCCCTCTACCGGTATCCACACGAGTATGCACGATCCGGGCTGCGGCTGTAGTGTGCTAGCACGTCCTGAAACACTTTCTGAACGCCGCACGATCTTCCTCTCAGATGGCGGCT
>JANZLX010000005.1:11165788-11175866 GCA_025531955.1 Erythroxylum orinocense
ATATCTATTATTCTTATTACACTACATGGGCATTTTCGTCATTAACACTATTTTCTGTTCTGTCCCTGACAACCAAACATATTTTGTACTCAGGACGAAGATAAAAATCTCTGTTCTGTCCACCGCAACCAAACATTTCATTGTCTTCAATTTTTGTTTTGTCCCATCCCGTCTCGTCCCTATCTGCTGAAGACGCTAACCAAACGCTGCGTTAAATGATGTATACGTGTGGAAGAAATGCTGCATGATTGCGTTTTGTTTTGTCTTCTTCAAAACGTGTTTTGGATTATAAAGGGAAAGGGGGCATAGTGACAGATAGCGTCAATTTTTTTTATTATAAATGTGCGATAAGACTTGATAAAAGATAATAAAATTTAATATAATAGAAGGTGAAAAAGCAACTAATGGAACAAGTACTGTCAGTATCAATAGTGGGTTGGAGGAATCTGCTACATGGTGAACCGGGAACGTTGAGAGTCGTGGGGCTTACTTGTAGCGATCAAATTATTAGCAAGAAAGTGTCTACTTCAGTTCCTCGCTCTCTCTTCACTGCTTCACCGTTTTCTGGATGCTGGTCCTCCAGGTTTGTCACCCTCACTTGGTTTTTCTTTCAAGTTTTCTTTTTTCTGCATGATTGCTTTCCTAGTTCATAGATTGACTTAAATTCATCTTTTTTATCAAATCTTTTGATTGAATGTGAGTTGTTTGGTGTAATTTATGGATTTAAACAGATCATTTTACTTGTTGCTTGCAGGAACAAGAGAAGCAATTTTAACGTTGATAGTTATAGTAAGAACTTAAGTACAACAATGGCTAATTATGGTGAAGGCAAGGTGCTTACTGCATCTGATTCCGAAGTAAGCTCGGTGTCAGGGCAGATGATTTTTGAGCCAATCCTGGAGGATGGAGTTTTCCGGTTTGATTGTTCTTCTGATGACAGAGTTGCCGCATTTCCCAGCCTTTCATTTATGAATCGCAAGGATAGGGATACACCTATTACTCCTCAGACTCACAGGGTTCCTTCTTATACCCCTGCTTTTCAACGCCTAACAGGGCAACAGATTGTCAAGCTTGAGGTTGGTTGATCAATTTCAGTTGTTGAACTGTTATTTTAGTGGCTTGTTGATGCTTTTGTTTAGTCCAACCTAATCATTGGAATTAATGGCATGGATTTCCTCTTCTGGACTAGCTTCCTGCTGGTACCTCTTTTTACGGAACTGGAGAAGTTAGCGGACAGCTTGAGCGTACAGGGAGGAGGGTATGCCATTTTGTTTGATATCATGTTCACGAGTTCTCTAATTTTTATTTTTCTCTAAACTGTAGGTGGGGTTACGGGCATTTTGGTTTTATTGTAGGTTTTTGCATGGAACACAGATGCATGGGGTTATGGCCCACTAACTACATCCTTGTACCAGTCTCATCCTTGGGTGATAGCTGTTCTTCCAGATGGAGAAGCTCTGGGAGTTCTTGCTGACACAACTCTGCGTTGTGAGGTGATTCAGTGTTCTTAATGTATATGTGGTCTCTTTCAATGCCCAACCTTTACTATGATCTATGATCTTTAAATTATTATTTGATGAATAAACAGATTGATTTGAGGAAGGAATCCGTAATTCAATTTATTGCCCCATCCTCATATCCTGTCATTACATTTGGTCCATTTGCATCGCCAGTAGCTGTTTTGAAATGTTTTTCTCATGCAACTGGTAAGTTACTAAGTGGCATTGATATTTGCTACTTCAATCCATTTTCTGTCACTTTTGCATTGTTATTCATGAATGTGTTAATGTTTTAGGCTTCGGATAATAGTTTCTTAATGCCAACAGGAACTGTTTTTATGCCTCCAAAGTGGTCCTTGGGGTATCACCAATGTCGTTGGAGCTATGATTCTGATAAAAGAGTTCGCGAAGTAAGCTCGTTTGATCACTTTACTAAATTATGTTTTGTCCCTTTGTTCTTGACCAAGGAAACAAAATGTGTCTATTGTTTAGAATTTCAAAATTGCTATTCCATAAAGGTCTCTTTAAGTCTCCAACAACTTAATTCTCATGCTTGGGTTTCTTAATTTTACAGGTCGTCAGAACATTTCGGGAGAAGGGTATACCTTGTGATGTAATATGGATGGATATTGACTATATGGATGGTTTTCGCTGTTTTACTATTGATAAGGCACGTTTTTGTTGAATATGTTTGTCGTGGTATTGAAGACCAGAATAAATTGGCCTTTACTTATTTTTTTCTTAGCTGCACTTGATGACTTGGTGTTGCTAGCTTTCCATATTTAAGTAGTTGGCTTTAGATGGATTTCAAATTCAATTAGGAGATAGTCCAATTAACATATTGCTTTTGGGACATTCATTTATATCCAAGTTCAACCATTTGTTGCTACTCAATAGTAATTTTTTAGGGCATTGCTTTGATAATGTCTGTCAATTTTTCATTATGAAGCCACTTTATTCCATCTTTGAATCTTGGATGTTGTACAACATTCCTTCCAAAAATCTATTTCATTAGGATATTGCTGGTTCCTGGGAATTAAGATTTGACCCACCAATAAAATTACATATGTAATATTCTACTTTCCGTGCTCTTATACGCATTTCAATTAGACAGATACAAGCAAGATCTCTTGAATCAAGAGCTTTTCCATGTATAATTGGCTGTTGTCTTATAATAGACGTGCAATTTTTGCACTTGACAGTAAGATGTTAAAATGATGTCCACAGGAACGTTTTCCAGATCCACAGTCTTTGGTGAAAGATCTCCGTGATAGTGGATTTAAAGCTATTTGGATGCTTGATCCTGGTATCAAGCATGAAGAAGGTTATTTTGCCTATGATAGTGGTTCTGAGAACGATATCTGGATTCAGACGGCAGATGGAAAGCCATTTGTTGGTGTGTTTTCAAGTTTGCTACTCTTATTTGATGTGTGTCTACTGCTCTATGTGTGTTTATGATTTGGGGCATGCCATGTTCTTTGAACATGTGTGTGCAGGTAATAGGTTTGGGGTTTAAAGTTATTCAATTTTCATGCATTGTTGTTTTATTATTAATTTCAGGGGAGGTCTGGCCTGGACCATGTGTTTTCCCTGATTTCACACAGTCTAAAGCTCGCTCATGGTGGGCTAGTTCAGTTAAAGATTTCACTCTTAATGGTGTTGATGGTATCTGGAATGATATGAATGAGCCAGCTATTTTTAAGGTGATTTCTTTGTTTTTGCTGGGTTCTTGTTGTGGCTTGCAATGATCCTTAGTCTAATTACTTCTCTCTCAGAGTGTGACAAAGACAATGCCTGACGGCAATATACATAGAGGAGATGCAGAATTTGGAGGTTGTCAGAATCATGCTTACTATCACAATGTACTCTTCCTGAACCATGGTCTGCTAGTAACGTAATGATTCTAGAATGGATATGTATTCTTTTATTTTTCCTGAACATTATGGAATCCGGACCACCCAATTGGTTGATAAACTTTGCTTGGTGTATTTGATGATGCATTTTGATGGTTCAACTATAATCCAATTGGTGATACTGAATTACTTTCAAATTCTAATGATTTTAGGTTTACGGCATGTTAATGGCAAGGTCAACATTTGAAGGAATGAAATTAGCTGACGAAAATAAGCGCCCTTTTGTTCTTACGAGAGCTGGATTTGTTGGTAGTCAAAGATATGCTGCAACATGGACAGGAGATAACCTCTCAAACTGGGAACATTTACACATGTCTGTGGCTATGGTACTTCAACTGGTATGTTAATTTTACTCTTTTAACTCTAGTTTTTATTCTTTTGAAGTGATCCAAATGAAGTCAAGACTCGTGATGCCATTCTCAGCAATAAGTTTGTTGATGGTTTCTTGTGTTCCCGACTATAAGTGGTTATAGGAATGATGGAGGGTTGAGATTTGTAAAGTAATTGAAGGACCTAGGTTTTACTTGAGGATGTTGCAAGTGTGCCTCCTGTAAATTTAAAGTCTTTGCACACTCTTGTAAATTTAAAGTCTTTGTTGTAATTGTTACAGTGATTAATTCATTTGTTTTATAGTTATTTTCAACTATTACTTTCTGCTACTTTGTCAAATTCTTTAATTTAAAATCTAATTTAAATGTAGGGACTCAGTGGTCAGCCACTTTCTGGGCCTGATATTGGTGGATATGCTGGAAATGCAACTCCAAAACTTTTCGGAAGGTGGATGGGCATTGGTGCTATGTTTCCTTTCTGCCGTGCACATTCTGAAAAGGACACTAGCAATCATGAACCATGGTCTTTTGGGGAAGAGGTTTGTCCCTCTCCATACCAATTGAAAATACCGGTCATGAAGATTTTGTGATTTCAGTTGCTCTTTAAAGTAATTCCATCTTAATACAACAATCATGAAGTGAAGGTTTCATATTAATAGCAGTTGTCATAATACACTCGTGTTTAGAGATGGACCTTTTATAAGCAAGAAATATTGATGAGAAAAATTACTAAGAGATGTTAGCTTTCATATGAAATACTACCATGCATCTTTGTTAATACTTCCTGGTTAGTGATTACTTGAGTTACATAATTAGTTTACTTACTCCCTTCTGCTGGTCACCTGTTTATGAAATTAAGTTTTGTTTTTTTACAGTGTGAAGATGTTTGTCGTTTGGCATTGAAGAGGCGCTATCGACTTATACCTCACATTTACACATTATTTTATATGGCTCACACAACTGGTACTCCAGTAGCAGCTCCTACTTTCTTTGCTGGTATACCCCTTGAGCTTTGAAATGATCAACATATGAATTCATATAAATGTCTGTTGTTCTTCGTGGTTTCTTGTTGTTCTTCGTGGTTTCTTATGGGTACCTGAAATTGCACCTGCAGATCCAAAAGATCCTAACTTAAGGATGCTTGAAAATTCCT
The DNA here is from genome assembly GCA_025531955.1 of Erythroxylum orinocense. NCBI lineage: Eukaryota > Viridiplantae > Streptophyta > Magnoliopsida > Malpighiales > Erythroxylaceae > Erythroxylum > Erythroxylum orinocense. The sequence continues at coordinate 11,170,683 of JANZLX010000005.1, forward strand.
TCCTGTTGGGACCTATTTTGATCACTGCAAGGTTTTCATCCTCCCCATTAACTTTGATGTTAGAAGGTTAAGTTAGACACCTGTATGTGCTTGACTAATTGATTCATAGCATCCAATATGTTGATGGTATCTATATTTCTGTAATTCTTTTCTCCCACAGCAGGTTAATATAGAGTTATTTTTGTAGTCTAATCGTAAGAAACTTCAGCTTGTAGCCAAGAGGTGATTTGTTTAATGCTTAGATTCCCTTTGCACAAAGTGTTTATTATTTTTTGTATCAGAGTTGGATAATATTTCTTTTAACATGCTCCAGAGTTGTGAGAACACATTGGAGAGTTGTGTGAACACATTGGAGAGTTGTGTTTTGCATTCTATATTAACTGACATGCTACGTAAGGAATTTTGTCTCCGGGGTTTCTAATTCAATAGACCATGAGTGGGCTTTTTGCAATTCTTAAAGTTCACTTTTGGGAGATGCTTCATAAATCCATGCCGTACTCGTGACCATGAGTGGGCTTTTTGCAATTCTTAAAGTTCACTTTTGGGAGATGCTTCATATATCCATGCCGTACTCGTAGCAATTTATGGCTAATTTTACAGAAATGAGTCATAATTGCTGCAGAATATGTAAATATATTAGAAAAGCTTGTTATTTAGTGATTGATTTTGTAAAATAGGAATCCATATTATAGGAATTGATTAGAATCAATTAATATCAATTAGTCTTACTTTTCAATAGAGGATGACTAGTTTTGTATATATATAGGCAACTTGTATCAATAAAAATAATCAAGAGAACACTTTTCTTATCTCTGTATTTTTTCATGGTATAAAGCATCTTGTGTATCTGGGTGCTGCTTCCTGAGAAATTTTTTTCTCTTATTTTCTAGTTTTGGGTCAGAATTTGTGTGAGTTTTGGGTCACCCTTGTAGAGTGACCATTTGTTGTCAACCGCTAGAATTTGACCACTGAAAAATCCGCACGTGAGCCTCACTTGCTGCTTGAAGCTTTCTACTTGTCTCTCACGTGCTGGCCCATGCAGTTGTTCCTGTTACTAGAAATTTCTCCGAGCACCTCTGATTGACTCACTTGGTTCTCTAAAATATCTGTGGTCAGTTTCATCATAATCTGTTTGGTTGTGAGGTGCAATTCTGAACCAGTTCAAATTTGGCCTCTTTAGTCTTTCTTTTAACTGAGCAATAGGTGTTGGGCTTTCCTTTCAATTTTAATCTTAATATGGCTGACACTAAATCAATAGTTGTTTCTGATTTGATTCTGGTGATGTCCAAGATCATGGAACACAAGCTTAATCGGTCTAATTATTTGGAATAGGGTAAAACATTCTGTCTGTACTTGTGAAGCATTGATAAAGGAAATTACTTGACTGACAATCTACCAAAAAATGATATAAAGTAGACATAGCTGAAAGATGATGTTTGTTTGATTTTACATATAAGAAACTCTATTGATAGTGAGGTAATTGATTTGATCAATCATTGTGAACTTGTTAAGGTGTTAATGGAATATCTAGATTTCTTGTGTTCTGTAACAAGGGATATTTCTTGCATTTATGAGGTTGGCAAAGCATTTTATCATGCAGAGAAACAAGACATCTCTTGCAAGCAATTTTATGGATTTTAATAAGACCTATGAGAAGCTCAATATGTTATTGCCTTTTTAGTTCAAATATTAAAGAACAACAAGCTCAATGGGAGAAGGATGGTCAGGAATTTCCTTATTGGTCTTCCTTCTAAATTTGAAACTGCAAAGTCTCAGATTCTTGCTCGTTATGAACTCACTTCTTTGAATGAAACATTTAGTAGAGTGTTTCCCGCAAAAATTACTCCACCTATTTGGTCTAATAGTGGTCTTGTCAGTGTCAACAACAAAAGGAGGTGGATCAAGCAATTTTGGTAATAAAGGACAGGATTCGGGAGGGATTATATGTCATTACTATCATAAGCTAGGACATGAAGTATGATTGTCGAAAGCTACATAATAAGAATAAGAGAAATCAGTCAGCTCATATTACATCTACAATCGATACATCTGCAAAGTATGTCTTTAATTTTTGCAAATGAATTTGCCAAGTTCTCTTAGTACGAAGAATCATTGCAGTCTTCATCTACCCCTGTCACTACTACAATCGTTGAGCTAGGTAAACCAAATATATGTCTCATTACTTCCTCCTCAAAATGAGTCATTGATTTTTGTGCCACAGATCATATGATAGGTAAGTCTAGTCTCTTCTCTACGTTTCAGCCACATTACATCTAATTCCCTTGTTACTTTAGCTGATGGATCGACCTCTCATATTCTTGGGTCAAGCACAATCACCCTAACTCCATTTATCCCTTTGTCATTTGTCTTAAGTTTGCCTAATTTTTCCTCTAATTTAATTTCTATTACCAACTTACTCATACACTTAATTATTGTCTCACACTTTCTTGACTATTGCCATTTTTAGGATCTTGTGATGAAGAAGATTATTGATAAATGATATAAATTTGGAAGTCTTTACATCCTTGACTTACAAGTGCCAAAGTCCATTGCTTGCTTTATATTGACCTTTGAAGTACATTGTCTATTGAGGCATCCATCCCTTCCTCTGCTAAAAAAACTGTCCCCTCAATACTATAACTTGTCCTTTGATTGTGAGTCATGTCATTTTGCACAACATCATTGCAAGTCTTAAAGTCAATAAAAGAGTTATTTCTCCTTTGGAATTGGTTCATTTAAATGTTTGGGGTTCTTGTCATGTCTCAAATTGGATATAAGCATTTTGTTATCTTTGTGGATGATTATTCTCATGTGACTCGCCTATATTTAATGAAAAGTCGTTTTGAATTGTTTTCCCATTTTTGTGACTTTTGTGCTGAGATCAAAACTCAATTTAATGTCTCGGTTCACATATTACAAACAGATAATGTTAAAGAATACTTATCAGAATCTTTCTAATCCTATATGACCAAGAATGACATCCTTAAACATTATGTAGATACACCATCACAAAATGATGTAGTAGAGAGAGAACATACATCTTTTTGAGACTATAAGAGCTCTATTATTTTAAATGAATGTTCTTGAAATTTTTTAGGCTACTACAATTTCTACAACTTATTTTTTCATCAACTAAATGCCTTTATGTGTTCATGTTGAGACCCCTTACAACCTTCTTTTTCCTATTAAGTCATTGTTTCTTATTGAACCTTGAATATTTAGTTGCGCTTACTTTGGGATCTTCATCCATAAGTCACTAAATTGTACCCTAGATCTCTGAAATTCATTTTCCTTGGTTATTCTCGAAAACAAAATGTTTATAGATGTCATTATTCTAGCCTTGGTGTATCGTGTATTCGTCGGTGTTATCTTCCTAGAAAACGTACATTATTATCCAACCTCTACTTGTGCAAGTCAAGGGGGAGGATGATGATCTACTAATCTATACTGTCACATCCTTTTATTCCTGTTCATGCTAAGCCCCTTATTGTTCATGTCTACCCTTGATGGTAAGATCCCCCGGATTCATGTCTTGGACCAGTATCTTCTTCATCATATTCAATTTCTACTGATGATTTTTCTATTGCTCTTCACCAAGGTAAATGTCAGTGTACTTATCCTGTTTCCTTGTTCTATGTTACGATCATTTGTCATCTTCCTTTTGTACTTTTATTTCATCACTTGATTCCATCTTCCTTTCGAAAATTGTTCATGAAGCCTTATCACATTTTGATTGCCGTAATGTTATGATAGAAGAAATGAATGCTTTAATGACAATGGTATTTGAAACTTAGTACATTTGCCTCTAGAAAATGAGGTTATTGGATGTAAATGGGTTTTTACAGTTAAAGTTAACCCTAATGGATCAGTTGTCCAGTCTGAAAATTTGTCTTGTTACTATTTAGAATTGACCCTTGCATCAATTGGATATAAAAAATGCTTTTCTACATGGTGATCTCGAGGAAGAAGTCTATATGGATTAATCTCTAGGGTTTGTTGATTAGGGGAAGAATGAGAAAGTCTATCGTTTTCAAAAATTTCTGTATAGCTTGAAACGAAGTCCTCGAACTTGGTTTGAAAAATTTAGCTAGACAGTTGAAATATTTGGATCCAAGAAAAAGTAAGTCCAATTACTCTGTATTTTACAGACAATCTAGAGCTAGCATCATTCTATTGGTAGTATATATGGATTCTATTGTTATTACTGGAAATGACACTGCCAAGATCTCATCTCTTAAATCCTTTTTCCATTCTCAGTTTCAGACAAAAGATTTAAGGGCATTAAAATATTTCTTAAGAGTTGAGGTAATCAGAAGTAGGAAAGGAATATTCTTCTCCCAAAGGAAAAATGTGCTTTACGTACTAACTAAGACAGAAAAATTGGGAGCTAAATCGTGCAGTACTGTAATGACTCATAATTTGCAACTTACATAAGATGGCGAGCCATTTGAAAATCCAAAGAAATATAGAAGGTTGGTTGGAAAGTTGAATTACCTTACAGTAACACGTCTAGATATTGCATCTTGTTAGCGGTGTAAGCCAAATTTTGTCTTCTTCAACAGTTAACCATTAGGCAAATTTAGATCAATTTTTTTGTTATTTGAAAGGAGCTCCTAGATGAGACATTGAGTATAAAAATGATGGACATACTCACATTGAGTGTTATTCAAATGCAAATTGGGCATGATCTAAGGTTTACAGAAGATCCACTTTAAGATATTGTGTTTTTATTGGAGGAAATCTAGTTTCATAGAAAAGTAAGAAACAAAATGTTGTCCCATGTCAAGTTTAGGATTGGAAAATCAAGCTATGGTGCAATCTGTTTGTGAGATAGTGTGGATATATCACTTGTTGATTGAAGTTGGTCTTAAGCCTTAAGTGTGGATCTATCACTTGTTGATTGAAGTTGGCCATAAGCCTTTAGTACTACAAAACTGTGGCGTAATGACCAAGCTGTCCTCCACATTGCATCTAATCTTGTATTTCATGAAAGAACAAACCATTTAGAAATTGATTGTCACTTTGTTCAAGAAAAACTACAACAGGGTTTAATTTTCATGGAGTATGTGAAAACTAGAGAATAGTTGTGATACGACACCTCCAACACATTAGGAGTCTTATCTTTTATTACGATTAGAAGTCTATCTTTTATTACGATTAGGAGTCTTATCTTTTATTACGATT
>JANZLX010000005.1:11175966-11186120 GCA_025531955.1 Erythroxylum orinocense
TAATTCCTTTGTTTTGGAGTTTAGTCCTCTCCATACGGACTGACTTGGGAGTTTAAGATTCTTGCTCCCAAACTTATTAATAAAATCCTATTATTCAGTTACTTCTATTTTGCTTCTTTTTTAGATTCTATCAAGTTGAATGATGTTTTCATGAAAGCTCTAAATGGAATTCGGGTTAGTTATATTTTGTAACAATATGTGCATGATTAATAACTATCCTCCAGCTTGAGGGAGAGTGTTCCAGAATATATAAATATATTAGAAAATTTGTGATTTAGGGACTGACTTTGTAAAATAGGAAACCATATTATAGAGATTGATTTGAATCAATTAGTCCTAGTTTCCTATAGAGACTGGTTTTGTATGTATATATGGGCAACTTGTATCAATAAAAAATAATCAAGAAAACACTTCCATCACCATTCAGATATATATATGCACAGTTGTTGTCTCACTTAAACGACTTCCACTAGGTAGATACATATTTACAGCATTCTACAGCAGCTAAAATCAATAAATTGCTTGTGTATGATGATCTTTACGATGTAGATTATATCAACCGTGGATTGTTTGTGATTCTGTAGTTGCATGCATTTTGTAGTCTGCTGGTATTCATAAGAGTGGCTTAGTCTTGTACTATAATACCAAAGGATTTATACTGACGGTTTATCTTCTTAGTACTGTTCCTGACCAGGAAACGGGTAAATTACAGCACATGCTGCCCAATGGAATCTGGTTGAGATTTGATTTTCATGACTCACATCCGGTATTTATTACCCTTCTTGGTTTTCTGTTTTCCAAGATAAGCACACACATTTATCATATGCCAGATAGACCCATCCATCATTCAATGCAACTGTCCCATCCATCATTCAATGCAACTGTGTACTCCTACCAACGTAAACCTTAACAGTTGTGTTATAACAGGATTTACCAGATTTGTATTTGCAAGGTGGATCAATAATTCCTTTGGGCCCCATTCATCAAAATGTTGGTGAAGCTAGTTTATCTGATGATTTGACACTCATCGTGGCATTGAATGAACATGGTAATGTGGTGAATCTTTACAAAGACTGGCCCTTTTTTCTTGTTTAGTATAGTGTAGAAATCTAAAACAGTCATCAATGTCAACTGTGGTTGTTTTGGATGAAGCATAAACAAGCTGCTCATGATAGTTATTGTCATCAGAAAGTTGAATGTACTTTGTTTGAATTGGAAAATATTGCTCATTAGCTTTCTGTCCAATACTCAAGAAAATTTATAGTACTATGTTTAGGACACAGTGTAATGATTTTGAAGCTGTTTTTGAACCAATACTTGATAAAATGTGATGAAATTAGTTGAACAGATCAGATTTGTACATATCACTGTTATGTGAAAATAGTACTATTAGCCTTAACATATCCCAAACATTTATGATTGAGATCCCGTGAGCAGACACCAATAGTCCCTTTGTGAAGAGGGTCTTAAGTTTTTATATCTTATGTTCACTAGACTGGCTAACTAAATTCATCTGAGGAATCAGACTTGAGTATTGGCATTTTAAAATACTATGCGTAGCCAATAGAAACTTATATTTGTTACTGTATTTCCAAGCTGGTCTCCAATGAATAGTAGGTAAAGCAACCTTAATTGATGTCCCAGAACCGCTGACATGATCTTTTTGTTTTTCTTTGATTTAAGACTTGCTGTCTCAATCATGGGCACACACTAAGGCACGATTTAAAACCGGTCTAGGCCTTATGGTCACAATTCTCCTTTGTAGGTCAATCTGAAGGTCTACTATATGAAGACGATGGTGATGGATATGAATTTACCAAGGGTGAGTATCTGTTAACGCACTATGTTGCAGAACTTCAGTCATCAGTGGTTAGCATCAGGGTTTCTAAGAGTGAGGGTTCATGGAAGAGGCCCAAACGTCGTTTACATGTGCAATTATTACTGGGTGGAGGTGCTATGGTATATTTCTTTGTCAAAGGCAATACTAGCATTGTCTATACTATCATAGTAAGCATCTTTTTTAGACCACCTCTTTCAATCTTCCCTACCAGATTGATTCATGGGGAATGGATGGAGATATTATACAACTCGTGATGCCTGAAAATGAATATCTTTCAAAAATGGTATCGACAAGTGAGAAAGAGTACAAGATACGCTTAGGTATGTTAACTTAGATCTATATGCCTTCTCATTTTTACCTTTCTTTGTAAATTTTATAATTTTTAGTGAGACCGACCAACAATCTCCTAGGGTGCTCAATAGGGTTTAATTGCCCCACATATCATATTTGTTCCAAGGTATGAGGAGTTATCCATTCATTTTGGCCCTAGTAGGCCATTTTGACTTCTGGAAGGAATTGCTCTACTTTGTTTTGAGTCGGCATAAACTATAGGATGCTAAAAGGCTTTAGCATGGTTCTATGTTTTGTACAATTTGGTGCAAGTGATTGGATCACTCAATATCTCAGATTTACTTTTGTTGCTTATGCTTGCCTTCAATTTACATGTTTTTAGCAATTAAATGTCATTAAAGAGCTTTATATGTTGCTTTTCGTATATTATTTTGAGTTTTCTTTCTTATAAATGCAGAAAATGCTAAGCGAGTTCCAGATGTGGATGAGGTTTCAGGAAACAAGGAACAAGAACTTTCGAGGACCCCTGTTGAACTTAAAAATGGTTATTGGGCTACTAAAGTAGTTCCATGGATTGGTGGAAGAATTATTTCTATGGAGCACCTTCCTTCAGGTAATCTCTACAACCTTATTAATGCTTTTCTTTGTTTTTTCTATATTCTCCCATCATAGTTACGTCAAGTGCGGTTGATTCAACCTTTTTTGTTTTAAATTTAGGAGTCTTACCAATGTTTATGGATCAAAAAAGGTTTAACCCTAATTGAGTTGACCAGATTTATGACTAGATTCACATCTTTTTTTTTAAATCTGATCGAAAATCCAAATTTACTCCATATAAAAACAATGTCATTCATTTATTGATTTGTACTCACATTTATACTTGCCTTGTCATCCAAAAGTTTTGCTCAGTAACATTTCAGACCAAAATTAACATTTCCACATCTCTCTCTCGTCTCTCTTTGCCCTAGCTGCTCATTTTGCGTGCCACGTGCTGTGTGTTGCTACTTTCTGTTGTCTTATTTTCTCGCCGTCGATCCTAGTAAAGCAATTCTTCTCGTTGTTGATTCTAGTAAAGTTGATCATAAAACTGCATTTGATTGTGGAGATGGGAAATTATGTGGAGGTATTTAGAAGTTAAAGGAGTTCTTATGACCTGTATACGAGTTCTTAAGTATATGTATAAAGGTGTAAAGACAAGAGTAAGGATTATAGGAGTAGATACAAAACATTTTTCTATTGATATCAGGCTACACCAAGGCTCCTTATTGATTCGTTTTTTGTTTGCAGTAGTAATGGGTGAGTTCATTAAGAATATCCAAGGGGGACGCGCCTTGTTGTATGTTGTTTACTGATGGCATTGTTTTAATAGATGAGATCAAAGAGAGTGTCAATGTCAAGCTAAAAATTTGGAGGGATACGTTAGAATCGAAGGACTTTAAATTGAGCAAGACTAAGACTGATTATTTAGAGTATAACTTTTCAAGCCATATGATGTCTTCTGATGTGGAGGTAAAGATAGATTCAGAAGTTATACCACAAAAAGAGTATTTTAAGCATCTAGGATCTATCATCCAAAGCAACGGAGAGATCGATAAAGACAATTCACCATATTAGACCAGGGTGACTTAAATGGAGAAGTGCATTAGGAGTTCTATGTGATAAGAAAATAGTACTCAAGCTTAAAGGTAAAATTTTATCGTTTAGCGATTAGGTCAACCATGCTCTATGCGACAGAGTGTTGGTCTATTAAACAAATACATAGTCATAAGCTAATGGTGGCAGAGATGAAGATGTTTCATTAGATGTGCAATCTTATTAGAAGAGATAAAGTCAAGAATGTAATGGTAAGAGATAAATTAAAGGTGGTTAATATTAACGAAAAATTAAAAGAGACAAGGCTTAGGTAATTTGAACATGTTAAGACGAGACACACTGATGCTCTAGTGAGAAAATGTGAGAAGACTGTACTTAGAAACTATAAGAGGAGAAAAGGAAGGCCTAAGAATTGGGAGAAAGTGAGAATGATACGACTCTACTAGAACTTTACCAAGGACATGACCCTTGATAGAAAACTTTGACGTACTAAGTTATGGATAAAGGATCTCACATAGAAAGATCCTTCTCGTTCTCATAGGTCTTTTAAACTTTTTTTTTAGTCTTATATCTTTTATTTAGCCTATACTTTTAATATATAATATTTTTCTCTTAGTTATTTAGCTTAGACATTTCTTTATTTAGTCTAAATACTTTCTTGTAATGACTGGTTTGATTTATTTATTTCCTTGTCTTTTTTGTTTGTTTATATGCTTTTTATATTTATTGTATTATTTATTTTTATATTTTTATTTATACATTATTATTATTATTATTATTATTATTATTATTATTATTATTATTATCATCATCATCTTCTTTTATGTCTATATTTTTAGTTTATTTTTAATTAGTATTATCTTATTATTTTAACATATATATGCATTTTTTTTATGTGGATCTATTGAAAATAACTTCTCTACTAGTTGAGGGTAAGGTTGTGTACTACTAGATCTTCTCAAATCCCACATTTTAGTAGGATTTTCACTTAGTTGTTTTAGATTAGCCTAATATGACTCTCATTTGATTTAATGAATCTTAAAAACTCATTTAAATTTGAAGCAAAAATTTTATAATAAACTTTACCAAGTTGATTATACCCTAAATCCTTCTTCACCTCATATATTTACTTATTAACTCCCAAAATCTAGATCTACTTCATCAATAATACTAATAACTCAATTCAAGATGCAATTTAAACTCACCACCAATAAAAAAGTTTCAAATTTGCATATTTGACCTCTGGAGTATGGATAAAAGACTCATGATATTTGAGTATATATACAATCAACTTTATTCATTTGGCATAATGGCAGAATGACACATCATATTTATATACAGTCCATTTCAAATTTAATAACATCTATATGTGTATAGCCTAGTTAAAATTTATTTTAAGTTTTATACAGTATATATAAAATGAACATTTACACTTTATATCTTCTTTTTTTTGGTTTTTTCTTGTTTGGTTCTTATCGGTTAAGTCACTTTGTAGTGAATCAATGACATAAGAGTAAAAGAAAAGAAGCAAGGTTACTTACTTTAATATGTTGCGTCCTGTATCAATGCCTAATTTTTTGGCTCAGATATAAACTTTTAGTTGATACCATGGGGATGAATATGGTACGTTAGGCAAGTTACTTCTGATAACAAATCCCCGGCATGAAAAATATCTTTCGTATACTCTCTTTTTAAATCCTAAAATAACAACAAAATGGAAAATAGAAATATACTATTCCAATTGCGCCCTTGTAATTGCGATCTAATCAGTTAACTGAAGCCATAAAATGTTTGCTTATATGCTTCAGATTCTCTATAAGCTACCGATATTGACACATTTCTTCTGAACTCAATGACTAATATAAGAGCTCATTGCTGCAGATGCATAAATAGACACAAGTTAAGAGTAATATCAATGCAATCACTTTTAGCTGATCACGGATATGTACCAACATCAGATGCAGTGAATCTTTTTTATTTTTTAAGAAAGTAATGACCCCTAGATAACACAAGAATTATATTTGTAGGCAAACATTTGATAAGAGGATGTACTAGCGTAAAAATTAACTTGCTAATTATTGACTGATTATCAACTCATATCTATGTTTTGAAAAAAAGAATATTCTTCTTAGCAACTTGCTTTTTAATATGTGTTTTTATGTAGCATTTAGTCACAAAATGACACACAGTTTTTTTTTTTTTTGGGTTAGAATTCTTTCCCTTCTTAAGCTCTATAGTTACTATTTTAAAAACTTGTCTTTAACAAACTTTCTATCAACTATTTTTTTTTCAAAAAATTTTTGGCTTACTTATTCATTTTAATACCCTTTGAATAGGCTAAACACATAGTGTTTTGGATAGACTTTTAAAAACAATAGTCCTCCTAGATGAGATAATTATTGTAGAAATCTAAGATAACTTCCTAATCAACTATAACCTCCAGCTCCTAACTACTCTCCTTGCATATATCTTCCTTATTGCATATCATTATTCCCCTCTTGCACAAAAAGTTGTCCTCAAAATCAAATTTAGGGTAGGTCTTCTCAAAATCTCCACGAAACTCTTAAGAGACCTTCTCCATTGGGAGTTCTTACCATTGCACCAATAATTCCCATATTCCCCTGTTGAGCCTAGATTGTAAAATTTCTTCAAGAACCAAACTTACTTTGCTTGCAAACAATGGTGGAAGAGGGATCAAAGTTGCTGATGGAAGTCCCTTGTACTCTTTTAGTTGTGACACATGCATTAGATCATGAATTTTACTTCTTGTCGGTAAGGCCAAACAATAAGCAACCTTGCCAACTTGTTGAACCAAGTGAAATAGACCTAAAACTTGATATTCTAGTAGCCTAATATCAGTCATATTTTATAATTTTGTGATTTTTAGCTACTAGTTGATACTTTTTCTATTTGTCTTACATTAAAATATGACCTAAGTATGTCATTTGGTGCACCTCTTAACAAACAAGCAATGAGCTTGCTAGAAATTCAAAATCGTGCATAAGTGTGTTAGGCCCCCAATCATGCACGTATATTCTAGAAGAACAAAGCAAGGGGTAGCTGTGTAATAGGCTAACCCATTCTGTTAGGCAGATGCATGAGAGAGGAGGGAAGGGGTGAGTTAGTTAGAGGAGTGACGTAAGCTGCAGAGGGAATAAAGGGTGTAATGATGGGTAAGGGAAAAGGTAATTTTTGTCTTGAGTAAAGTTGAGTGAGCCTAAGGCTAGGAGAGAACAGACCTCTCGAATTGTCTGCTACTGTTGTTCTTTTTCTGTTAAACATTAATAATATTCTCAGTGCAAAGTCTCTCAGATTTGAGAGCTCTATCAAAGTGCTACAAATGTTCAACCTATATGTTATTATATACTATGTTATAGAAACTAATAAGTCAAACTTACGCAAGTGAGATTGAAAAATCTTGTTCATTAAGTCATGAAAGGTTGATAGAGCATTAATGAGGTCGAAAGTCATGATAAAAGACTCAAAATGGTCATGATGGGTTGGAGTGTCATTTTCTCTACAGCTATCAAATCCATTTGAACCTAATGATATCTTGACCACAATTCTAGCTTGGAAAAATAGCTTACTCCATATAATTCATCCATCAATTCCTCCACCATTGGAATAAGAAACTTATAAAACTATAATTGTGCCTCCCAATTAAGATGGAATGTATCAACCCCACCTTCTCTCTTTTAGGCGTTCATTGATTTGTAAAGAACTACTCGCACTTATAAATCCAAATCAACAAATCATCAATACCATCATATGAAGGAAATTTTAATTTAGAATACTTGAGAACAATAGTCCCTTCGGCTTGTCCAATACTTTTTTTCCCCCTTTTTGGTCCCTATAGGTGCGACTGTTGCTCCCTACCCTATTGTTTTTATCGCGCCCCTTCAACTCTCATAGAATCTCTTCTAATTACGAGTTCAATGACTTTTTGCTGGATTGTTGGTATCCTTCACTATAGAAAACCTTCACTTGATATTTCTCATGACCACATCCATTTGGCTTAACAAGTCTACAGAGTCATCTATGATGTCTAGCTATGATATCAAATTAATGGGATTTAGTGTAGGATTTAGTTACAGGATGACTCACAGGAAAATTCACTTTTTCCTTGCTGGAGTACTTCCACTTCTTAGGCCTTATGATTGTTGTTTAGAAAATCCTTCTTTGACAAGTTTTCTATCAGTTGCTTTATAGAAAAATTTTGGTCTACTTCTTATTCTTCCTAATACCCTCGTAATAGTTTTGAGTACATAGAATGTTTTGGAGCTAAAATAGAATAAGAACCCTAAATAAATTTGTTCATCCTAACTTATTCTCTTACTAAAAGTAAACTGTTAAAAGTAATAAACTTCTTAAATAAGATAACTACTGTAGAAAGATAAGATAACTTACTAATTAGTTACTACCATCAGTTCCTAACTGCTCTCCTTATTTATTTTTTCCCTAAGAATGCACCTTGCATAAACTACTTGACATGGCAACAACACTAATGCCCTTTTCATATCATTGTCTACAATGACATTACCTGCTGGGCAAACAATTATTCAAATCACTTATAGGATCAATAATAACATATGTGGGGTATAAAAAGGACGCAAACAATTATTCAACTCACTAATAAGTATCAATCAAAAGTCATTACAAAAAAAAAGGATAAAAAACACTGATCTTCTAATTGTACTAAAATCTTCTATGTTTCAAAAATTGTGGGAAGTCTGAATGCTGGTCTAGAATTCTCCTAGAATCTTTTATGCTAGCTTTCTACTCAAAAAATGCTATCAAAGGACACTCATGCAGAACTTTCTTCACTTGAACATCCATGTTGGGGGTGATTGGAAATTAGTAAACTACAAGGGAGGTTTGTGTAATAATATGCAAATATGTTTTTTTGTTAATTCTCATGATCACTACCCTTTGACATGGTTATTCACATGAAGAAAGTTCGCCACATGTGTGCTCTATAAAATTAACAGAGGGTTTTGGAGGAATTTTAGGTAAATATGAGGACTTCCAACAAGTTTTTTTGAAACATAGGGACTTTAATGGAATTGGTCAATCCACATAGAAGTTTGGTGTTTTTTTAAATCCAAATGTGACATATAGTAATCATCCCTAAATAAATTGATATGGAACCACTTGCATTTTGAGTTAATAAAAGGAGAATTCATCTTTGAAACTCAAAAACCTATAGATTTTATCAGTATATCACTAAGTGATCCTCAACATTCTGAAGTGTTCCTCTAATAGGGGACCACTACTCCAAAATAAGTGGGTATAGAAATGCTACATCCCTTAATTCAATAAAAATAAGAAGAATAGATAGAGAGTGGAGAAGAAAATTAAAAAAATAATTAAATGGACTTACCTATTGAGTTTCTTCACCAAAGGAAGCGTGCAATGGGTAGACAGAGGATCCTATGTCTTGAGAGGTCTCTAAGATATATATAGATCATAATAGAGAGGAGTTGGATTCGGAATGTAGGGAGAAAAATTCTAAGGTTCTTAAATTTAGGAGTTTCTGGTGGCGTTGCAAACTAGCCTACCAACATATCATTAGTGGGTCCTCTAACATGAAAAAAAAGGTTACATTAGTTCTGCTTGATAGGAGTTTGGGTTTCTGTCAGCCTGAAGTTCAGATGGTATAGTTTTAGAAACATCAATGTCTTTAAGTTATGCAAGCGCTAGGGAGCAAAACATATTTTTTGGTCTTAAGTTATGCAAACATTAGTGGGCAAAACATATTTTTTGATTAAAACTTTTCGTTGGAAGTGGGGACATAATTATGCAAAAAATTGTTTCAAGTTATCGAAGAAACATTATGTTGTGTTACTTGGTTGGCGTGAATTTTTTTTAGGGTTAATTACATTGGAATCTCTTGTTCTTTGATTTTTTTTAATTTCAATTCTCATGTTCTGAAAATTATTAAAATTATCCCTTGTGGTATTGTTTAGTTATCACACAATTTCTTCTGTTATATTCTGTTAATTTATTTTGTCTATTTATAACTTCAAGATAACGTTGTATTAAAACTTAAGAATTTCAATGTTATATCATTTTAGGTGAAAAAGAAGATAGAAAATTAATGGAAAATGACAATTGTAGTTGTGTATTAGGCTATGAAGCACGGACACGGCAAAATAGAGCCGTGTCCATGTGTCCGACACGTGTCCGACACAGACACGTGGTGGACACGCGGTGGACACGTGTCGGACACGTGTCCGTACGTGTCATAATAAAAAAAACTTTTTCATCGGCTCGGACACACGCGCGGACACGCCGGAGTCGGCTTGGACACGCGTGGACACAGCTTGACACGCTAGCTTCCATCTGCTCCTGCCTCCTTCACGTCTGCACCGAGGAGACTGTTTACTTTCAGGCTGAAACTTCCAAAGCGAAGCGCTATTACCGCTATTCA
>JANZLX010000005.1:11186220-11197670 GCA_025531955.1 Erythroxylum orinocense
TCATAAAAGTAAGTATGGAGTTAAGTACGTATGTATGAACTCTGCGTAAAAGTATGGATAAAAGTAAGTATAGATAAAAAGTCATATTTTTGTTGGTCATAGAAAAAGAATGCGAGTTTTATGTTGCCTAATCTTTTTGGTAAGTATGTATATATGAAATAAGCAAATTGTTAGAAGTTTTGAAACACATTAATCAATATATATAACATTATAAAATTTGAATTTTTTTTCTTAATTTTAAAATTTATAATATATATATATGCCGTGTCCGTGTCCATCAAATTTTAGAAGTTGGTGTGTCCCCGTGTCCGTGTCCGTGTCCGTGTCTGTGCTTCATAGGTATTAGGTAAACAATATCTTAACAAAGAATCCTAGTATATTTAACTGTTTTTATTGTCAAATTAGCAACCTTGAGGAATTCGCCTTTATAATAAAATATCATAGAAAATTATGATTGAGGAGGTCTTTTCATTGGCTCTATATGGGAAAAGAAGCTTGAAAGCCGTTGAATAACTTCCATTTCAAAATTAGCTTATTGATATTTCTCCTATTGCTTGTCTTCTGTAGCTGCTACAGTAGGAGACAATGCTGACCTTCCCTCCAGGGGTCTTGTATTAGTAAGAAATAGTTCAGATAGTCTGTATCGGATATATACATCACATTGTTCCCCTTGTTTTCATACACTGCAAACTTTATGAGGATACTGTAACTTAAAGAGTAGTTTCTCTATGATAAAGAGCACAGCAAATCCTTGTCTGTTATTGCTTATTTATTGCTGATGGTAAAATTGCAGGAACCCAATGGCTGCATAGCAGGATTAATATCAGTGGATATGAAGAGTACAGTGGTATTGAGTATCGATCAGCTGGATGTACTGAAGAATACAGCATCATCAAGTAAGCTGTTACCAAAGATTTTCTCTTTCTATTGTGATTGGTAGAAATAAGAATTAATAATTTCTAAAATAAGGATCATCTATCTTCTATATGTAAGACAAAGTAAAAAATAAAGATAGTTGTATTTCTCCAGCGAGACTGAACACCAGCAAGAAACACGTACTAAATCCTAGGAAAGATAAGGACTCAAGACGATGAAATGACTGCATGTTTAGAAATTCTTGCTTCCTCACTGTTTAGGTATATGAAAACATAAGACGGTTTCGTGGATCATAGTCTCATCGCCTCCTTTTACCTTCCAAATAGGAAATCTAAAAGTCACTAGAACATCAAATAGCCTTTTATATGTTTCCCAACAACACGAAAATTTTAAAATAAATTATTGTGAGATGATTATTGGACTAGTGTCCAATATATTTTGCAGTTGCCCACTGCAGCAGGAACATAATTTGAGTTCACTAAAGCTAATAGTAATAA
Organism: Erythroxylum orinocense; assembly: GCA_025531955.1. Taxonomy (NCBI): domain Eukaryota; kingdom Viridiplantae; phylum Streptophyta; class Magnoliopsida; order Malpighiales; family Erythroxylaceae; genus Erythroxylum; species Erythroxylum orinocense. Next base: position 11,187,594 of record JANZLX010000005.1, read on the forward strand.
AGACGATAACTTGTGCAATAGTTCATGAATAAGTCCTGAGAGTTAGCAAGAAAACTTGTGATCTAAAGCTACATTGTAGTTCTCTAGCAACAGCGAAAGTTCATCCATTATTCAATGAAAAATGGCAGATGGGATAATTTTGAGAGTTGAGCCTTCTCTTCCTTGATACAACAATGTAACATGTTTCTGTAGAATTGTGTGCTAGAGGATTTCTTTGATGTTATGTATGGAATCATAAAACTTTTGCTTATTTTCATACCCCAAGAAAATGTATTAGCTAGATCAAGGTAATTGTAGAACAAGCATAGTATCTCATTTAGGATTCCGTATAAATTCATTTAGAATAGGCATTTAAGACCAATGTATTCAATTTGTTTTAATTTTTAATTTTTAATTTTTAAGTGATTGCCATTCTGTTCTAAAATTATGATTCTGTGTTGTAGGCGGGATCCTGAACATGCAGGGGAAGAAGAATCTCTTATCCTAGAAGGTGATATTGGTGGTGGATTGATTATTCAGCGCGAGATTTCAATTCCAAAGGATGATCCAAACATTCTTCAGATCAATTCCAGCATTATAGCTCAAAAAGTTGGTGCTGGTTCTGGAGGATTTTCAAGGTTATAACCAGAAATATACCAAAAAACTGAGGATCATAATTATGCATGCTTAAAACTCTTTCATGAAGAGACATCTACATGCAATCAGCATCACCTGCAAAATGAAATACTTTATCTGGATTATCTGGGAGCTTAAACTCTTCCATTGACTATGCACCCTTGATACATTGGCACTATTCCCTATCAGGATAGAAGTGTGCCGTGGCAGCATATTTGCGTGAACAAATCCTTACTTGATGGAATACAGTTGTCCAGCATATACATCAAAATTGATGTTTCATGATCTTGATTCTGCATCTCATCATATTTTAAGTGGATATACAATCCGCCTTTCGTGACTTTTGTATTTGCTACTTATTCAACTGTTACTGGAAGTATATATGGAAATTTCTTGTCCACAAAGTAACCACCTTCACGTTCTATGACATGTGCTTGTGTAGATTGATCATAATTCCACATTTCATCATCATTAACAGTACGTGATGTTTTTCTTTCTTCACAGTATGTAATATAAATAATTGATTATGCATCGGATCCCTGGTCTTTTCTTTTGATGATTAGATAAGACAGGAAATACGATTTCATAATTTAGAAAAATAGGCATTAGAACTAGAGCTAATTGGGATTGCACATCAAAAGTTGATAATTGGTTTGATTACATATTGGTAGAGATCTGTGGAGAATGGATTTGCACTATTTTGTAATATCTTGAGCAATTTTTTATTTGGATCTCTTTTGTTACTGTTTTTATTCTTTTTTTCTTGGTGTTACTCTTCAGAACAACAGTCTGTTTGGTCTGTTGATTTATGTATTGTTTTCGTTTTGTAGGCTGGTTTGCTTGAGAATACACCCTACTTTCAACCTCTTGCACCCTACCGAAACTATTGTCTCGTTCTCCTCCATTGATGGATCAAAGCATGAAATTTGGCCTGAATCCGGCGACCAATTGTTTGAGGGGAGCCATCTGCCAAATGGTAAGTTTTACATGTTGAGTTTCCTACTTGCTATATACTTATCATCATAGTCATTTTAATCTCAAGAGTGTGAAGCATCTATGTAATGTATCCAAGTTTTGTCTATGCATACAATATCAGGCGAATGGATGCTGGTTGACAAATGCCTGGGTGTTGCTTTAGTCAATCGATTTAACATCCAGGAGGTGTCCAAGTGTTGCATCTACTGGGGAACAGGGACTGTTAACTTGGAGCTATGGTCTGAAGAGAGGCCTGTTTCAAAGGAATCACCTGTCAGGATCTCACATCAGTACCAGGTCAAAGGAGTGTAGGTCTCGACTTCTTAAGTCTTTACTTACACGCTGTGATACTGTTCTTACCACCGCAATTACAAGCAGAGTCACGCGGCCAAGAGGACTAGTTTTATGCTTGTTGTGAGTCGAATGCATAACCTTACCATAAATAATTTGCGATTTGAAAATAAAAGAAATGAGAAATCGTATGTCTACGTCTAAGTATCACAACCAATTATAACATTTCTTATTTATTTGAGTACATAAAATCAACGCTTCACCGTACACTAAAAATAACTTTTAGCATTAGCCTAAAACCCTTGACAGTAGGAGAGTTCTTAACTGACAAACATGTAATGACATTGTTCATAATGAAATATCATTCTCAAATAAATAATTTTAAAATCCAAATTTCTTTGAGAATCTCGAACTTGCAAAGTAGTATTCAACTCCATAAAACTTGCATAGACTTATTTATCGTGATTTGCTCTCGTCGAATAAGTGAAACGTACAAGATCTAGCAGCTTTAGTTTCAAAAAAAGTTGAAATGAGACATCTACAGCTACAATTCAAATCATTTCAAATATTTTTAGTGAACAACCATGAAAAATATCTATTCATTGTCTAGCCTTTTTGAAATTTCTCCGACAGTTCTCTTGTACCAATCGCAATTTATATAACCAAAAGGTTTACAATAATTTCTTTGTAAAAATGCAAAGAGAATGTTACGGACAATTGATTACTTTCTACCAACCCTTGTAAAACGGAAAGTCTTGTTGATTGGGGGTTCATTGACTTGTTGACTATTCTCTATGAAACTTCTCACAAATTATTTTAAATCTTTGCTTCTTCACAAATTTTTAATGACTCAATTTATAAGTACTTTTGTGAATTCTTATATGAAATCTTTTGCTTCTTCAATACTAATCCTTAACACAAATTTATGACTCACAAAGAATCCTCTTGAGTAGCATCTAATCAATCCCCACTAAAGAAGTAACTAGTGGTGATGAAAGAATGTATTGTCCTCAACCACCTATTTATCCACAAAAAAAGAAATATGTATCATTCTAACTTTTATATTTTATTTTTGTTGGATGACGTTTTACCTAAAACTTGAGCTTGGCTAGTCAATGACCTAGAGTTCAAGTTAATAACAGTTCATAGCCAAATTTGTTGGCATTCTAAAAGATTGGTAAATAAATTTAAGCAGTTATCACCAACTTCAATTCTATAACACTTGTAGAAATTGATTTGATCATTGCAATGATGTTCTTATAGCATAAATTTTTTAAAACAAAGTATTGTTCTTTTTTTTTTTTGAAAATTGAAGAAGTTGTCATTAACTATAGTTAAAACTATTTACAACATTACAATGGAGTCTTCGGTGAGGCCGTTATATTACACTATGAAAGATAGGAAAAAAAAATTTGCATACACGTTTGAGAAAAAAGAAGTTATAAGTTCCACCTAATTCGTAAAGTTATTGACAAGTTCTAGTGTACTTCTTTTGCTATCAGGAGAGCTCGAATTTCATTGGTTAATTTGTCGCCAATTGATATTTGTTTGTTTCCTTCTTTCTATATAATCAGTTATTTCTTTCCAACCAAAGATGATAAATTGTGATAAGAAGTGATGTTGCATGAAGTATGTCATCTTTCTTATGAATCGAAGAACTTCAGGTGAACATGGCCAGTGTGTCATTTCAATCGTAGGAGCTGGGATAAAGTTCTATCTTATGCATCATTTGACTCCAAACAACTTTAGAGTAATTACAAGTGAAGATGAGGTGATAGCCGTTTTCAACTGATAGCTTGCAAAGTTCACAGATCGGATCAAAATTGCCATGTCAGTGATCTTTAGTGCTTAGGCGATTTTTGATGACTAGCCAAGTAATCATTGAGGCTCTCAGGCTAAGGTTGTTCTTCTAGAGGAGCTTATACAAAGGTACCAACTAAAGTTCAATATGGAAGGTCCTATAACAAGATTTGTTTGTGAATGTACCAGAGGGGCTTAATTTCTAGAGGATTTTGCCTTCGCTAGAGTTGATAGTGATTGTTGAAAAATATTGAGAAAGCTAGCTAAATCCTCAGAAATTCCTATACCAACAACCATCGAAAATAAAAATAGAGACTGTGGTGTTTAGAGGAATGTGTCGATGGAGACGAGCAAGATCATCTCTGTGAATTAGAGGACTGAATTCAGTCCAGTTGTCGTATCACAGCTATATAGTGTCTCCTTTCCCCATTTTATGTTTATCCATAGGTACATATTCTCTCTCATGTGTACCACATTTGTAAATATCTAAGAGCAGCCCCTAAGTGATGGTAATTGCCAAAAGTTTTGAGTGTGGAGATAGTTTTCATGTATCCACTGAATCCAAAGAGCATTTTTGTTAAGATGAAGCCTCCAAATTTTCTTGCATAAGAGTACCATTTGTATCAGTGTGGTAGACGGAATGCCTAAACCCCCATAGCTTTTAGGAATGGTGACCTCCTCTCATTTTACTTTTCGCCTTCTTTGCATTTTCCATAGAGCCCAATAAAAGAAATATTTTGATTGTTCTATCTATCTCCTTGATCACGTTTTTGGTAGAACTACGTGATTGATCCAAAGGATGTGCAGATTGCTCAATACCGAAATTATAAGGGTGATTCGAGCTACCATTGTGAGGAAGCGACTTTGCCAGGCCAAGGTTTTAGCTTTATATTTCTCCATAAGAGGAATGTAGTCCATATAAGTGAGTTTAGCATGAGATATAGGAATGCGTTTAGCATGAGATATAGTAATGCCAAGGCATTTGAATGGAGTAGAGTGCAGCTCTATACCTAATATGCTAGTAAGTATTGAGGGATTATTGGCATCTGCAAAACGGTAGAAGCTGCTCTTATGAGTATTGATTTTCAAACCAAACCATCCGGAAAACACATTGTAAGATGTCTTGAATATTAGTAACAGAAAACTCATCTATTCTTGATAATAAAAGAAGATCGTCGACAAACATTAAGTGAGTAAGGTGTAGAGATCAAAATTTTTGGTGATATTTGAATCTGCTGTTAGCATGTATTATCTTCTCAAACATACGAGATAGTCCTTCCATGATTAATATGAAAATATATGGGGAGAGGGGGTCTCCCTATCATATCCCTCTTGCACACATAAAAGGTTTGGTAGAAACACCATTCACTAGAATGCTAACAAAGGAGGTTTGGAGACATATCATGATCCATTGTTTAAATATAGCAGGGAAGTCTGACACATCCAAGCAAATTTGGAAAAATATCCAGCTAACAGTGTCGAATGTTTTGTAAAAGTTGATTTTCCATATGTAGCTCTGAAGGTTTTTCCTGAATGATAATATTTTAGTAGTTTTTACAAAAGTATTATATTGTCCCCGATGGTATGACCCTCAAGGAATGCTCCTTGGTTTGGTTTAACACTCTCAAGTAATGTCGACTTCATTTTGTTAGCTAACAACTTAGCAATGACATTGTAAATGATAATGCAATAAGAAATAGGATGGTAGTCAAGTATTAAGGTGGGATTAGTCTTCTTAGGAATCAGACATACAAAAGCATGGTTGATTGCCTTGAGCATCTTACCAGAAACCAAGATTTCATGGATAGTCCGTTGATAAAAACCACATATGAGTGTCCTATATTGGAAAAAGAGGGGAAAGAAGACTAACATATAAGCCTAATGGGATACTCCACCTATTGCTAATTGGTTTTAGAATGGAACCTCATTTGGGCTTGTGTGTGGTCTAACTTTCCTTCTTAGCCCATAGGCCCATTGCAAATTTCATTAAGCCTATGTGAATAAGTCTCCAGTAATGTCCCACATCTTTAGAAAAAAACAAGCAGTGAAGTTATCAGGTCCTAGAGTTTTCGAGGGATTCATATTGAAGAGAACTTGTTTTATACCATTGTTGGAGAAAAGAGCAATCAAAGACTCTTTGGTAGTTTGGTTCAAAGAGCTGTCAAACTATCCCTGCATGTTAATTTGTTGGTCAGTTTGATTTGCCATTCCCAGTAGCTGTTCAAAGAATCCCCTAGTTATGGATAGAAGTTCAGGTCGAGAGGAGTGGAAATTTCCATCTGTGTCTTGGAGCTCAACTATTTTGTTAGTGTTTTGCCTAGCTAAAATGGAGGCATGAAGAAACTTCATGTTTTGATTCCCATCTTTTAACCATTCAATTCTAACGTTTTGTTGAAGGATGGATTAACACATAGATAAAGCCTACTGATATGTACATGTTTGAGTTCAATATCTCTCATTTGGAAGTTGTGAGGGTGTTGATAACAGTCCCCTTAAGCAACTAGGAGTCGAGCTTTGCATTCTTTGATCTGATGTGTGTGCGTCAAGTTGAAGTTTTTGAGAGCAATCTTCATTTTCTTAAATTTCTACATCAGTTGGAAAGATTTAAATCTTGTGATGTGTTGTTGCCAGCAATCTCTCAAAATATCTAAGAACTCAAGTTTTTTGGTGAGCCCATTAAAGAACCTAAATGGAGTTCTTTCAAAGTTAGAGTTGATCATTTGCTGAATGTGTATATAAAAATGGTCTGATAGAAGGTTGTCCCCAAAATGTGAATATGGCTGACGGAAGACAAATAACCAAAACGAATTTACCAAAGATCGATCGAGCTTTCTTCGAATTAGGTATTGACCCCACTATTTGTTGGTCCATATGAGAAAATGCCCATTAAACTGCAAATCAAAAAGTTGTATGTTTTGTAAGCAGGTTTCAAGTTCTCTTTCTGTAGTAGATAGAAGTCCCCGACCTCCCTCATATTCCAATATATTTTTGACGTAATTGAATTCGCTTATAACGATGTAAGGCTCTGTGATAATGACTTCGAGTTGCCGTAATTTAGCCCACATAATATCCCTTTGGAATTGGAAGTTAGAAGTGTAAATAAGGGAATAATAAACCTCATGTTAGATTCATTGTGGAGACTATAGTTATAGATGTTGATCACTCTCTTCATTCACAAGAACTGAAACTTGTTTGGAATGGTAGAAACATAAGATTCTACCATTGAAGTGAGAGAATAGTTTTGTATACATAGCCTAGTTAGCACCCAAAAATGTGGAGACCTCACGGAGATTGGAAGCTCTTATTATGGTCTTTAGTAGCCCTACTATACAAGTCCTTGTTTCCCCCCTAAAACCATATCTCTAATCATTACTTTTTGTGAGGGATATTTAACCCTCATACATTCCATATAAGCAACATCAAAAGCAGGGTTCTCCTTTTAGATTTTTTCTTTTCTTTTGGACCGGCCTTCTTTTATTAGTGTTATTGGAAGTCCAAGCATTCGAGTGAGAGTCCTCACTTTCCGTCTACATAATAGTGTTTTGTGTTGGGTCTATGTGGATTACGGGGGGGGTTAGTTTGCTCTTGGAGTCTTGTGATTATATCAACTGTAGAGTTTGCAAGTGTCTTAATATTAGGTGAGATGTTGTTTAAAATGTAGGTTGAGCTAGTCTACGTGTGTATTTTGAATTTGCATAATCTCCTGGTCTGCTATAGTATTTGTAGTGAAAGCAATTTGAGCCAGAGGAGGATTGAAAATATGCTCCTTTACTTGTTCGGTTGCCAAATCTGTTATTGCTTGTGGGTTCAGAGCGATTTTTTGATGTATTGTTTAATCATAGTTGGATTTTGTCTGATTAAGATAAATATGACTGGTAATCTGCTTTTCAAGAGTGTGTATCTCCTGTGTGGCTTAGTCTAGCAAGATTGATGGATTCTCCATATCATCAGTATCAATATGCTCTCCCAGGTTTAAGGGCATCTCCACTTATTGTGCTTATAAATCATGAGCAGTAGGAGTCTCAATGAGTTCATCATATCTGCTAGTTTGGAAAAGCTTGCTCGTTGGCCTCTAATGCTTTTGTGTTGTTGTAGGTTTCCAGGGCTATGAGATTGGTATCTCGATTTGTATGAGTTCACCATTGTCATCTAGTTTTAGAATAGGCAATAGGGAATCTTTTCTTCCTTCAACACATGTTATGCAAAAATATGTATTGAAGTAAGAAAAGATTCCTTATTGTCTAATAACTTAGGCCTTCGATAGTTCAATTCGAGAGGAATGCTGTGGAATTGAACCCATATGGGTATCACATCTATGCAGCCCCTATCATAGTCCAAACCAGGTCTCCATTTCTGCAAGAACATAGGTTGTCCTCCAATATGCCTTAAATCATTTTCAACAATTTCAAGCAGATGTTGTTCACTAGATTTAAAAATAATGTTCCCATCCTCTATTAACATAGTCTTCTTTAAACTTTTCTGAAGTGAATCACACGATAATACAATGCTTAATAATGAGATAGAAGTGCACAAGAAGGAAGGTTGAATTGTGTATTCTTTTCGTTAATCCCCTTTTTGAAAATTTGTTCATTCAAAGAACTTCGTTCTTTTCACAAAACAATCGAAAAATAAAGTTGTAAAGTATTTTTGAAAACTTGTATAACAACAACAAAATCTAAATTTAAGACTTGAGAGAGATTCAGAGTTGAGAGATTTCAACACAATAATTTTATACTGGTTCACCCCAAACTGTGGGCTACATCCGATCCTCAAATGTCTTTCTGAGATTTCACTATCTCTAAAACTTTACAATTATTCTTTGTATCTAAGCCTTTTCAGGTCTCTACAAACAGTATTCTTTCACTCTTAGCCTCTTCAGGCTATCTGCACTACTTTTAATCTGAAAGATGTTTCGAGCTTTGTTACAGAAATAGTAGCTCTAGTTTGTTCGCACAATATCTCTCAAGAATTGCTAAGCTTTTTAATCTCGCTAAAAGCTTTTTTTAATCTCTTTGACACAACCCTTATTTATAGCCTTCGTCTTCAACTGCTTCTTGATCTTTCAAGAATCAGGTATTCAGTTGAGTTTTGTAACTAACTCAAGCTGATATGTCTTCTTGATTCTTCCGTCTGCTTTCTGCTTTCCCGTCTAGCGTCTGCTTTTCTTCCGTCTGCTTTTGCTTCCGTCTATTTTTTGCTTCCGTATGCTTTTTGCTTTTGCTTCCCTCTACTTTTGCTTTCGTCTGTTTTTGCTTTCGTCTGTTTTTTACTTGCGTTTGCTTTTGCTTCCGTCTGTTTTTGCTTGCGTCTGCTTTTTGCTTCAGTCTGCTTTTGCTTTCGTTTGCTTTTGCTTTCATCTACTTTTGCTTTCGTCTGTTTTTGCTTTCGTCTGCTTTATTATTTGTTTTTCATCAAAATCATTAATTGTAAAGTCATTTTGACTTAACAGAATTAGCCAAAGTTTCCTCCATGAAAGTTGTAGCTCATCTTTATAGCTTTCCAATGCTATAAAGAATGAAATTTTTGGATGTCGGAGTTAAGAGATATGATCTTTTGATTAGGTAATGTTGCATAAGATATTTCACCCGAAGGTTACACTTACACGACCTGTCCGTATTAGTTTGTATGGTCCGTGTTTTGACCCTTCAAATGACAGAATTTCCTTTTGAGGTCTTCAAGAAAGTTGTAGCCTTAGAAGTCTTATTTCTAACCGTCTAAAAATAAAGTCAATCCGACCTATTTAGTGAGAGTTATGGCATGTGTGCCAAGGTATGTACAATGTGTGTTTGGACATGAACATGTTGAATTCGTTTAGTCATAACGTCTTCGTCCAACCTCCGATTGAGGTGATTCTTAAGACGTTAGATTTCTAACACATTTTTCTACCTTACCATAAAAATCTGTGTCCATTGGTGTTGAATTGAAAAGGTTTGAGGGAAAAGAAGTGAGGGGTTGGTTTGGAAAGCATGATTGAGCTATGGACATACTTTGGAGTTTTAAGCATATATTGAGCTATAAAGCTCCGATTGAGGTGGTTCTTATTTCTAAATGAACTAGAGACTAAAAGCTACCATTTCGAAGAAGTCAGTTATGATTATTGTGATTCCGCTGTGTGGGTCAGGCTTTGTGGCTTGAGATGTTTTATGAGCATGATAAGGAATCGATGATGGTTCAAGAGGTTACAAGGAACCACGCTCAGGATTATGGTATTCTGAAGAGTTAGATTCTGGAAACAAGCGGAATCCAACATAGGTGGTACAGAGCGCCAGTATTAAGATCTTACATGGGCGCATGTGTATAAGTTACAAGCATAAGCAACTGTTAAGAGTTTAAGCTGATAGAAATAGTAGGAAGAAGAATGATTTGTCAGAAAGTGAGAACATAAGGAAAGTTTGT
>JANZLX010000005.1:11197770-11208575 GCA_025531955.1 Erythroxylum orinocense
TCTTGAATTTGAAATGAAATAGAAAAGATGGTTTAGATATAAGATGGGTTATATATGAAAGGTTGGTAGTTAAAAGCTGGAAAAATGTATTCATTGAGTATGATTCGGTGTTTTAGCCATAACTTTTGGTCTAGTTATCCAAATGAGATGATTTTTGATCTGGGTTAAACTAGAGAGATAAGGCTATAAATTTTCTGAGAAAATTGAGTTTTAATTCGATCTCTAAGAGTATCAATTCTTAGATGAAATTTGAGCATAGAATGTTGTTTCAATATAAGAATAGTTCGAAATGTTTGGTGTATAAATTTTAGACTATGGAACTAAATTGAATGATTTTAGTGTTATTAGAAAATTAAGACAATTAGGAACATTTGTCTAGAAGGAAGTGTTACCAAATTCCTTCAATTGTATTATTAGAATAAGGTCTTGATTTTCAGAAGGAGTTAAGCATGATTTAAATGAATTTTGAGGTTTTGCTAGATCAATTATTTTATTTGGAGTTAATTATTATGTTAATGTTGGTTGGATTTTAAGATATGGTTTGGTTGGATTAAGTAGCAAGAATATGTATGTATGAGGACATTTTGGGAAGAACACTTAAGCTTTTAAGTTATAAGGCTTACATGTAAGGGTATATTGGAAATTTTAGACTTATTAATGGCATGATTGTAAATAAGAAGTGTAGGCTTGCTTTTAAGGAAGAGAGGAGCACGAAAATTAGAAGTAAAGAACAAGAAAAAGAGAGAAGACTGGAAGAGAGTCAGATGGAGAAAAGGAGAAAGAAGAAAGAAAATGCTAGGTTTCGATTTTTCTTGGTCTTCAAGAGGGATTTTCAAGTTGATTCAAGAAGGAAAAAGGTGGAAGAAGATGATAGCTTCTATATGAGCCAAGAAATTCCTCATGTGGTGAAGGATCAAGGTAAGGGTATGTTTGATTTGTTAGATTTTTGAAAGCGTTTGGTTTAGATAGCTTAAGAATGGTATGGGTTTAAGTTTTCTAAGTTCAATTTTGTGATAATGTATTATGGGTTTCTCAGTTAGAATGTCTATTGCTTTGGGAATTTGCCATTGTTCAAGGAAATCAAGGAAGACAAGAAAAGGCAAGAGTAGAGGCTTTGGACAAGTATTAAGCAAGGAAATAAGGTGGGTACATGTTTATAATTGAGTAAATAAGCCCCTTTGTTTTTCTTTAAATCAAGGAATTTAATGATTTAAATTGCATCATAAGTGTGGCATTAATTGTGTCTTGAATGAATTACGGAATTGCTAAATGTTTGATATGTGAATTGTGTGATGATTTACAAAAATGATTTCTTTGAAAGGATTACATGTTTATAAAATCATATTTTTGGAAATTGTTTTCGAAATACCTCATGTTTATGAAAAATCAAGTTTCAAAAAGTGCCATTTTGGGCAACAAGTTTGAAATACATGTTATGTAGGTTTTGGTAGTCCATCCAAGAATTGTCACGTGCATGTTGACCCAAAAATAGGCTTCTCTTGCCTGTCTGCTAGTGGCACAGAGCTCCTTCATGGACTCCCTCAAGTTTACGACTACACAAGACCATTATATGGAATTGTGTAGTTCGTCAAGTTTATGGATCTACCTAAACCATTTTGATGTGCTTATATGCTTATGATGTATGAACAATTTTGATGCATTCATGTTTTGTGGTTTGTAAATTTGACTACATGATAAGAATTTGAGAAACAAGTGTTTTATGGATTTCAACAAGAATTTTCTATGACAATGAACTTTTGAATTGTTTTACTTTTTTTTATAAGTTGTTACCCATTAGCTGTAAGTTCACCCCCCTTTCATTCCCATCTCATGGTGATGAGACAGAGATCGGATGAAAGAAAGTCAAGGCAATTGTTTGATTATGCATATGTTGTATTTTTATGTTGGATTGATGTAAATGAGACTTTAGACATATGTTGAGAGTTATGAGATTTTGTATCTTTGGTTATATTTTGGATTTTGAGATTGATGATGTAATGCGGCTTGGAATGCCATTAAAGTTTGTGAACATTTATCTTATGATGTATATGGATTTGTGTATGGATTTGAAATATGAATTGTGTATGGATGATATGAGTTGAGTTGACGAACTTTGAATATGAATTGTTGTTATACATATATATAAGCAGACTATGGAAAAGAAAGATAGGATTTGTTTTGAATGATAAGATGTTATTGACTATGAGGAGTCATATGAATTGAAGTTGAGTGTTGGATGAATTCCAATTGGAAGTTGAATTGCTTTGAATGATGTTGTAATAGAGGAAGTGAAGTTGAAATAAATTCTAAGATTTTCATGAGGGTAAAATGTGTATGCTGATTTCTAAGGGAAAACTGTATCGATCTAGGTAGAATTAGCCAAAGTTGCCTTCATGAAAGTTTTAGTTCGTCTTTTTAGCTTTCCAACACTATAAAGTATGCAATTTTTTGATATAGGGGTTGTAGGTTATGATCATTACAAGTTAGGATGTCGTAGAGGATATGTTTCCCAAACCATTAGAGTTTATGAAGTGACACTGGACTAGAAAAAGTTGAATTTGGCAAGATTATGAGTAAAGGGGATGCTAGGATGGGTTTAGAAACCTTTGGAGGGGTCTTGGAGAGTGAAAATTTCGTGTCACCCGAAGGTTACACGGCCTGCCCGTGTGAAATCACACAGGCCGTGTGTTTTTGGGCGCAGGGACACTATTTCAACAGAAGGTTACACGGCCTGACTGTGTTAGGTCACACGGTCCGTGTATTTTGACCCTCAAATGACAGAATTTCAATTTTGTGTCTCTAAAAAAGTTGTAGCTATAGATGTCTTCTTTCTAACCATCCAAAAATGAAGTCATGATTAATTCATGAACATACTTTGTATTTTTAAGCATAACTTGAGCTATAGAGCTCCAAATGAGGTGATTCTTGAAGAAGTAAATTGTGGTTATCGTTATTTCACTATGTGGCTTGCCCTTTGTGGCTTGAGTTGTTATGCGAATGATGTGGAATCGTTTACGGCTAATGAGGGTGCATTTGAAGTAACCCTAACAAGGAAACCTGCACATGTTTTATGAGAGTTAAATGAATTAACCCTACAAGGTTAAGATGATTTCTTAGATACACACACGTTTTATGATTCTGAAGAGTGTTGAAAATCTGGAAATAAGTAGTAATGAAGAAGATCACAAGATGATGAATCGATGTTGGTTAAAGAGAGATTACAAGGAACCACGCTCAGGATTATGGTATTCTAAAGCGTTGGATTCCAGGCTCAAGTGGGATCCAACAGTATTACTGGTGGTCAGGTATGAAATGGGATGTTGTGGATTATGTAGCAAAATGTCTAACATGTCAGTAGGTTAAGGCTGAGCACCAGGTTCCATCTCGTTTATTACATCCTATTCCTATTCCTAAATGGAAATGGGATACATTACCGTAGACTTTATCACTGGGCTTCCTCTCACTCAAAGGAAGCATGATGCTGTATGGGTGATTGTAGATAAGTTCATCAAATCTGCTCATTTTTTGCCTATTCGTCTTGACTATTCTTTGGATAGGATTGCAGATTTGTATGTAAATGAGATAGTGAGACTGCATGGAGTACCATTGTCTATCATTTCAGATCGTGATCCTCGATTTACTTCGAGATTCTGGAAAAGTTTATAGAAGGCTCTGGGAACTCAAGTTAAGTTTAGTACTACTTTCCATTCCCAGACAGATGGACAATCTGAACGAGTTACACAGATATTGGAAGATATGTTGCGAGGTTGTGTGTTAGAGTTTCCCGGGAGTTGGGATAATTATCTGACTTTGATGGAGTTAATTTACAAAAGTAGTTATTAGACGAGCATTGGCATAACACCTTATGAAGCGTTGTATGGTAGGAAGTGTCGAACTCTAGTATGTTGGAAGGAGTTGAGTGAAAACAAGATGATCGGGCCAGAAATTGTGAAAGATACTGAAGAAAAGATTCAAATTATTCAACAAAGATTAAAAGCTGCCAGTGATAGGCAGAAGACTTATGCTGGTCAAAAAAGGAAAGATATTGAGTATCAAGTGGGTGATAAGGTGTTTTTGAAAGTGTCACCATGGAAGCATATACTTCAGTTTGGAAAGAAGGGTAAGCTTAGTTCGCGATTCATCGGTCCTTACGAAATTTTGAAAAGAATTGGACCAGTAGCTTATCAGCTGGCTCTTCCTGAAGAATTCGTCAAGTTATATGATGTGTTTCATGTTTCTATGCTAAGAAGATATTGATATGATGTGTCACATAAAATTCCAGTGCAAGAAATTCAGGTACAACCGGATTTGCCGTATAAAGAAAGGCCAATTTCTATCTTAGCTAGAGAAGTTAAACAGCTCAGGAGTGCCTTTGGTAAAATTACTCTGGCAACATTATGGACTTGAGGAAGCAATATGGAAACCTAAAGAAACCATAAAAGATCAGTATCCTCAACTATTTTAATAGGTATAAATTTCGAGGACGAAATTTTTTTAAGGAGGAGAGAGTTGTAAGGCCCCAAAATATACTCTATTTGAAATAATACATGTTTATGAAAGTATATGTGTGATGGGAGTTAGAATTTTTCTATGATTAGAATATGAAAGACTTATGACTTAAATATTTGATTAAGTAAATTATAGTGAGTAAATTGGAATTAATTAATACCCTTAAAGGATTAAGGTAATTAAATGTATATTTGGACTAGGAAAAGTATCAAGTGCCAAGTGAAGTTGGTATATGAAAATTAGTATGACTACACCTATACTTTAAATGACATTTGGCACCATTGGATGATTGACATATGGACTGGTTTAATAGGTGACAAGTGGCAGCATTTTAATTAGGCAAATGACATTACATGCACTAAGACATGTGGCTTGATGCATTACATGCATTAAGACATGTGGCTTGATGCATTGAGGACACCTAGCAAAGCAATAGCTAAAGCACTCCAGCTCATTTCAGCAGCCTACTCCGTCACTTTAGCTTCTTTCAAACGAAATCTCATTCTCCTACTCCCCCTCTCAACTTCTAGACCTTTGCGGAAGCTTGGATCATCATCTTTGTAAGTTATTTCATTAATAAATAGGTCTTGTGATGCTATGATTGTTGCTGGAAACTGGTTTGGATGAGTAGTTCTACTGGACGAGTTTTGGTATTTTAGTCATATCTTTCTCTGTAGGTATCCAAATTGGATGAATTTAAATTTGTATTAAACGATAAACTTATATCTATAACTTTTATGAAGGAGTCGAATTTGATTTTCTGTCACTAATTGTGTCAAAAGTTGGCATGAAGTTGAGTGTCTGGAATCTGTCACTGTTTGTGAACAGTCTGTAGTCATTTAGGGATAATTTTTAAAATGTTAAACCAAATTTCATAAAATTGGTGTCAATAGAAACTTAAGACATAAAGGAAAAAAATTTTAAAAGAATGTTTGGTCTAAATCCTTCATTTTTATTGTCAAAAATGACCATGTAGCATTGACCTGAAAGTTTATTTTATGAAAAAGCTGGAAGAAATGAAGTGTTTTCACTGAACTTGGTTTGGTATTTCAATTATTACTTGCACTATGGATCTTCAAATGAGTTGGTTCTTAATTCAGATTAAACTAGATACATTTTTCTACAACTTTCTTGAAGAAGTTGAATTTTAATTCTATCTCCAAGATTTTCAAAATTTGGCATGAAATTGAGTCTTGACTTAGGTTGTAGCACTACCAGGGACAAAAATCATATCCTTTGACTTTTGAATAAACCGTATTGATTTAGGCCGAATTAGACTAAGCTGTCTTCACCAAAGTTGAAGCTCATTATCTTATCTTTAAATTAGTATAAACTTTGTAATTTTGGGATATTGGAATTGAGGGTTATGAGGTGTACAACTTGGAGGCATGATCATGCATTGGTCAAAATGTCAAATGTACACAGCCTGTGGTATTTTGAGCATAACTCATTGAATACTAAACCAAATTGGATGAACTTGGTATCATCAAAAACCTAAGACAAAGAGGGAAAACTTTCTAGAAGGAAGTATTACCTAATTACCTCACCTTCCTGATGAGAATAATTAAGCAAAGTGGACCTAAGGTGGATTGTGAAATAAATCTGGATTAAGGTATTGAGTATGATTTCACTTGATCATAATGTGATAAGATTAAGGATAAGAAACATGCATCGTACATATTCAGTATACATGAATGTGCATAATTGAATTCATAATTGTACACAATGGTAATATATGTTTGTATTGAATGTTTTAGAGGAACCCTTAGAGCGACCTATTCCAGATATTGTCGGGACTTTTAAGCAATAAGCAAATAGGGAGCTTTTATAAGTAATTTAGACGGTAAATTTTGTGAGTAACCTAAGATGGTCTCACCTTGATTTATTTTGTTTATTACTGGATTGAATTTGATATTGATAAATGTGTATTGATTTGTGTACTAATTCCGGACATGAAGGTCTGAGGTATTAATTGATGAATGTGATATTGAAGTGCTATTTACCTTACTTTGCTCTGCTTGTTGAATTTGATTTATGTTGATTGTGTTATGAATTCAGGAGAATGATTGTCTGAGGCATTCGATGCATGTTTATATCATTGGAAGTGCCACATGCATGTGAATATGATTGACTACTTGCTTTGCACATGAAATGTCTGAAATGGCCTTGTTTTGTTTTAAAACTATTGAGTGCTAGTAATGGGTAAATAGGCATGCCTAGAAGAGGCTGCAGCTGCTCCTGTTATTGACACCTCGGCATCTCCTGATATCGAGACATATGTCTCTCCTGGTGATACCAATCATGGTTTCTTCTATATAAGTCCCGTTACCCGCTTCTGTAAATAGATTTAACAGTCATATGATTTTGTATTCTAATTTCTGTTTGATTTTGATATAGAAAAAGAAATTGTGTTCTGATTATGAAGGGTTTATACCCTCTTTTGAGACTCAGTTCTATTTCTATACAATTTGTTAGAGTTCCATTATAATATGTATGAATTGTTTGCTCTGATAAAATATTGATGCATGCTTTTGATATATCATGATTGTGTATAATTAGTTGTCAATTTATGCATAGATTAGTTATTACTCACCAATCTATATGTTTAGCATGATAGATTTGTCCCATGTAGGTTCAGGGAGATGGACATAAGGAATGGGACGAGTCAACTGCAATGGCCAATGGAGTTTGAGTCTTGTTTTGTTAAAACTGAATTTTTTGAATTTGTTTTTGGCTTGTCTTTGATGTATATAACTTTAAATTTGTTTGAGGTTTGTAATATCCTTAATTCAAGTTGGTTTCGGTTTAGAATAAGTTATATTTGAAGTGAATCACACGTTAATACAATGCTTAATAATAGGATACAAATGCAGAAGAAGGGGGTTGAATTGTGTATTCTTTTCGTTAATCCCCTTTTTCAAAATTCGTTCGTTCAAAGAACTTCGTTCTTTTCACAAAACAATCGAAAAACAAAGTTGTAAAGTATTTTTGAAAACTTGTATAACAACAACAAAATCTAAAGTTAAGAGTTGAGAGAGATTGAGAGTTGAGAGATTTCAACACAACAATTTTATACTTCATTTCTTTGAAAAAAAAGAAAGAGAAAATATTTATTTAAGAAAAAGCACATAAGCATCATTTTCCTTTACAATGCTATTAATAAAAAAGTACTTTAATGAAGTTCAATATATGACATTTTTGCAATCAAAAGGGTTATTATGCAAATAATTACCTAAAAAGGACAACAACAAAAACTAGCATATTATCTATAAATTTTAATCTATTATTAATCTTGATAACTATGGTCTTAAATTAGCTATTTCACTAGATGAATATTATAGGCTTTATTATATATTGATGAATATAATAGATCTCGGATTCTGATTCATAAATTTCAACCATTAAAGGTATATGACTATTATCCTAAACAGTTTATATATTCTAAATCATTGTCATATTGACTATATATTCATAATTAAGAAATATAATAATATATTTTTATTAGTCCTAATGGCTCTATTCCCTATGAAGTATTTCAAAACCAATATATCTAATTGCTTTCATAGATACAACCCACTTATAATAGTATTTTGATATCCTAAGGTAATTTATGGATTTTGGTGTACTTATCAATGCAATTTTCATACGACAGGTGAAAATTTCTTAACAAAAAATATTTAGAGTAAGTCAATTACTACTGAATTATTTATATGATACATCATTGTTTGATATCTATTATGCTTTTAATTGCAAATTCTTAAAGATTGATGTTATTGTACTTAGATGATATTATTTCAAACTATTTGCAACCTATCCTAACATATTTTAAAACAATTGACCTTTAAATTTGAGGATGTTCAATAAAACTCAAATCAAACAGTTGCGTCAAATCTCATTCTAACTTCCTCATAAAATGTACATCACCGTTATGGAAGAAAAAAAGAATTGTTTTTATTAAACTTTCGTTCAAGATTAATGAACATATTATTCCTACCAAAGCATGTGTATTAGAATCTGTAGATCAATTATAATTATCACTAAAAATTCTAGTTACTCTAAAAATAAGGCATTACAGCGTCCACTTCCTTTCCTTAAGTATACGAAGTGATCTATGTCAAGTTAGAAAAAAAAAGAGTTGTTATTAATTATAATCATCTTAATCTTTTTATTACGGATGATAAATTGTTATTAATTATAGCCATCTTAATCTTTTTCTTACGGATGATAAATTTCTTCTACCTAACATATAGATATTATTTTCATAATTTTCAAAAACTTTTATTTTTGCAAGGTTTGATTTAAAGTTAAGTTTTTTTTATAAAGGGGTTTATTCGAAAAACATATACAAATTGTATTTTATTAAAAACAACTATTTTTAATAAATCATTATGCCGTTTTTAATTAAAGCAGAATCTTCTTTATTTCAACATGTAATAAACATAATATTTAAACATCAGTGATATACAATTATTCTCTCCTATTGAAATTGTTACAATAAATTTATGAGATTGTTCAAAGATATGGTAGACTTTACAAGAAAGATGTAAATTCGAAGATTTCAAATCATTTTTCTTTGCATGAATGACATTGCTAGAAAGTTTCACATTAGATAGGAATTGCTTAAGTACCCGTATTGAAACATCATTAAGAAGCAAGTTTAATAATTTCTTTTAATTGTCAATTATTTTGGCGACTTGGTTTCAAAATTATCTTATTTAAAGTTTGCATTGAGACAACTTTTAAAGAAAAATGCTCTATCATAGTCACAAAAAAATGCTCTATCATAGTCACACATTCAATCTTAAGTTACAATAAATAGAAGATATGGAAATTAAATAGCTTGCCACCTCTCAAGATTTCCTTTAATGACAAAATAATATTGTAGACAGACTCAAGTGATAGATACAAAGTATTAGTTCTTTTAGAAGAAAAAAAAGGGAAATAATATATATGTGCATATAAGAATTCCTAACTTAAAGATTTAGAAATCGACTATCACTCAACCTATAAAAAGGCCCTAGGTAAAAGCAATTGATAGGAAAAAAATTGGAGTTTCATATGGCAGGTCATTATTTTTTTAATGAAATGACATGTAATTTTTTTTTCTAAATATAAGATTGCCTTTCTTACACAACTATCAATATAAGTTAAGTGGTTCACTAAGTACAATTTTGATGTTAAGCATATAAAAGGAGATACAAATCTCCTTCTAAACATCTTAACTTACATCGACTTATTCCAAAAATCTTCAGTATGATTGTGGAATTTACAATTTTGAGAAGAAAAATCGAACAATTTTGATGCACACTTCTATTAGAAAGCTTAAAGGCTTATGAGGGCGGATAAGTACAAAGAAGTCCTTGAGTTTTTCTCTAACTCAAAACTCCTAAAAGCTTGGAATAAAACCTACCTTTGTTTGATCCCAAAAGCTTCCAACTCAACTTCTTTAAAAGATTACCGTCCCATCTCATGTTGCAACCTCTTTTATAAGATGATCTTGAAGATCCTAGCTCTTAGACTAAAAGCAACCCTCCGTCACTTTCATAAACAATGCTTAAAAAACTTTCATAAAGAAAGAAAAATATTGGTGACAATGTGTTAATTTCATAAGACCTATTAAAAACCTACCATATTTAAAGGATAGGGAAAATTTATGTGTTTAAAATAGATGTCCACAAAGCTTTAAAGGCATTTAAGGCATTAGGATGCCTTAAATAACAAATCCATTTGGTTAATTATTGCATCTCAACACACCTGTATTTAATTTAATCATAAATAGGGCGGTATCCAATACTTTCCATAGAGTTAAATGGTTAAGGAAGGGGGTTCCACTACCCCCTACCTATTTATAATATGTATCAAAGCACTCTCAAGAATAATCCAGCTAAACATAGCCAACAACGCCTCCTTTGATATAATGAATGTAGTGAATTGTAATGTAGTGACTTGTATGTTAGGAACCTCTAGCTAAATAGACTAGAGTCTAGTATATTATTGATAGTAATCAGTGCTCTACACTAATATTACAAGGTGAATCCGTAGATCACCTCCTATATTAGAGCTAATGCTCCTCAGGGAGAATTGGATTCTCTCTGTATATATTCTCTATCTTTCTTCTGCCTACCCCCTCTTCTCTCCCCCTGGTACATAATATTCCCCTTCCCATGTACATTCGGTTCCCTAACTACTTTACCAGCTCAGCATAACTAATTGCCCTCTTGTCCCTATTCTTTCTTCTAGAATAAATCTCTCTCTCTTCCCTGAAGATCCTAACATTGCCCCCTCTTGGAAGAACA
>JANZLX010000005.1:11231301-11243070 GCA_025531955.1 Erythroxylum orinocense
CCAGAGCTCTTACTTGAAGC
Organism: Erythroxylum orinocense; assembly: GCA_025531955.1. NCBI lineage: Eukaryota > Viridiplantae > Streptophyta > Magnoliopsida > Malpighiales > Erythroxylaceae > Erythroxylum > Erythroxylum orinocense. Next base: position 11,231,322 of record JANZLX010000005.1, read on the forward strand.
AGTCAACTCATGGACCTAAACGGCAACGCACAGTTCAGCCAGAATCCGGCGGAACCAGTATTGTTCACAGATTTTTCCATTGAGATTGAGAGCTCAAGGTGTGGCTTTGAGGATAACAATGAGTAGGTTAATGTGTGGGACAATATCCATTACCTTCTTATCATTGTACCATGCAATAATAATTGGTGGGACGTTCCTTTTATTCGCAGGAATTGCTATCTTGGCTTTTTCATTCTTTTACATATGTAGGGCCAACCTTAGGCAAGGGCTGCCATAGCGCCTACCGAGAGCCCATCTTCATAAACAACAAAATAAGACTTGTTTTTACTCTCATAAAAAATAAAATGAAATAAAATAAAGTACGCTTTTAACCTTATAAAGAACAATAAAAGGTTCATATTTTACTTCTTTTTATTTTTTATAAGAGCTCAAAAATAGGTAAAAATAAGGCCATTTTCTTACTTTACCTGGCCTACAAAATAGACCTGGTATGTATGTTGTTCTTGGACCAAAAGAAAGCCTCTCTAAGACATGGAAACATTTTTTGGGGAAATTATGGGGCTGGAGTTCTGTTTTGAAAGAAGAGAAGAAGAATAAAGAAATTGAAATTTAAGGAGTTAGTTTAGTCCAGTGAACTAACCATTTTCACTTAGTGTTTCACATATAACAACATGATATATTTTAAGACATTTGAAAATGAGAAGTTTGTAATTATCAAAAAAGAAAAGTTTTTCATATACAATGAATTTGATAGGTAGTGGGATAGACTGGAACTCTTTTTTTGGTACATTTCATTATTTAGGTTATATTTTAGTTTAGTTATGAACTTATGATTGAATTAATGGAACTTTAAGGCCTACTTTGATATGTAACGTAGGAATGAGAAAAAAAAAAGAAGAGAAATAGAAAGTGAAAATCAGAATGAAAATAAAATTATTGATTATGCCAGTTTGGTATAAAATTAATCAAAGTTAATAGTCATATTAATATTTCGTATGAAATTTTATGGATGATAAAGAGAAATTTTTTACTTATATTTATTTATTTTATGATTTATTTTACAAATAAATAATTATTCAAATGATTTATATATTTATTAATTTTAAATATTTATAAATAATTTTATGATAAGAATAAAAATAAATGAAGCAAAATAAAATAATTATTAAAAATTAAAATAAAATTTGATAATAAGAGAATATGCTAACAATATCATAATAATATTCTAATAATAAAATAGAAATAGGGTGATAAAATCAAACATGTTTTTGTTTGTAGTTTTTTATTACAAATCTCAACTGAATAAAATTTTCATTTTAGTTTTCATATAACAAATTTTAATTAAAAATTTTTTTATTTAAAAACAGAAATTAAAAAAAAACTAAAACTAAAAATTACATGAGAAAACAGAAATAAAACCAAAGTAGTTCATCTATTAAATTATTTATTTTAAATACTTAATAACTTATTACAAATTTATATGTCTATCTGAGAGAGTCAAACCGATAGTTGCCTCCTATTAGCAGACGATTGAAGCAAAATGATGGCCGTAGGGTAAGACTTGTTCGATGCTTTTTATCTCTACTTATTATGAATATATTCGCGAAAAGATCGATTATTTAAGTGTTTTCTGTGTTGTTTTGCAGGAAGAACAAGAGGATTTCCTAGGGCAAGAAGGGTGGCAAAAAGAAGGTGTGAGTTCTCTCGCTGACCCTTTTCTGTTTTCTGCTAATAGTATCTTGATTTGTCGGTTTAGTGACTGTGCATTGAGTTTATGTATGTTTGTGGTTTTTGATGGGTTGGGTTTCGATGATGAACAAATGAGACAAAGCCGACCCTTTTGCTAAGAAGGATTAGTATGACATCAAGGCGCCTTCTGTTTTCTCTGTCAGAAGCGTTGGCAAAATACTCGTTAGCAGAACCCAGGGAACCAAGGTCCGACTCTCTGTTTATATATTGTGTATTTTTTTAATTACATTTATGATTGTGATGATTGTCTTTGCAAAACTGTGATCTTTTTCTGGTTGCAAGCTTTCATTGAGATATAGAAAGTTGAATGGACCAAATTTTATAACTGAGTTGAAGGGCTGGCATTTATTTCGATTTAACTATATGATATGTTTGATTTATGTATTGTGTGCAATTTCCGTTGTGCTCCGGTATATTCATAAGCTGCAAATGTTGTGATTCCCTGGCCAAAAGAGCATTTAGTTGTCAAGAAGCATTTTCTATAACTTAGCCGGAACATAGGGGTTTGTTAATTGTGTTGGAATTGTTTGCTCATGATGGCTTCTTCTTAACAGATTGGAAAAGAGTTGTCCCATCAAACTTCTACAAAGCTTAGACCTTGGACCTTGGAGAAAAGGGAACCAAATCTTCTGTCCCATTTATCCAGTATTTATTATGTGCCACTCATCCACTTCCAATAAAATCTATGGCTGTGAATGAGTGAGACAAAATAGGTACTGAATAAATGGGATAGAAAATTAGGGAACCAGCAAAATCTATGGCTGTGGATGAGTGAGAAAGAATAGGTACCGGATAAAGGGGAGTTGTGGATGAGTGGGTTCCAGCAAAATCTATGGTTGTGAATGAGTGGGACAGAATAGTATTAGATAAATAGGACAGAGGATTTCAGCAAAATTTATGGCTGTAGATGAGTGGGACAGAATAAGAACTGGATAAATGGGACAGAGCATTTGGAGCCGGAGAAAAGTGGGACGATTTGTTTTCAATCCATCTTGTAGGTTCATTCAGACTTAAAAATCTTTTATGTATAAAAGCAAAAGAGTTGTCCCGTCAAAATAGTATTAGTTTACTGCATTTAATTTGTTTCTTAATTTTCCTAACAATTATTTTTATATGAATTTTAGGATAAAAATTCATCTACACCGCTACTACTCGTTGATCATTTCAATCTTGTACTAAAAAAAATTCAAGCTATTCATGTGGTTAGGTGTTAAAGGAATAACATTTAAAACTCGTGAAAAAAAGTAAAATTTTAACTGAAACTGAGGCTGCAAAGAAAAGTAAACGTAATGTAGATGATGAAGTTACAGGACTTAATCATATAAACACAATGAAAAGATTCCAGCTCAAAATGAGAAATTCAAGCTCAAGTTGTAGCTATTGAGAAGCAAGCAACATAAATGAAACAAATTTTAGTTAATTTTGCACATTTGACAAGTATTAGAGTAATTTCTAATTTGTTATAATAACATTATTTGTGATAAACATGAGCAAATTAGTAATAAATTTATTGTAACATATAATCTTTATTTAGTGACAATATTATTGTAACACAAAATTATCATATTTGTGACAAAATCTGTTAAACAATATGGTCACTTGATGCAAATTTTTTTACCACCAAAACAATTTTATTGTTGAATTGATAATTTTATTTGTGACAATAGTAAACACACCAGTGACAATGATTTTTGTAAGAACAAATTTTCATTTTTGTGATAAAATGGCGTTGGCACTTTTTTCTTAAATATATTAATGACCAAAAAGTAAATTAAAAAAGTAACAGTGACAAATATTTTACCACTATTTTTAATTATTTTAGTGGTGATAATGTTATAACAATAAAATGAAGTACTGCTATAATTTTATTCGTCACTACTTTATATTGTTTGTGTCGACAAACTTATCACAAATATATAAAGTTATTGTGATAATATAATTTTGTTACACATTCTATAGTTTTTAATGTTAGTACTTTTACAAAAGTGTTGCATTGACTTTTTTTTTAAATTAGTCACTATTTTATTAGTGAGGGAGGTATTTATGATGGAGTTATTTGTGACAACTTAAAAAATTGGATACTATTAATTGTAGTCACAAATTTTGCTTTCAATTGCAAGGACAAGTCTGTTCGATTGTACGAGTTGCCTTCATTCAGAGCTAGGGGAAAGATCTTTGCAAGGAAAGAGGTTCGAGCAATGCAGAGCGGTCCTAACGGATTGTTCTTCACTGGTGATGGAACAGGTGTGATTAGTGTCTGGAGGTGGTCGTCAAAACCTGATGCGGCTAATGAAGAAAAAATTATATGAACTACTACAATTTTTAGTGTATAAATTTGTATATACAGACCAACCCTGTAATGTTTTTCATTGCATGACATAAATATTAAATAAAGTTCACGTTTCTACACTTGTCTTACTCTTACATGTAATGAGGTTCGTTATACTATATGACAAAGGAAGTTCCTTGAACCTTCTACAATGATTCTTTCGTTCCAGCCAACTGCTTCAACTCACCTAGTTTATGATACTCTGCAGAATTAGTATTCACAAACATGGAAATCTAATGCAAAATCTGTCCTTTCAAATGTGAAACATTTTTTCCATGCTATCCAATCTAATATTTGCATTGTTATTTGATATTTTCCAAAATGGTTTTCTTATGAAAATAAAACTTTTGAAATGGAAAAGCATTATTCAGGGTATAGGGATGCTAGATAGCATCAAAGCATAATATGATTTAGGCTATAGCAGGGCATGCCCTTGTTGTCTTATACTGATAACCACGATACAACAGATATCTTCAATAGAAGAAATCAAATTAAACTTCTACAAATGATAGTAAATGATCACGACCAAACAATTGAGTTGCTCTAATCTTCGTTTGCAATATACATTGGCATCAAAATATAGTCAAAATTAAGCTATAAATGACCACGACCAAGTAGTTGGCACCTGGAGCATGCCAACCCCAGACATCCATAGACGCTACTTCTGTAAGACCACCTTGATATATACAACTTCAATGGCCCAATAATCGGATTTCTGATTTCAACAGGCTTCATTATGTATAATCTGTAATTTTCAAAATAAACTCATGTATCCATTTGATGTCATTAGAGAACATTTGATTTTTATTTCTTCTCTTTTTTCTTTGGAAGTTTATTTATGCCTATGTTTTAAGCATATTTCAGATTTTAATTCATTTCAATAAAATTCATAATGGATCTTAACGAGCATGCATATCCAATATTGAGTTGATTCACCAACTGCCACAAGAATATTCGAATATTAGAGGAAGCACTTGGAAGAGCGACTAGGCCTGTGATATTGGATGATGTGAGAATTGGTATGAGTTCTGACTTATCAAATTATTCTGTAGAGCACATACTTGTGCTGCTTTTGTTTTACACTATGAATATTGTACTAGAGATAGAACACATTTATTTCTGCATAATTTTTTGACAAGTCAAGTAAAAAGGACCTTGGAAATATTCTGCACTTGGAGATCTTGAAGGAATTCTGGCTACAGATGGTGCCTCTCGTGCAAGGGAGTAACACATTTGTAGACATCCTTCGGTTCAATAGACTATGAAAGTCTTCTATCAAATCCCGATCCAGGGATATTATATTAACATATGGAAGATGATTTTAAAACGATCAAATTTATAACCAAAGGCCAAGTACTAATCTTTTAATAAACAGTTTTTTCCTGTGTCTTTTTATTTTACGTCCACTTGACAGTGAAATTCTCAAAGTAAAGAAGTAACAAGATGGCACTGGATAAATGAGATTCTTATTAGGACTTGACAATGCAACGAGAAACTGCTCGACATATTCACTTGAATCCATTATAACACGCGTACATTATACCAAAATCTCCAAAACTTACATGAAATAAAAAAGAAAAAAAGGTAGGCACCAAATGAAGGTAATTATCAAGTCTCAAGAACAAGGTTAGACACAGACTTGTTGAAGAATTATTTGGCAGCAGCAGCCTCTTCCTGTAACTGTTTAACCTTGGTGATATAATCGTTCATTGCTTCATCCTTGGATTTCCCTGCCAAAAACAAACTTCACCTGAGTGCTAAAACGTAATTGCATATGACAATAACCAACACTTGAGGTCCACAGGTAATGAAATTGATTTTTGACTACCTTCAACAGCCTTCCATGCATCCCACTTGGCCCCATCCTTCATGTTGAACATTCCAGGACGATCTACATATCAGATTAGATATGAGGATCTTTTAGTTTGGTAAAATTAAATTATTCGAATGTAGACATGAAGTTAGAAACTCACCGGTGTTCACTGATCCAACAGTGGCTTGCTTATATAGCCCGTAGAGAATGAGCTTGTTCTCATTTGCTGTGTTTTCTGGCAGGGTTTTAGCTTTTACAGAATACTGCTCAAAGTCCTCCTACAAATTTCAATGTTTAGATTGACAGGAAACCTTTTTTACGATTGAAATCAAATGCAAGTTCCAAACTTTGACTAATTCTAGCACACAATCGAAAGGAACATAATTCACAAAAAAAAAAAAAACATCAATCAATAAACTCAAACACGCAAAGAAACAAAGATTTATAAAACAAGCCAAACCCAACTTGGATCATTGGATGGATAAATAATATGAAAAATAAAAGAGCTAAGAATAGATTAAACAGGCGCACACTTGACATCAGACTGACTGTTGCTTCTAAACAAAGAAAAGGGTTTAGTGAAAGCTGACTTCACCTTCAAACCCATTTTTCGTGGTGACTCCTTATTTATACCAACAACGGTGTATGGAAGTTGCACTTATAGCATTTTGTGTATGGTGAGAATATAGTGATCGAGCGAGAGGGAAACTATGCTGTGTTATTTGCTCACATGCATGTACATTCCGCACTTGTGTACTCTGTGATCTCGACGTGGTATATGGAATAGTAGTTGGCGGATCTTTGAATGCGATTTGAGGTTGAAAAATATTTGGTCAATTATTTTTGTTGGTTGGTGATAATTAAGTAATATCGCAGACTATATATTCGGGATTCGTTAAGTTGTTACGGGGAATGAATGAATCTATATATAATAATAGCATTCAACATAAAAGAAAAAGATAAACACGAGTTTACAATATTTGAGCGGGCAATTTAACTTTATATTTCTATCATACTTTATCTCGTTCAATTGACCTAGGGAGTTTAAGTTTTGTGATGTTTCAATTTTCACTTATTTCATATATTTGAGAACTAATGTGTGATAAGTTAAGATAGGAATTTAGCACTCAATATTCATTCTACTAGCAATTTATTAAATAATTTTGGACACAAATTTTTCTCATGTTTTCAATAGAAATATAATATAATTGTACAATTATGTGCTTTCTTGCAATGAATGAAATCAAATATTATAATTTATTAAAAATAGAATAAAATAAATAGTTATGATTCCATATTTATTTACTTGCAACTTTTTTTTAATTGACCAAGTAAAACAATTCAGTTAAATTGTTTTTGTTTTGAGAAATGCCCGTAATGGAGTTAGAGGTAAGATTTTGGGTGAGTTGTTGAAAAAATTTAGGTCGTTTGTGTTGTTATATAGTGTCTTTATAATTATTTTTCTATATAATATTGTAAATAACTAAATATTGTCAAGCATAGTACCTATCGTTTATTCTCTTAGTTATATAGGTATAATATTGTTTTCTTTATCTCTATTTGTTTATTTCATGGTTTGAGGCACTTAAGTAAAGATTGTATTATAAAATATAAAAAAAACAAGTTGTCAACAGCTTGCATTTGGCAAGCATAGCTACAACTTGCTTAACGGTGAAGGGTCTATAAAAAGACATCTCTCCCTCTTTCCTGAGATATGCATCATATGTGATATGTGGTGTATAATGCCCCCTATTCGAGGTTTAGAATATTGAAGAATTTCAATATATGCCATGCGTAATTGAATTTTTGCTTATTTATGCATATATATTTTGACACATACAAATTATTGTACATGTATTCATGACATTCCAGGTATAATTGGTTTTAGAATTTTGATTAAGATGAGAATTTTGGTTTATTAGTGATGGAAATTTATTTGAAAATTATTAGTAACTGAGATTCTAGCTCTTTGAGTTATGTGAATGATTCAGATGATATGTTAGTGTTGGAAATGAATTCATTCATAAGTTGGATGACGTTTTATGTTGAAACTATATACATGCAATGAGAAGTTTATGCAGTGTAGTCTCGATGAATGAATTCACCGAATGACTTAGGTGAGGATTTGAGGTTGTGAGTGTATGAAGATAGAAGTAAGAGTATCTGGAATTGAATATGAGACTCCTGTTGTTGGGTAATTTGAAAAGAAATTGCAGAAAATGGAACAAATGTAGTAAGAATGAAAATGTAGTAGAGAGAAAGAGAGTCCAACTTGAAAGATTTCATTTATGTGAAAGTTCGCCACGGCCAACTTGAAGGATTTGGCTAGGATTTCTTTCGGGTAAAGTTTGTCGCGGCCAACTCTAGGTTTCTCCTGGCGAACTTACAAGAGTTTTGTGAGAATTCCTCTCTGGAGGAGTTTGCCGCGGTGAACTTCTGGCTTCACCACGGTAAACTTTTCTCTACACTAAACATACTTTAGTACTTTAGGCATAACTTTCTCTGTAGTTATCTGAATGGAGTGATTTTTTATTTGAAATAAACTAAAGACATAGGGATACAAATTGTCTGAAGAAATCAAGCTCTAATTCTGCCTCTAATAATTTCAAAATCTAATTTAAAATTGAGATAAGAATTCTGATGAAGCTTAAGAATAGTCTGAAATCTTTTGAGTATAACTTTCAGTATACTAAACCAAATTGGATGAACTTGGTATCATTGGAAACTTAAGACGAAGAGGGAAAACTTTCTAGAAGGAAGTATTACTTAATTACCTTAGCTTCCTGACGAGAGTAATTGAGCAAAGTAGACCGAAGGTGGATTGTGAAATAAATCTGGATTGAGTATGATTTCACATGATTGATAATGCGATTAGATTAAGGATAAGAAACCCAGAATTTGTCATGAACATGCATCATACATATTTAGGATACATGAATGTGCATAAATGATTTCATATGCATGCACAATAGTGATATATGTTGTATTAAACATTTTAGAGGAACCCTTAGAGCGACCGATTCCAAATATTGTCGAAACTTTGAGGCAATAAAACACCAGGAAGCTTTTGTAAGTAATTTAGACGGTAAATTTTGTAGGCAAGTTTTGATGGTTTTACTTTGACTGTTTTGTTTGCTACTGAGTTTGATCCATTGAATAATTTGCAAAGCTGTAAGTATATGATATGTTTGAATACATGGTATGAAACATTGATTGACATGTAAATTGATTTTCAGACATTTCTATTTTTGAATCTGTTAAGTCCTAGTTGTGGGTAAATAGGCATGCCTAGAAGGATCTGCAGCTACTTCTATGACACTTCGGTGTCTTCTATTATTGACACTTCGGTGTCTTCTGTTAGTGACATTTCGGTGTCTAGACTTTGATCTCTTTTGTATAAGTCTCGTTACCCGCTTCTGTAAATGGATTTAGCAGTCTTCTGATTTTGTACTCTGATATCTGTTTGATTTGATATAAGCTAAATTATGTTTTTGATTTTTAAGGTTTATACCTTTTGTGTTATACAGTTTTGATAAACATAATATATGTTCTAAAATGTATTATGTTCGATTTACTGTTAAAGAAATCTTTTAAAGTATATTAGTTTATTACTCATTAAGCTATATACTTAGCACGGTGGATTTACCCTGTGTAGGTTCAAAGAGAAGGACGTAGGGACTAGTACAAGTCATCCACGATGGCCAAAGTAGTTTGAAATTTGTTTTGTTTAAAATGTATTTTTGAGTTTGTTTTTAGACTTGTATCTGATGTATGCGACTCCTGAATTTTTCTTTCAAGGTTTGTAATAACCTTAATTCAGGCTGGGTTCTAAAAGTATGATATGTATTGTATGTTTGTTTGATATTTTGGAAATGCATGAGTGAAATGTTTCGAATGTTTTGGAAATGTTTATTTTTGAATGTTATGCTTCCGCGAAGTTTTCTGTTTTGTTTGCACTGTCTTATGTGGCATTCACATATCCTCCCAAGGGCTATTAGGCGCCACATGGTGATTATGAGAAAGAGATTTTTTTGTTATTTTAGTAAATGTTCTCTTAAAAAGCTGAGTAACAAGATAGTAAGGATATTATCTTATAAATAGTAAATTTGAGAAACACCTTGTGCGTGAGTCCCACTATTTTCTCGTGTTATTTTTCACTCCTATACTTACTATTTTTCATTAGTGGAAGATTTATTCGAAATTTGGCCCGTAGACATAGCCTAAATTAAATAGTAAACCACATTAGATTTCTATGTACTATTTCTTGCTTACTTTTCCTGTGGTATATAATTCTTTTTTTTTTCCTAATAAGTGGTATCAAAGCCAGGTGAGAAGATTACAACAATTTTTTTGGCACAATTTGTTCGGATTTCGGATAAACACAGTGAAAGTTGGTGAATAGTAAAACAATAACCAAAAAAAGGTATTTTCCCAATTATCTTTGACAACTACATTTAATTCCCAAAGTAAAATAAAATAGAAATAGTGCTTTATTGATACTAAAGATTTAGTAGATAGAATGTCTAATATGATTATTATTAATTTTATTAAATCAAAATAATTAAAAAATTTGCAAATAACAAAAATGTATATACATATTAATTATAATTAAAATTACTTTCAAAAGCAATTTTTTGCTTTTCTTTATAATTATGGCATTTATTATTAGCTAAGCTTAGAGCATCAATAATTATAGCATTTGTTATACCGAAAATTTAGATTATTTTGGTGTTTTGATAGATATTATATAATTAAATCATCATGAGGAAATAATATCATTTTATTTAAGGTTGACTGGTGAGATGTGTAGCATAAAGGTGAATATAAGGTTGGCAAGTTTGGGTTTCCTATAGTCAATGTCACACATAAGATGAAAATTGATAAACCATATGTTTTAGCTTCTTAAACTAAACAAGTTTACTATGTACAAAATATTAAGGAGCTCAATTAGCAGGTTGTTGTTAAAACAAAGCCTCGTGATTTGTATGATTTTCCTTATGATGATATAGGAGATGAGTCATGCCAAGAAAATGAAAATTTTGGCTTTACACTTCATGAATCTACTTTAGAGGATGATACTAATATGATATCTTTGGATAGATGTGATTTAGATATTGTAACCGTTGAAGGAAATATGTTAAATATTGATATTAAGAATGTTGGAGAAGATGACGAAACTAATTATGATGAAGATACTTTTATGAATGATGATGAAACAAATTCAATAAGTGAAGATGCAAAAGGAGATGGTGATAATGATTAAGCATTGACAAGAATTTTATTTTTAAATTTTGAATAGGTCAAAAGTTTTGCTTAATATTTTTAATGAGATTTTCATTATATTTAAATTTGTGTGCAAATAATAATATTGAAGAAAAATCATGAGAAATGGTTTTTGTTCCCTAAAATTTGTACAATAGTGACAAAATTAATCATTAGAGTGGTTAATTTTAATAAGTTATTATAACAAGAAATAGTCATCATTAATTTGTTACATTTATATTGACAATAAATTTTGTAACAAAAAGTCGACAATCAAGTGACAACGAAATTTCTTGTCATAAAAATTACGAATAATAGTGATCATAGTGATTAGTTCATTTTTTTATTACAATATTAAGTAAACCATTTTGCCATAGCAAGAGAAAAATATTAGTAACTAAGCTATATTTCATCACAACAAATATAAAATATTAGTGACCAATATATGTTTTGTCATAATTACAATTCATTCCCGACCAAAATTATTTTGACACCAAATTTCATATGTTTTAGTGATAGAACTTAGTGATAAAAGAAAATTTGACACTATTAATATATTAATAGTGACAATTTAATTGTGAAAGATACTAAATTGT
>JANZLX010000005.1:11249535-11261141 GCA_025531955.1 Erythroxylum orinocense
GCATGCACACCAGTTGCAGTAGTATCTCCAAAAATATGACACAAGTCTAAAAATTCCTTACATCCTTTTTTCTTGAATCTGTGAGCCATTTTATGCACCTATAATGATGAAAAAGATATATGAGAATGAATATTATATAATATGATATATTAATAAAACAAAATACATATTTTACCTTAAATAGATTTTCCCAGCATTCATTTGTAACATTAACTTCACCAGTAAAAGAGTTGTAACCGATTCTTATTTCATTAAGTAAGTTTTTGAAATTCTTCAATCTGAACTTTAATCCATTATACTTATTCTTCAATTAAATATTAGTATACTCCTTATTGAATTTTGTTTGAAGCCTTGCTTTAATGTTCTTCCAACCAGATTTGGAAAAGGTTGTAGTCATTTGATTTCCCTTCTTCACTTCTTCAACCATCAAGGAGATTAAATACATCTCCATAACATCATTCCATACTCCATCTTTTTCATTTACTTCCATACAATCATTGTAATCATTCATATTGTTCAAGCCTTCCATCACTAAATGTAATATCATATAAGTGACATCAATCACAACAATTTCTACAAAGTACTAAATGCTAAATATGGTTTAAAATAAACATGTGATAGCTATAACAATTTCTAAAAAATATTTTGTGTATAAACTTGTACATAAATTAGATTTTCACTATATGTGAAAACCTGGTAGAAAAACCACTGCAATAAATCATTTACATGTTGTTTCAGTTCGATTTCAACTTCAAGTAATAGGCCACTTCAACTGGATTTATGAGCAAATGCATTTAACGTAAGTATGGTTACATATATATCAAATTTAACTAACGTATAAATTTAAGAGTGGCCAATGGTTTAAGAGTGATACATCACGTGTGTGTGATACATCACATGTGTGTGAAGTTTAAGAGTGGCCAATGGTTTTTAGACGTGAAGATAACGTTGCTGGAATTTTTAAAAGGTATGGCCAAGTGCAGAAAATTATGAGATAGTGGGAGATTGGATGTGTTCGTCACTTGTTTCTTATGAAAAATAGCTGAAGTGATTTTGGGGATATAAGATAAAGGCAAGTTGTCTTGCGTGTGTGTGAAGGGATTTGTTAGTTAGTGTCGTGCATGTCTCTATCATATAGCATAATTGAATCTCATGTATGAGTATTATTATATGTGCAGTGGGCATTAATTGGAGATTAAAAAACACAGCTGAATGAGTGCATGTGTGCAGTGGGCATTAATTGGATATGAAAAACACAGCTGAATGAGTGCACGTGTTCTGGGTTGCGATACACCATGGGTTAACTTGTGAATGAGTGCATGTGTGTAGTGGGCATTAATTGGAGATGAAAAACACAGCTGAATGAGTGCATGTGTTCTGGATTGCGATACACCGTGGGTTAACTTGTGATTTTCCAGATCTACTCATCTAGGGTTATGCATGTGTTCCTTGTGAGTGAAATACCGTGGGTTAACTTCAAAATTATGAAAGTTGTTCTTATGTGGTGTGTGTGTACAACTCCATATTGGGCAGCAACGATTGTTACTTGATTTCTTTATAGGTTGCGTATACTTTGGTTAGTGAATGTGTTATCAGTGCAACTGTGGCTTTGTGTTGGTGTTTATGTGAATCAATCTATTGTTGTTGCGACGACTTCTAGATTTATTTAAGCGGAGCTGAAACTTTCGGAAAGTTGTTCTTCTATTTTATCTCAAATGTATTATTATTTTATTTTTAGTTGATTGATCACTTGAGTTATTTATTTCATATCTTTATTATCAAATATTGTTGAAAAATTCCTTTGTTAAGGTTAACACGAGTTGGTCGTGTTATTAGATGTGAAATTCTTTCACTAGAAGTCAGGTTGAGAGATAGTGGCAAAAGTTGAGTGGTGTCAACGCAGTAAAGCCTTGAATAAATATATTGTACTTTGGCAAAAGTGATTAAGTTAGGTGAGGGCTCCGTAGATGTAGGCAAGGTGTATCGAACTGCATTACCAAAATTTTGATGCTTTTTATTATTTCGTTTTTGATTGATTTTGTTTTCGTTTATGCTAGAAACGTCCACGATAAAATTGGAAAGTTTGCGAAACAATTATCACCTTTGGTTTTTCAACTGGTATAGTGTAAACTCGACGATCATTAGTTGGATAATGAATTCCATTGAGCCGGATCTTCAGTCAAACTTGGCATATTTTGATTCAGGTAAGGATCTATGGGTTGAAATAAAAGAACGATTTGACACATCCGATGTAATGAGAGTATATGGGTTGAAAGAAGCCATAGGAAATTGCAAGCAAAAGGGGCAGACAATGAGAGGGTATTTTGGACGACTCAGAGCTCTCTAGGACAAATTTTCAGGCTATCGTAATGTGCCCCTGTGCAAATGTGGTAAGTGCACATGTGATTTGGCCAAGCAATTCATGGCAACTATTGAAATCGAAAAAATGAAATTTTTATTGGTTTAGATGATGATCTATATAGCAACCTTCGCACAAACATCCTCAGCATGGACCTACTTTGCTCTATTAAGAAAGCTTATCAGATGGTGGTTAAGGAGGAGCGATACAAAAATATCACTCGAACTGTTGGAGATCATCTATTTATGGAATAATTGATTTTTTCTGTGTTGGTAGTGATTAGCCCTGATTTGCCGTGATCTTGTTTCCTGTGTACGTTGATATATACTCATGATCCCTGTAATCAAAAAGATACAGAATAATACAATACAATACCATGCTCTATCACGAACGAAGGATGAATGAGGTGATATTGCATTTCTTGTGTCGAGCACACTTAGAAAGAATCAAACACAACAAAGACATTACAAGCCCTTTTGCATTCACTATAATAAGGAAAGGCAAGAAGTGTCCAATTGTTTTGCACTCATCAAAAAATATCTAGATTGGTGGTTTACTAATGGCAAGGGATGAGGATGTGGAGCAGGTTGAGGGGAGGACATGTTGGTGTGGCAAGCTAAGGAAGTGGAGCACCAAGTGTTGTTGTCGCTGCTAAAAATTGGGAACTGCATTAGATGGAAGTTCATAATGCCTTCTTACATGGTGATTTTGATGAAAAAGTGTATATAAGGTTACCACTGGGTTTGCTGCTTCCTCTCATATAAAAGTTTGCCATTTTAGGAAATCTTTATATGGTCTCCATCAAGTACCGCGTAATTAGTTTGCTAAGTTGGCTACTTCTCTTCGTGGCTATGGTTTCTCTCAAATTTATGCTAACTACTCTCTTTTTACCATGCACCGAGGAGGTGATAGCTGACGTGTCCTGGTATATATTGATGATTTAGTCATTGCAAGCAGTAATCTTAATGTTGTTCGTGATCTTAAAATCTACCTTAGTCGTTGTTTCTATATGAAGGATCTTAGTAAATTTAAATATTTTATTGGCCTCGAAGTAGCGCAGAATTTTTATGGCATTTTTCTTTGTCAACGTAAATATGCTCTTGATATTGTTATTGAAGCAGGACTTCTAGGTGCCAAACTTGCTAGGTTTTCGATTAAGCAAAATCATCACTTGGCTCTTGCCTCTAGTTCGGTAATAACTAACCTGACACCATATCATCGACTGGTTAGTTGATTAATCTATTGACTATCACGCGACTTGAGCTTAGCTACAATAAACTGTACGTTGTGTACATATCTTAGCTCAATTCATGCAAAGTCCACGCGTTGATCATTGGGAAGTAGCTCTACGTGTTCTACGTTATCTTAAGAGCAATCATGGACAAGATATTCTTCTACGAGCTGATAGTGGTTTTGTAGTTGTATGGTTATGGTGACTCTGATTGGGCGAGTTGTCCATTAAGTCGACGGTTCTTCACTGGCTACTTTGTCTTACTTGGTCATTCACCCATTTCCTGGAAAACCAAGAAACAACAAACTATCTCACGCTCCTTAACTGAAGTTGAGTATCGTTCCATGGCTACCACTACATGTGAACATACCTTACTTAAGGCCTTATTTCTAGCTCTTAGGGTCGCCAATTCACAGCCCATGTGCTTGTTATGTGACAACAAAATGACTCTTTATATTGCCTCTAATCCAGCATTTCATAAACGCACAAAACATATTGAAAATGACTATCATTTCGTTTGGAACAAATTAAAAGCAAGTGAGATCGCTACCTCTCATGTTCGTTCCTCAGAGCAACTAGCGAATATCTTCACAAAAGCATTGGGTCAACAATAGTTCATCTCACTTGCAAGTTGGGCATTTGCAATTTACATGCTCCAACTTTAGGGGGAGTATAAGGAGATATTGATATTCTATACATATTTGTAATATTCTGTGTATTCTGTATATATGACTAAGAGATATTATAGACTTTTATTTAGGAAGGAGTTTCTCAATTTCTTAGTTTAGCTAATCTGAAAATCTTCTTTGTGCCATATATAGTCTTAGCTATTTATGAGAATGAAAACAAGGGTTTTCATACCAAAAGTTTCTCAGTTGGAGAAGCATTTACTATTAGGTTAGAGCTTTCAAGTGATATACGCAAAATAATAAATAATAGCTATAAAAAATGTCTTTTAGAATATAGGATTAAATTCTTTTAACAGGTACTTTTCTGTTACATGGCTAAGTCTGAAAGAAGGTACTGACAATTTTTTACAGAAAAAATTAATAATAAAACTACGCAATTTGCTTTGGTGTAAAGTCAATTTTAGAATAATACTATTACTTTAGAGAAAAAGAAACAGTAAAAAAATACTGAACCTTATTATTATTAAGGTGTACGGGTTGGGAGTTGGGACTTGGGAATTGAAAGCATACGGAGATAAGACAGACAGAGACCGAGAGTGATAGATAGGTTTGGTTCTTTTTCGGTTTCATTTTCATAAATGATAAAACTACAAATCTATCTATCTAATCTCCCCTCTTCCATGCCGTTTTCTGCTCTTTCATGGTATACTTCGCAACCCCAATCCCGGTCCCAACCCCAACCCCATACCAATCTCTTCTTTTAATTCACACTTTACATGCCGTACTCCCTTCGTTTTCCGTGTTACATTTTGACTGGTTTCGTCACACCATTGTCAAGATCTGTTGCATGGATTTTATGATTTTTTTCACGGATTTCTGCATCTTATTAAATGCATTTTTCTTGCTACTCAGAAAAACAATTTGTTGGTTAAAGTGATTCTTTTTGTTTTCATGGTTTGAATTTAGTTTTGACTAGCTGTCTGTGCCAGTTGATACTTAAAGCTGCTTCCTTTTTGTTGCTGAAGCGTTATTTACTATACTGCTGTCACTTTTATTTGAGATGCTTCTGATTCTAACATAGCTAATTCACTGTTCATTTTGTGTTTGATTGAGAAGAATCTGGGTTTTAGCCAGCTTGGTAACTTCGTCTGAGTGCAGAAACCCAGGAGCAAAGCAAATAGACGAGCTTCAGTTGCGATGGGAGACTACAGTGGTGTTGGGTATGTGGGTATCAATGTAAATGACGTCCCTTCCCCTAGATTAGATAACCTAAAGAAAGTCTCAGTTTTACCCCTTATCTTCCTGATCTTTTATGAGGTCTCCGGAGGCCCTTTTGGGGTTGAGGATAGCGTCCAGGCCGCTGGTCCGCTTCTGGCCCTTCTTGGCTTCTTAGTCTTTCCATTTATATGGAGCATACCTGAGGCTTTGATTACAGCTGAGATGGGTACTATGTTCCCAGAGAATGGAGGCTATGTTGTCTGGGTTTCATCTGCCCTTGGTCCTTACTGGGGTTTCCAGCAAGGATGGATGAAATGGCTGAGTGGAGTGATTGATAATGCTTTGTACCCGGTTCTTTTTCTTGACTATCTCAAGTCGGGAATTCCATCTTTAGGTAGTGGCTGGTTAAGAGTTTTGGCAACTTTAGCTTTGATAATTGTGCTCACCTACATGAACTATAGGGGTCTAACAATTGTGGGATGGGTTGCAGTTGTTTTGGGCATCTTGTCACTGCTTCCTTTCATAGTTATGGGGCTTGTTGCGATACCAAGGTTGAAGCCTTCAAGATGGCTTGTGGTGGATTTTGGAAAGGTGGACTGGAATTTGTATCTGAACACTCTTTTTTGGAATTTAAACTATTGGGACTCGATAAGTACACTTGCTGGAGAGGTAGACAACCCAAAGAAAACTCTTCCTCAAGCTCTGTGCTATGCTTTGATCTTGGTTGTTACCAGTTATTTTTTCCCTATTCTGATTGGTACTGGAGCTGTTCCACTGGACCCTGAATTATGGACTGATGGATACTTCTCAGATATTGCTAAAATACTTGGGGGAGTTTGGCTGAGATGGTGGGTACAAGGGGCAGCAGCAATGTCAAACATGGGAATGTTTGTGGCTGAGATGAGCAGTGACTCTTTCCAGCTTTTGGGAATGGCAGAACGAGGAATGCTTCCTGAGTGCTTTGCTAGGAGATCTCGTTATGGAACTCCCTTGTTGGGGATATTATTTTCAGCTTCAGGAGTGGTTTTGTTGTCATGGTTAAGCTTCCAAGAGATTGTGGCTGCAGAGAATTTCCTGTACTGTTTTGGAATGATACTGGAATTTATTGCGTTCGTACGATTAAGAATCATATATCCAGCTGCTTCTCGGCCTTACAAGATACCTTTGGGAACAGTTGGATCCATTCTTATGTGTGTTCCGCCCACCATATTAATTTGTGCTGTGTTAGCTTTGTCAACACTGAAAGTTATGAGTATAAGCGTCATTGCCATGGTTGTGGGCCTTGTGATGCAGCCTTGTCTGACCTATGCTGAGAAAAAGAGATGGATGAGGTTCTCTATCAGTACTGACCTCCCAGGCCTTCATGTAACTAATACTGGTATTATTGACTCCCCCGAAGGTTAGCAATAGTAGTTAGCTGATTTGGAAAGAACATATCTTTGATGTGAATCTTGCTTAAGGGCGAAACCAGTGTCCTTCTACTGTATCTGTTGAGCATGTAAGGAGGTTACTGACAAATGGGTATTAGCTTTATGTGCTCTAGACACTACAATGTCCTTATGTACCGAAGAAAATGCACCAAAAGCTATTTATCATCATTGTTTTATTAAGATGATAGATGAACATGATAAATCAAAGTGAAATAAGCACTATAGGGTTGCCTTGATGAAACTTGGTGAATTTCGTCTTTCTAGGTTGTAATGTTGCATCTTGTAGCACAACAGTGTATGATGGAACTAATTGTTATGAATGTGGGGTTTCGTTTCTGGAAACTTTAACATGATGAGCAAATTTGGGGATTGTTGAGCCTAACTTGTATCACATCCCTTTAATGGGTGAGCTTTGCTGGGAGAATTCTGTTTCTCTTCTCGGTCACATGGAAATTATGTGTATTACTAAGACTAAATACTATTCAATTCTGTTTTCATTAACTGGTTTTCTAGGCAGAATAACGCGTACAAGCATGTGTTTTTATTTCCATTAAGATGTTGGATGTCTGATTGAAAGCATTTTGTTTTCACCCTTTCACATGTCGTATTCTGTGGACGCAAACCATCATCTCATATTTGGGTGGCAAGATAAAGATTTCTGAGACTCTTGCCGCAATGCTTGGGAGGTTGTACAGAGGAAAAGAAGTGATGAGCACAGTATGAGATGGAAGTTTCAAGTAACGAGAACAAGAGGATCATGTAGCCCATATGGGTTTGGTAATCATTCTGGAATAATATTCTTGATACTATTCATGGAATTGGCATAGGAACGAAAGGAATAAATACCAACAAGCACGACCTCAAGTGGCAGCCGGGCAGGATGCTCATCGTCAAGCAGAAAGAAAAGACGAAATGGGTAGGCCTGGGAATGTTCCTGATGTTCAAAAAGAAATATGATAATTTCATTTTCTTGTAAAATGATACAAAAAGAAATATGATAATATGTAATTTCTAAAAGAATACCTACCATTTAGTTGTTCTCTTATCATATTTATTGATCCTACGAAATATGCAAAATATGTTTAATGCTTTTAAAAAATGTTAATTTTTCATAATTGTTTTATTTTATTAGCTAATTGCCATCACACTTTATAAGTGTGTTATGATATATTTGTAAATTGTAATTAAATAATACATTGTCTATTGGTATAAAATTCTTGTAATATATGAATAATTATTAAAATTAATGATATACTAAAAAATTTGAAGAATTATTAAGTAAATAAAATTCATAAATAATATTAAATAGTTATTAAGCAAATAAGATTAAAAAATTGTATTTTAAAAAATAATTATTAAAATTAAAAATTATTAAATTAATATGATTTTTAAAAAATGAAAAAATAATAAATAATAATAATAAAAATGTCGCGGAAGATATTCCATGACGTTTTTAGAAACGTCGCGAAAGACGTTCCGCGACGTTTTTAAAAAACGTCACGGATTCCTTTACATTCTGTGACGTTTTAAAACGTCGCGTAATGTTAAACAATCTGTGGCGTTTTTTAAAAACGTCACGAAATATGCAAATTTTTAGTGACATTTTTATAAACATCGCGGAACGCTTGTTTTCTTGTAGTGTCAGTCTTGTCTTTTCTTTGTAAGTCTTATTTGAGCAATAATATTTAGCTTTGTAAATTCGTTTGTCTTGGTATACCGTTCCATTTATTCCTCTGAATTTGTTACACCATATGTTATCGTCATATCGTCAATATGACATCCACACATCCAGCTGTTCCTCCCCTGCATGTGCCACCATCTTTAGTCGCTTACCACGCCATCTCCGATTCCTGTAGCTGCCGATCAATGCTAGTGCTAACCTTCGCTGCTTGAGTTCCATCTTTCTCTCACCAGCAGTCTTCTCCAAGCCTCTAGCATCTTCAAGTCTGTCGTAGGCTGCCATACAGACCAGCTTCTAGACATTGTCTACACATATCTCCGGCAGCAGCATGGTAGCCTATTGGAAAATCCATTGCAGACCACAACTAGCAAAGCTCAAACTTCACGTAAATTACACAACCTCCAAAGGTAATCATAAACCCATAAATTAACCACTCACTCGTCAAATCCAAGGTTCTAAAACCAAGCCTAACAACTCAAAACTCACCGTCGGCCAGAGCTCCCAAAACTCCATCACCAATTGATATGTTTAACCTTAACAGCATTTCAACCTTATGGATTTTAGTGCAGATGATTTCATAAACCTAAGCTCAAATTTTAGAACAGTGGTAAGTTGATCATATTGTATTAGGGCTTTGAGGTTCTGGGTTTATGAAGGGAAAAATATGATGTTTTCAAATTTCAACAAATCTAAGTTGTTTTTGAAAGTTTAACCTTTGTAATTTTCAATTTAAAATTTTAAACAAATTATAGAATTAAATATGGCTCTGATATTACTGATACTAAATCGGGGCAAGACCTGATCTTGAGCACATCGAAATAATTATGAAACCTTTTTGTATAGTCTTCCTAAAGTCAATATTATTTTAAATTTATAATATGATTAAAATATAAAATATAATAAAACATGAATATCAATTTGTACCTTATTATAAAGGTTGATTATTTTCTTTTCATTTCCCTCAAATCATTTCTAAAATATGCCGTTCTTAACTGTAGTCTCACAAGTATCTAACCACATAATGAGTTGAGAGAACTTTACAACTATTGTAGAGAGGATTAGGTAAGGATATAATAGATTTTAGATATTTTAGTAATTTAACTGAAAGCAATTTTTAATTTAAATTAAATACTAATTATGCTCAAATAAGATCCGATATCTTATGCTGATCTTTATTTACTAAATATATTATATTTAATTATAAAGTTTTTAAAACTTTATAATTAAATCCAACTTGATTAATTAAAAAATATTTTCTTTCTTTATCTCTTTCTTTGTGTGTGACCTATTAGGTCCCTAAATATATTAGCAATAAATATAAATTATAACCCTAAATCATATTTAGAATTATATAAATTTAAATATTTTAATTTATCTTTATTTCTTTAATTAAATAATTTATACTAATAGATCAAGATTGATGTTTAGCAAGACATAATGACTAGCCAAATACGTAGAAATGTCGAAAATAATTTTGACTAAGCTTTCTGTGTATGATGTGTATAATTCAATGATTTCATCATATAATATTCTAATTAGACATATAAAATGAAATTACTATCTATTCTATTTGAGTACAATCATATTAATTCTCCACTACTAGTAATTGATTCAATTAATAACATTAGAACACCATTTTTAAAATGTCATTTCACCTTAGCTAAGGATTTTTAAATTCAATGTTAATTGAGAACAATGAAACACTTTTCTTAATTACTTTTAGATAATAAATCTTTTATTGATTATTCAATTACATCTATATAGTTCATTGAATATAATAGGTTATAAATAGTATTAAATCATAACAATCCTTATATAATATACTTTGAAAATCTCAAGTTAAAAGATAATTTATACAATCATCACAATAGAAGTTTTCATAAATATATGAGTAATGTTTTAAATGGAATTTTTAAATGGTGCACAAGCACTACAAATTTTGTTTAAATATCTTCATATTTTGGTATATGGGATCAACTACTTCCTTTATAAGAAAAAATAAAACATATGGCATTTTTTTTATACTATGTCGATATACAATCTTAATAGAATAATAATTAAGAATAATTTAAAAGTAATATATAAATACAATATGAATCTCATAATTATGATCTTATTATAATTTCATCTATAATGTATACTTATCTAATGAAATTTATCATATACTTTTAAATATGTATACGATAAAAAATACTTATAAATAATTAAGTTACTAAAGTATAATTAACCGATTGAATGTAGGACATAAAATAACAAAATTTTGTTATCAATAAAGCAAGGGAAGATCCTTTCCAGTTGTCGTTATCAAGAACCATTCTCCTCCTCCATTCTTTGCTCAAGTGCAGAAGGAGTACCCTCATCCAAAATTCCACACTTATAATACCAAACCTGGAGTCAACTTCAAATTCGCTAGGACATCCTCTTTTTTACTTACAAGTTCAATAAAATTTCATTGTGTTATATAACTACCCATTGTTATTTATATAGTTTGCTTCATTACTTGGACAGTGAACACTTTAAAGGAAATTGAGCATTGATTGAGTAGTGAATATTTATACACTGACCTATTCCTATATGTATAAATGGATAAAGAGTTGGGGTGTAGCCAACTTGAAATCAACGAACAAAATTCAAATTGATTTAGTTTCATGTTAGACCTAGGCATTAAGTATTTTATTACATACTCGTTTATTCACATATTAGATATATAGACTATAATATTTTTCCGAATTGATAAATTTTGTATTGATATATTAATCAATAAATAATATCTAATTTATATTTTCTTTTAGAAATTAACATATCTAAACATAGCCACAAAGATTATGTTAAAACACAGGATCGATTTTATATGCATAGAAAACGAAAAACACATACTTGGTTGATCGTTGTATTTCCACTGGTTAAAGCACTTTCTATTTCCAGTTTTTCCACTGCAGAAATCCTTCCAGTTTTTTTTCAGTACAGAAATCTTTTCCCACATGAAACCAATACACTCACAAATGTATATAATGTTTCAAACGTTGCCTTCATTTATTTCTGTATATAACTACCTTTA
>JANZLX010000005.1:11279265-11297567 GCA_025531955.1 Erythroxylum orinocense
CATTATCCAAACTAAAGAAATACCTTACCAGAGTATTATTTGAATTAAGTTCTTTGTTTGGTTAAATGTTAAATGGACCCAAAAAGGGGAAAAAAACAGAGAAATATTTGTTATCTTTGTCTTGAATGTAGTACTTTCCTTCAAGTGGTGAAAAATTGGGGGCACACAAGTTGACTTTTGTTTTAGGTTGCACGTAGAAATTTTTTCTAGATATAATATGTTAAATTGTTAATAAGGGGAAGCACCGGAGAAAATGATAATTCATAGTTTTTTTTGAAAATTTAAAAGGGATGATAATTCATAGTTCATTATTAAATGATGGGATCCTTTCCTCTGTGGATCTGTTTTGCTGGGATACCTCGGCGAAAATGATAATGTGATGCCCTCTCTTCCTGATACATTTGTTTTGCTGTTATTACTTTAGTGCTATAATGGCTATCTATGACGTAGTGCAGCTTGTGAGGGCTGATGTTTAAACAGTTGCACTTGGGATCTGAGCATCAACAACTTCCGTAATTCTTGGTGGTGGCACACAAGGGAAGCAATTTGCAATGCCAAATACACAGATAATGGTTCATCAACCTCTGGGAGGGCCTAGTGGCGAAGCAATAGATGTGGAAATTCAAGCACGAGAAATAACAAGAATAATGTAAGTAGGTTCATCTCAGGTTCTGCTGGTCACACATTGGAACAAGTTCAAAGAGATATAGATCGAGATGGTTACATGTCTCCAATTGAAGCAGTTGAATATGGGATTATAGATGGAGTTATTGCTAGAGATAGTATAGTTCCTTTGGATTCAGTGCCAAAGAAGGTAAAGCCACCCTAAATTATGAAGATACGCGTAAAGATCCAATGAAATTCTTGACCCCAGATGTTTTCGTTTAATAGTTTAGCTGCATAAAACTTGCTCATTTTTGGACTGGAAAATAGATTTGTAGCTCTCAATATAATTGTGTGTGTGGTCTTGTGAAAGAATATGGCCATTTCGATGTTTCCTGAAAAAAATCCTATTACTTGGCTCAGTCTTAATGAATTCATGAGTCTTGAGAACTATGTCAACGCGTCTCTAGTGTGTCACTAGAAATGGGAAAAAGAATCATAGCATGGTCAATTCCTTAGACCTTCAATGCTATTATTGTGGCCTAAAAGAGGAAGGTATCTACAGGTCTAATATGTGATTTTTATGTGAAGTTTACAACTCTAAATCAGTTGATTGTGGAGAATAGAAAAAATTCATTGCTATTGGTCATTGCCACACATCTTGCATTCTTCAACAGTCTGGTGTTAACAAACCCAGTTTTTATCTGGTTAAGACAATCGAAGCTTTTCCCAGTCGTGGCCCAACGAGAAGGTTATAGGCTAGTAACCAGAAATCGATACACAAATCCAAAACAGTTTCCTTGGTAATTTAATTATTATCTATCAAATAAGTAAATTTTCTTGTTTAAAATAAGTTTGATGTGGGCTCATTAAATAAGGTTAAGATAGGAGAGGGGGTAAACCAGGACAGAGTTTCTTAACGCAGTGTGTGATTATTGTCCTCGTTAACGGGGACCGAAGACAAAACATAAAAATTCTATCCCTCTCCTATGTTTAGTTGTTGTTTCCAAATTTTTGTCCTTTGTCCTCGAATGACAGAAACAAAAGTTTTGCTCCTCTCAACAAGGAAGGACAAAAATTTTTGTCTCCGTCTCCAAGACAAAACACATAAGCAACTTCTAGAAATACCCCTCCTCTGACATAAGCAAATGCTTTATTCTTAATTAATAAATTTTGTACTTATTATTATTATTTTATTTTATTTTATTATACAAAATTAATTATCATGTTATTATTATTATTATTATTATTAATTTTTAATTTTATTATTATTATTATTATTATTATTATTATAAATTTTGCTTTGATTGTTATTATTATTATTATAAATAATAATACAACTTTTATTCAAGTAGTAATTTAGAATAAAAAAGGCAATGCTTATATAAACACAGGAGCAACTATTTGTATTACCTCTAAACAATTAGTATCCTCTTGGAAGAAACTGAAAAAACCTTTACAAATTAGAATAGCCAACAGAATTTTTAAATTTATTTGATATGTAAGTTATTATAATAATATACTAATTGAGAAGTATACCTTTTCTATTCTTTCTTTTTATTAACAAGAATCAGGATTATTTTTAATTATAGGAAATAATTTTCTGAAATTATATAATCCATTTTGTCAATACTTATATTATATTACATAAAAAACCCCTTTTATCAAATCTCTTAATCAAAAATCTATCATTATGTTCTTCTTCTTGCAAAAGAAACAATTGGACTCCTTTATTTCACCTCGGGAGTTATCTTTATCTTTCCTTTCCTTTGAATTGATCCTTATTCTTTTCTTGAGTAGCTAGATGTGCACTTTCCCTAGCCTTTATAGACAACTTTCTTTCCTCTTAAACACATATGGTCATCAACTTATTAATTGAATAATTATTCTTATGTCTGCTACAAGAGATTTTGAAACATCCATATTAAGGTGGCTAGGTATTGAAAATGTATTACACAAGGAAATACTCATATATATAAACTTCAAAAGCCTTCAATTGAACCATAATGTCCCTCATTTGCATAATATGCTCACATATAGCTTTAATATCGATGAGATTTTAGGATGAGAATCTTACAGTTGGAGTGCTAGTAAATGCCTTGTCTGAAGATACAAATTGCTAATTTATGGCCTTTAACAAAGCACAAACATTATCATATTGATCAATTGAACCCTGAACACCAGCTAAGATCTTAGTATTTATAAACATTACACTGAGGCTATTAGATCTCTCTCACTTTTCATAAAGGTCAACCTCATCCAAAAGGATAATTTTAGTAATAGGAGGTGGTTCATCCTTTCTAATAGTATAATCAATGTCTATTCACCCTAAGTGAAGAAGAATTATCTCCTTCCTAAGATTATAGTTATCACCTCTTAACTTAAGAATATCACATTTCATATTAGAAAAATTCACAGGTTAAATCATTATAAAATAATAATAAACATGCTTATGTCACAAAATTGAGGCAAACTAATATAATCGTACTTTATCAATGTAAACAACGTGATAAAATGAACTAACAACAATAATTTCATATGGGCTAAATTCCTAACTCAAATTATTCATATGCCTTTATGATGAAACTATCACATTATACTCCATTTCTTCATCTCTATAAGTAAATTAAGAAATTTAACTTGATATTTCACATTAATTAACCATATAAATATAATGAAATTCCTATAGGATGATCTTATTGCACTATGATCAATTATAAATTAATGCGTTTTATTATATATGATCTTGAAGTTCTCAATACATAAGACTCATTAAAGATGTTGTGGTTAATCTTTATTTAAGGATGAAGCATATTACCAAGCTTTATGAATCAATTGATTCAAACACATATAACAATTATATATAGCAAACTCCACGATATATACACATAGAAATAATTCAAGAACAAACTTAAAAAGTGCTTCAAATATCAATTTGTCAATCATCAATGAAAGCCCAAGCATTCAAATAAAAGTTCATATATTTAGTTTTTGGATCCCTAAAGAAGACCAAGTATCAAAGCATACCAAGGTAGATCAGGTAAAAATCATGGCCTAATACCAAATTAAAAAAGACTAACTTCCAGCCATTGATATAGTTAACAAAGTGGAATAAGAGCTTTGCATTTTGTAGAAAAATCACAAAATTCTGATTTTGAATGCTGTAAATCCAAGTTTAATGATTGGATTTTTTGCAACCTTTAGCAATCTTACTTGATGGTATGTCATCCTTATGAGTGCTAGGCTTAGGGGAGTCAAAGTCATAAAAAAAATTGGTTAGAATGGTATTCTTTTGTCAATTAAGAATGCTTTATTAAGATGAAAGTTACCAAGGAAGTTTATGTTAAGCAAAATATTGGACCATTTATTAAAAAAAACTGTCATTATGGAAATCTGTCATGATGGAAAATTGTTAAACGTGTTGTAACTCAGGGGGCGTTTGGTTTGAGCACGAGGTTGGGTATGGATATGGGTATAATAGTAGAAGGAAATGAGAATGAGTATGAAAAATAAAAAATGATGTTTGGTTTCTAACTTGGGTTTTTATATTAATACCAATAATGTTGTTTGGTTTGTTGCATTAAAACATAAACACCGAAAGAAGTATTGAAGTAATAATAATAATAAGATAATTAATTTTGTATAATAAAATTAATAATAATAATAATAACAATAATTAATACTAATAATAATAATAAGATAGTTAATTTCGTATAATAATAATAATACAAATAAATAATAATAATAATAATAATAATAATAATAATAATAATGATGATGATGATGATGATGATGATGATGATAAGATAACTAATTTCATATAATAATGATAATAATAATAATAATAATAATAATAATAATTTTAAATTTTATAATAATAATAATAATAATAATAATAATAACAACAACAACAACAATAATTAATAATAATAAGTTTAAAATTTATAATAAATAATAATAATAATAATAATTAATAATTAATAATAGTAATAATAATAATGAAGATGATGATGATAAGTTTAATAATATAATTAAGAATAAAATTCGCTTATGTGAGGGAGGGGTATAAATAGTAACTACTAGATTGGAATGAAAACTTGATACCCATCTCTTTTATAGGGTTTAGTAAATTCCCAAATTTAATGGAATAAATCCATTCCCTTGAAATTGAAAACTCCAAAGCAAACACTATTTTTTACAATTATTTCATTCTTTCATTCCCAAACTCTCAAACCAAACATCCCTTAGTCTTTCATATTTGATTTTTAAAGAAGAATATATCTTGACACATGGTCGTGTGTCAAGCTCTATTTATTCAAATGCTTTTAAAAAACACATTGTCCTGAAACTTTAAAATTTTATGATCGCATTTATGAGTATATACAATACAATCTTCCCTTTGCAAGCAACAAAATGATGATAATGGATGATATAGCACTATGCATTTGTCATTGGGATTCAGCTTGTTAGAGTATCTAATATTAACTAAATATGAAAATATTAAAAAATTTATAAATGATAAGGATCACCTATCTAAATGATTAGTTATATTCAATTTAGCAACGATTGACCCAAGTACAATTTTTGTTCATATTAAAAATTCTAATACAGCCATCTATGACCTTAATCACATCACACAGCTGCTGTTTCTCCAACTTCTGGTATTACTTGCTTTTTATAATTTGAGTGTTACAGCATTAATTTGAGAACTCCTTGGATCGTTTCTTATTGTAAGTACTTGTTGTGTGAGTCGGAAGTCTGTAGCCTCGTCAAAAAGCATCTGAAATAAGTTAAATGAAGAATTGGTCATGGTAATGGTAGATTTCGAGTATTTATTAATTAAGGCCTTAATTTCGAAATAAGCAATGATTAATTAAATACATTCTATAACAGAATATGTCATATGCCACTGTACGTTTTCTTAAGATTAATAAACTTATATCTCTGGCCTGACTGACTGGTTTTGCCATCCGTCATTATACTTTCGTCTTTTTTCTTTTTATGAAAAAGAAAATGATAATGAACCTTGCATTTCATGCACAATGCCCCGCAAGATATAATACCGCCATACTTGCCTAATGTACTGGGTGTAAGTTCTGTTTGCTTGTACTTTTTATAGTTCTTGAAGAGTCAGAAACGATCGTGCGAAGTTGAATCCATGCTTGGTCTGTCCGTGCGTGGTCGGTTGAAGAAGACAAAGTTAGAGAAAAGAATGGTGAAATATAGTCATTATTTTTATAGTCAAAGAGACTTTAACGCGTTATATGTTACGAGGCATTAGCTGTATTACTGCTGGTGTTCATAGGACACTGAAAAAAAATACTTGATTTGGTAGTTGGTTGAAATTTAACTCATATAAACTCAATGTGGTGTAACTTATGTTAGATAATTTAAGTCTAAAATTGTGGTGTAACTTATGTTAAATAATTTAGATCTTTCATTTTCCCTAAGTAAAAAGAAAAAGAAAACTCTTTCATTTGTTTTATACACACATTAGGACTTATACCCAGTTTTATTAAAAAACATTTTCTTTTACCTTATCTTTAACATAAAAAATCTAACGTATCCAATACACAAGATTTTTCACTTTGCGAGAGTTTGAAGAAGGTCATAATATATCCAATATTTTTTTATATTTTTACAAAGAGACTAATTCAGTTATTTAAATATGTGATCTTATGATTATAAATGAAAGAGTTATAAACTTTTCTCCCTTGAAAGCATTTAGTTTAATGGTCACCACTTTCCTTATACAATATTACGGTCAAACTTATCGTTCCTTCGAGCACAAGAGGGTATGTCAACAAATGAGAAAGATATAGCCATAATACCAACAATATATAAAATTTTGGTCAATAAAATTTGATTTTAGAAGTGATTTATGGTGTACAAAAAAATTTTTAAAATAAAATACTAATCATTTAAAGTTGAGGGTTATAAATGTGGCTTTGGAATATGTAGTCTAAAAAATATATATATTATAAAATAATAATAGTATCCGAGAGCTTGCCGGCTTGGCAAGCATCAAATATGCCATTGGACGTTTTATAAATTCAAATTGACTATGAATCTTAAAATATTCCATGGAATTATACTGTATTGGGGTGTGATATATTCGTTTCATATAGCATATAACGTTATCAACAATTAAAATATTCCTAAGCTTTCTTAGGCAATATTGCGGCAATTGTGTTTAAAAATGCCGAGCACTTGCAAGTTGCAAGGATTAGTGTTGGCTTTTGGTACCATCCGATAACTCAATTTTATGGTTATTCACTAACTTAAAGAAGTTGGGATACATCAAAGAAGCTACCAGTCAAAGTTATGGCATAATTAAATTGATGCACGATTAGGTTATTGATTAATAAATTGTGAACTAAATTCAGACGTCATTGGAAGTAACTGCTCCACTTTTTTATTTTTTTTTATATACTTCTACCACTGAACATAAATGACGTTACTCAAATTATTCATTGTTTGGTAGAAGAGAAGTTGAAGAACATTTTCTAGTTGTCTACACCTGGGAGTTGGGGTAGACAACTACAACTACCATGTCTTGAAGAAAAGATATGTTTTGTCATCGATGAAAGTGAAAAATATTTACTGCGAAACTATCTGATCGACAGAAAAAGTTCTGATTTGGCCTTCGGGCCTAGTGGTTCATTCAGAACTTTTATTATCATAGTCTTATTAACTTTTAGAGTTCTTAATTACTTTGGACTTGTATTACTAAACGGTTCCAACTCTACCTATTCATATTCGGCTTTCTTTTCTCTTTTACGGCCATCACCGAGTACCATCAGTCGTTTATATGAAGCCATACTTGGTAATAAAATCTATAAAATTGAAAATAAGATGTGATTACTGATGAGTGATAATAGTGGATATATTTACATGACTCCACAGGACACAAAGCTAGGTTTTGTACACTCAACTCCAAAGGAAAAAAAGAAGAAGAAGCCACAAACTGATTTTTATAGTATGATGTTAGCTCTTGAGTTTAATCCAAAGAAAAAAGACGTCAATATGAAAATCTGGTCTCAGCGGCACAAAAACATCTCTGTCGTTGCTTCCAAAATCTACAAATAACTTTTTATTTAATTCATTTAAATATTTTTTCTTCCACGGTCATTTCTTTTCTCGGAGACACTATTTCTTAGCCATGGAATTGGCCTTGGGGGACGTATTCAACAATCAAATTACTCTAAAGAAAATGACAAATGTAGAATCTTATATTATTGAGTGATCCCCTTAAACTCCAATATACCCGTATCTCTTTCCTGATAATCAAATTACACACCATAAATAGTATATATACGAAGGGTATTTTGCTCGAGAGTCCTCAAACTTAGCCAAGACTCAAGAATTGATTATATATCCTTTTTTTTTTTTGTAATATTATTTTATAGTAATCACGCGAAAACCATAATATAGACCTTTTGGTATTTGTAACATGGGTAGCAAAGCTCCTAACTTCAAAGGAATCTATCATTTTCCAAACTTCAATATAAAGTTAATATAATATAATATGAAAAGAAAATGATATTGATGTTTTCAATCCAACTCAAAAAATTTCATACATTCTGGTTTGGGTGCGCATGAGCTCAGTGGTATGAGGCGTGCGTCTCAACGCAACAAAACCCTTTGGTCAGGGGTTCGAGTCGCAACTCCACCCTGGCAGACCAAAGCGGACAATGCCCATTCGGGACAGATTCATATGCGGGGCTACTCCCCTGTGGGCTTCGGAACCCACCCAAACCACATTCAATCAAGCAACGTGTTCAATGTATAAGGTATTCTTTCGGGGGTACAGCATGTTGTAATCCCGTCCCGTGTGCTTGGAACTACAACTTTCCTTGATATAGTTTAGCTGAGGATTATTTCTGATTCTTCCTTCAAAACTTCACTCGTTTTAGATGACATGTAACGTTGTGGGAGTTGATTTTTTTTTTTTTTTGTAATGTTACTGTAAATTGTTTGGCATATTATATTTATATATGCGTACAAATGCAAAGGTTGTTTTTGGTGGTGTTGTTATTAGTACCATTTGTCTTTACGACCACTTGCGGTTTCTATCTTCTTGCGTACGTACAAATGCAATGGTCAACTGATTGCCGCTTAAAGGGTGAGTAGGTACAAATACAGTCTCCTGTCACTAGCAATTTCTCTGTTCTAGTTTCTTGCAGAGGAGGTGTTTTCTTCATTACCAAAGTCATTACTTTGTATCGTTTTTCCTATATAGGAGTAGCGCTTGACTGTAGTTTCAGCATCTAGACTGCAGAGGTTATAGGATTCCCAGCCTTTTCCTTTATAATTGTTGGGAAATAAATGTTTGGGATCATGCTTTCCATTGATAGGAACGATCCAGACATCATGTATTGAGGAGTTTGGTCTTGGTTTTTGTCGCAAACTATTGTTATGGTCGATGATGGAAACAAGGGAAGGTTGGTAGATGATTAGTTCGTGAAGTTGGAGAGTGAAGGTGAGCACTATAGGAGCTTCGATCAGTGGGGTGAAGGAGAGAAAATTCAGATGGACACACAGGGAAGAGGGTTTTCAGACATGTACAGGAACACAAGTGAAGAGTTGTTTATCAAATCCTTGATGGAGACATCAATTGGCATGTCTGCACCTACCATGGAAATGTTGGGATTCAAGAATCTTTCTCAGAACCTTCGCACAGATAGCGAAGAGCTCTTCAAAAGTTGGCTTACAAATGGAGAGGCAAGCAACCCAAAATAAAGAAACTTCTTTTATGAGTTGGTAGTCATACAATATTCAGCTGAAGAATCTTGATTCAGCTTTGAATGTTATTTTCAGCTCTTTTCCTTCTTCAACAAGTAGAAAAGTGTGTTTTGTTGGAGGCACTTCTTTCTTTGAAAATTTTGTCATTTTTATTCGTATTTTTTCAAAAAATTGCAGCAGAATTTTTGGCTTGACCAAACGAAATTATGTCAAGAAACTGATACAAGCATGAGCGACTAACAATCTGAAATAGCAAGTTTTAGCAATTCAATACCAGTTGCTCATACGTGGTGTTTGATTAAACTATTAATTTTCTTTTTCAATTTCCCCTGGCAATTCTGAATCTGATTGCTGCATTTCTAATTCCTCTTCCAGACTAATGTCTATCCATCAGGCACAGCACATCGGGCACGGCAATCATCACGGAGGTTAGTGGATTTATTTAAGTCATTGAATTGATTCCATCTATGCTTGCTACTAACCCTCTATCCATAGTCCCTACAAATTGATAATAGAAAGTCTTAACTTTAGTTTGTTGATCACACTTGCATCGTTATAGCAACATTTGAAATTCCGAAAGCATTTGGTTTTGAATTGAAGCTTTGTGCTTTCAGAAAGATACTTGTGTCACCTCTTTACGAGTTAATGACGTTTCTTTTCCTTTTTTCTAGTGTAATTAATTCCTATTGCAGCACCGCCATTTGTTGAATTATAGTTCAGTTCCATAAGGCATCTCTGTCCAAAAATATATCACAATTTTCGTTACAGGATTTCCACTGAGCTATCAAACCTGTCAAATCAGCATCACGGGGCAACACTGCAAAAGAAAAGAAGCAATGATGTATTTGCACAAAT
This sequence comes from Erythroxylum orinocense, assembly GCA_025531955.1. Lineage (NCBI taxonomy): Eukaryota > Viridiplantae > Streptophyta > Magnoliopsida > Malpighiales > Erythroxylaceae > Erythroxylum > Erythroxylum orinocense. The sequence goes on from JANZLX010000005.1 coordinate 11,289,469, forward strand.
CAATCCAGTAGACGAAGAAATCTCTGAAGATCTCAACCAAGACTCAATCAGGTTTCTGCAGCCCCCTTTCTATCTGCTATACGTAATTTGACGTCTGCAGATCCTAGTATCTAGTACCGATGAGCATCCTGATGTTCACTCTTAATTTCCTTGTAATGATTGCCAGGGATGCTGCGGAGAGAAGTATGCAAGCCAGTAATTTATATCTGGCCAAGGTTTTTGATGTTTTGTTATTCAGTGAAACTTGAGGTTAAGGAGGATTCTTTGAAGGTTTCTTATTTCATCTTTGATTTTATACAGGCCTGGTTTCATAGTTGTCAACCCATGACGAGAAGTAGATCGTCTGAGCTACGGTATCAACGTTCTCAACAACAGTAAAATTGTTGGAGCTATTGATATAGTATTTCTGTATTTCTTGCAGAAATGTTGATATTACATATGGTAGAGATCATCATTTTCTAAGCGGAGACTGCTTCTTTTTCAGGAAAAGGTATGCTGCCATGCAAACTTCTCAGTCAACTTTAGGCATGGGACCAGTGCAGACTGCTTCTGAGGTTGGTATAAACAATTTGAAACAAGAATTCGCAGATCCAAACGGTTTCGGCGATCTCCCATTGCATGACGCTGCCAATCAATTGGATGCATTCATTTCCACCCCCAATTCTTCTTCCTTTACCTTCAACAACCCACAGTTCGGAAATGGGGACAGAGTTTCCTCTGTTGTAAACATACTAAAGGGTACACTAGAACGCAAGAAACTAAACAAACAGATAGACAAAGAAACTGTTGAAGATAGTTGTAACGCACTTCCCCTAGCTCAAGAAGTAATAGTCAACTATGGTTATGTTCAAGGAAACGGAAATAGCATTCTGGAGACTCCAGGCACTTATCAAGAAATAAGCCCTGTCCAACTTAAAGGTCCTGGGATATTGCAGAGCTTTCAAGGATCCATACCTTTTGACTTGGAAGGTTTTGGAAATCCTGTAAATGCAACTCAACTAACTGCAGTTTCCCGAGAACCTTCTCAGAGTGAATCTTCTGCAGCTGCACCAGTGATTTCATCTGGTTTTGATGTATGCGACGGTCCCAGCAACTCAAATCAAGCGCCAACCATCTGCGAGAGCTCGAAAATAGAGGTTGAAAACCGAAGAAGCTCAGAAAATGGATCTAGAGTCAAAGGTACATACAATCATCTGCGTATATTACTAGTTTGCTTCTTCAGATGCCAATTTTTCTCCACATCTGATCTGAAAATTAAGAGGGCTGTTCATTACACTCACTTTCTTATCAGTTCACTTCGAGGTGAAGTACTGTTTAAAATAGATAACGTTAATTTGATAATTTTTCTCAACTGTCAAATTCTTCTATGTTGCTTTGCATATACCACACGACCCTTCTTAACTTCCTGCTACTAACTATAGGTTCACCCGTATATCTTATCACTTTGAAGAAGAGCCGAGCATTTAACCATGGAACCTCTTCATTCTACAAAAAATGCACCACATTCTGTATGTAGATGACAACAACATAGAATTTCAACTCAGCCTTTGCACATACAATCATGGACATAATCCAGAAATTCCTGCCATAAGTTGATAGGAGTTCTTTGGCTCTGAATAGCAGAACCATTTTATACTTTGAAATTGTAGATGAATCCTAGTTCATGTGTTGTTGAAGAGAAGTTATTCAAATGCAGATATCAGAGAGCGGATAATTGACAACTTGAAGGATGATAGAAAGGTATTCCTATTTCTTTGATGAAAAAAAATACTTGACCAACCTTTTGTTCCATTCCCTTGATTTAATCTAATAATTTGGTGTAGAAGGGAGGTCTAGTCCGATATGGATCTGAGACATCACCTGTTTCAGGTAATCACTTCTCCTGTGAACTTTTCTGGCATGACATGGAACTCTTCGATATTTGTTGCTCTCTGTAGGACTGCATTAACGAAATGTCCAGTGCTTCACCTTTTAGTTCTCCTCTTAAATGATAAACACACTCAAACTGCAAATGTATGTGATGTTGAATCTTTTCAATGCACATCAGCGTTAAAATTGAGTCGTCTTTCTAACGTCTCAATAAGCAATTAAGATTTAACGTTAAGAGAGTGAAATAATTCCATATCTTGTGGTGTTTGCTTCCGCTATGTGATCATATTAACTATGTGTAGTACTCGATGAAGAATAAATAGTTTTTACATTGCCGATGTTATTTAGTAATTGTTATGTGTCACATCATTCTCTCTGACCAACAATTATTCTGCCAGTTGAAAAGGTGGATCCGACTAAAAAACGCAGAGTGGAGCGCTCGCGAAAGTAAGCATGGTCATATTCATATCATCTTTGTCATTGGAAATTTTTCATATCATTTGGAAGCTTAGGCCTAATTTATCAGATTGCTGCCAATTTCGAAGTGTCTTGTCATTTTTCCAGTGCTTAGGCCAATGACTCATATGGAGTTCTTTTTCTGCACATGAAAGAAAGAAAGCATCAAAAGAGAAATTAAGAAAATTTTAATTAAAAACTACTCTACATTGACTTTGATTTTGCTATCCCAGAATAGCTTAAGTCAGGATTATGAAATACTTTTCTGAATGTGTCTGAATACACGATATGAGTGCAGAAAAATGAATTAGAAACTGAATCTACCTACGTAAATACAGAGGTCAATCAATATATGTATATATATGATTATGCCCAGGAAGCTTTGACTTACATTGCATTTTCTTGGGGATGTAGAATGGCCGAGGCAAAAGAAAGAAACTTGGTTCCGGCAGTTACGTCTGATATGCAAGCAGTAATGAAGAGGTGTGAAAATCTTGAAAAGGAAGTCCGGTCACTAAAACTTAACTTATCTTTTATGAATAGGTAATGCCATACTTGTTCACTTGCAATTTCATTATCAGAAACTCGGAATAAGTTTTGTCAGCCAACATTATGGACCCAGTGGTTCGGTTTTTCTTTGCTGTCTCAGTTCTGTAAATTGTTAGGACTCCAATTACAAGGTGTTCTGCTTTGAGAGTTTATGCAATAACTGGACCCTTGTGCAATTATATTTCAGGAAGGATTCTGAGCAGACTAAGCAGATTGAAGAACTTCAGAAACAGAATGAGGAGTTGACGGAAGAAAAAGAACGCCTGCTGGAAGAAATTGAGAGGATCCTTTCAGAATCAGGCAAGATGTAACTTAATATTTCATTGTACATCTTAGTACAAAGCCCAAACAGCAAGTATTTGGTAGAAAGCTGAAAATTTTTTCAAGGAGGTTGAGCATATGATATCGTAAGCAAGGCTTGTATGAATGAGAAAATATGGAGCCTGGTAGCCATGTTGTAGCATTATGTGTGCCTGAAGTCACTAGTCCCCAGTATATAAGATACATGGCAAACTATATATATCTGTTCAACTCTAATTGCAACCTCACAATTTGACTTTGGCAAAGAAGTTGTAAAAATGTCGAAGCTCAGATTTGCCATGAATTTAAACATTTTTGCTCAAAGCCGTTATTCTAACATCTCAAAAGCTGTATGCATGAACCAAAGCCTGTTGAATACCAGTGATAAATGCAGAAAAAAGTAAAGTGGCTACTAGCACGTCACTAGTGCCTACTTGTGGAAAACTCGGATTTTCGATCAGTGACAGTGAGCTTCCAAGTTCAGGAAGCACTCAATGGTTAATTGGTAAATGGACGAGAATGGATGTAAGAAATAAAAAGGAAAACTATTCTGGAAGCCAATTTAATACTAAACGAACACGGTTTTCCTTCTATTATCCTTGGCATAGGAACAGTTGAGAAAATAGAACAGAGTAGAAATATAGATGCAACATTCTATCTAAACCAAACAAACCCCTGATAAATCCAAATACATGACCTTTTTATTTTTCAAAATCGGATCATAATTTCTGCCTCCACTTACGAAATACATGACCTTTTATCTGTTCCTCTGTGTCCCTTTGAGAAATGCACTTCTAATGGCATGTAGGTGTTTGAGAACATCTGCCATGTCCATTCTTTCTTCGGGCAAATCCTCAGAACAGATGACCCCAATTCCGAAAATTGAAGCATAACGCTCGCCTAGTTGAATCCTAGATGAAGTGGCCTCGGTTGTATCATCATCTTGCAGCAATAAGAGCTTGGGATCTATGATCTGGACCACTCCATGTGGAAAAGACATTTTAACAAACGCATGTAGTCCCTTGGTCTTGCTGAACATTTCGTCAGTGGGTCTCTTTCCTGTGAACATTTCAAGTAGCAGAATCCCATACCTGTATATGTCACCTTTTATTGATGGTTCTCCACCCAATCCATATTCTGCAAAGTTGAAATATGTTTCTGAGCTGCAGGTAGCGACAAAGCCAGGAATTTAAAATAAGGTCTAAATAAAATATAAATTTCACAAAAATTTTTATTTCAAAAATTTTTAAAGTATTTTTCGTAACTACAAAATAAAAAATTAGTTAGAACCAATATGAATAGTAGAGTTATATATATATATATATGAACCGTAGGGAATATATTCATAAGCCTCAAAAACTTATTTCCTACCGCAATAACTTAGTTAAATTATTGATCAAACGATCATACATGTATTCGTTGAAGTATCCCTAAAGCCTGTCGTGGAATAAATATTATAAAACTTGTCGATATAAAAAGCAGACGTGACGAAAGAACAAAAAGTCAAGAAAAACGATCAGACATGTCAGCTTTGCCTTAACTTCTCGTGTCGATTGTTACTTGCCATTGTACAAAGCTGCCATTGAAGGTGATTGGACCACTGCTTCTAACTTTTTTAAGGAAGATCTCAATTCAATAACCGTCGATGTCACTGAAAAGCCCATGACTGCTCTTCATGTCGCTATTGGTACTGGTCTGTCCTTGAAATATGTTTAAAACCTTGTGGGGTTAATGTCTAATCACCTCCATGTGAAAGAAAATTTTTGGAACACCCCTCTTCATACAATCTTTCACAAATCATATTGACGGTGACGGTGACAGCACGACACACTTCAAGAGAGTGTCTTGTTCAGTTATCAAAGATTTTGACATACTATATATATATTTAAATCTTGGGGGCCTAATACACCACTGGCTCCCAAGTAGCTCCGTCAGTGACTGCAGGTACTATTGAAGTTCTTAGCCCATTAGTTTGAGAATTACATGGAGCAACATAGCCAATTGTTCCTCTTATTCCAATTGAACTAAAGGTTGAGCCAAAAAGGTTGCTTGCATTTGCTGAAAGAAGCTTTGCGAGGCCAATTCACCCACATGTGTGTCAACAATGGTTGGCTGTCAACCTTGGTAGGTAAGTTAGACACCGATTTATTTGGTGCCTAATATGCAATGACTGGTTCAGATGCATCTCAGTGGATGACAACAATGCAGAAAGAAATTGAAGCTCTGTATAAGAATAAGACATAGGAGCTGGTATCACAACCGCAAGGAAGAAAACCTATTGGCAATAAATGGTTTTACAAGATAAAACAGAGTGGTAATGATCAAGTAGAGCGATATCGTGCTAGATTGGTGATAAAAGGATATGCTCAGAAAGAAGGTATTGTTTTTAACGAAATATTTTCTCTTGTGGTTCGACTCACTACACTTCGAGTAGTTCTAGCAATGTGTGCTATATATGACTTGCATCTTGAGCAGTTAGATGCGAAAAATGCATTTCTTCTTGGAGATCTTGAAGAAGAAATTTATATGCTCCAACCAGAAGGTCTTGAAGAAAAAAGAAAAGAGAACTTGGTTTGCGGGTTGAACAAATCTCTATATGGTTTAAAGCATGCGCCTAGGTGTTGGTATAAGAGATTTGATTCCTTCATTATGAGCCTTGGATACAGCAGACTGAATGCAGGCCCTTGTGCATATTTCAAGAGGTTTGAGAAAGATGATTTTACAGTCTTACTGTTATATGTAGACAACATGTTGGTAGCATGCTCCAATAATGATCGTATCAAAGAATTGAAGGCACAATTGGCTAGGGAATTTGAAATGAAAGACTTGGGACTAGCAAACAAGATTATAGGGATGCAAATTCACCGAGACGGAAATAATAGGAAGATTTGACTTTCTTAGAAGAATTATTTGAAGAAGATCTTGCGGCGATTCAACATGCAAGATTATAAGTCAATTTATACCCCTCTTCTTGTTAATTTCAAGTTATCCTCAAGTATGAGTCCTAGCAATGAAGAAGAGAGGATGTAGATGTCTCGAGTACTGTATGCATCAGCAGTGAGGAGCTTAATGTTCGCTATGATTCGTACAAGACCAGACATTGCACATGCAATGGGAGTAGTTAATAGATACATGGCGAATCCTGGTTAAGAGCATTGGAATACTGTTAAGAGGATTCTCAGATATATCAAAGAAACCTCAAATGTTGCATTATGTTATGGAGGATCGAATTTTACTGTCAAATGATATGTTGATTCTGATTAAGTAGGTGATCTTGATAAAAGTAAATCCACTACAAGATATGTGTTTACACTAACTAAAGGGGCTGTGAGCTAGGTTTCAAAACTGCAATCAATTGTGGCTACTTCAACAACAGAAGCAGAATATGTAGCAACTACAAATGCAAGTAAAGAAGCAGTATGGTTGAAGATGTTATTGGAAGAACTTGGGAATAAACAAGAGAATATTACTCTGCATTGTGACAATCAGAGTGCTTTGCATCTTGTAAAGAATCCAACATTTCATTCAAAGACAAAACATATTTGTGTTCAGTATCACTTCGTTCGTGAGAAAGTGGAATAAGGAACGGTGGACATGTAGAAAATTTATAAAATAGATAACCTGGCAGATTTTATAACAAAAGCAATCAATGGTAACAAGTTTATGTGATGTCGATCCTCGTGTGGCTTGACAGAGACGTAAGCAATATGAAGCGGTAAGGTAGAAAGAATAGTGTGAAGATGTTAAGTCCATTAAAATGCATATATTTTGACTTAAAAATTATTGATTTGTGAAATTGGTATCCAAAAATTGATAGAATTGTTTGTTAAATGTTCACAGATGGTTTTTAATACCAAAAAGATGAAAATGGATCAAAAAGAGGAAAAAGAAGGAAAGAAATCCGAAAATTCCAATTTGGACGAAATTCAAAGATTAGGCGTTGGCACGCCTAAAGTCAGAATCTCAAATCTGCGGATTTTTTAGATTTTGTTTCCAATTAGAACACAATCGCTCAAGATCTTCTAGAGTCCTTTTCAAGAAGTTTCCCACCTAAATTAGAAGATTATCTAATTGGGACGTAAACCAATCAAGATTATGAAGAGATTCAATTGGAGAAGGAAGCCTATGGTGATTGCCGCAGATTTATATACATTCACGTTAGGGTTAGAAAGAAGGAGGGTATTATTTCTTTAGAGGTGCAGCCGCACAATATGCTTTTTCCTTTGCTTTATTCTAGTAGGTTAGACATCGTATCTTAGGTTTAGGGTAGGTTAGGTGTTCTCTTCTCTTTGGTTGCCGCATCTCCCTTTCTCTTTGTTTTCTGTCAAAAAACTCAAGTATTATTTTCATAGATTTTTGGTGTGGTGGCTGCGGCATCTCCCTTCTTGGCTGACCTTTCTTAGTTACAATTTTCTGAACCCCTCAAGTAGTGATTTCGTAGGATTAGCGTGGATTTTAGGTGCTGCTGCACTTGTCTAATTTCTTGTTCTATTATTTACGTTATCTGCAATTGTCACTTAGGATTTTCATTATTTCCATTAAAGAATAGTTATAGAGATTGTTGCTATTATTATTTCTTTTGATTTCAATTCAATTATGAGTAATTAATTTTCTTATCTTGGTTGAAGGGATCCATGTTACTTGTTATTATGGTGAGATTATTTGGATGTTTTTCATGATTGTTAATGAACATTGAATATTTTCAGATCTATTATTTCTAATTGGATTTGTTGGTTTCTAGGATCGCTATTAGAGATTAATTGATTCAAACGCTAGATTAACGAAATATGACGTTCAGTTTCGGTAATCATAAGTAGCAATTAGGATTAACCTCTCCACGTTATAGTTGGAAAATTCTAAGAAGATATTCGCTTGATTGATTGCATGTCGTACATGTTTATCACTTGTCATTGGTTCTTAATTCT
>JANZLX010000005.1:11334353-11350414 GCA_025531955.1 Erythroxylum orinocense
ATAACAAGCCTAATGTTCTCTAAGACAACAAAATCAATAGAGAACCAAAGATGAACTTCAATTAAGAATGAATATGAGAAAGATGAAGAAGAAAAGATTTGATGGTGTTTTAACCATAAATTGGATGTAGCCTTATATAGACCTAAAGACACCCATTCATAAAGCCCATGATTGTTCATGGCACCTATTCATAATGTACATGATTGTTCATGGCACCTCTTGGGAAAACATGTGACCATTCATTGATAATGTACATGATTGTTCATGGTACCTTTTGGGAAAACATGTGACTATTCATGGCATTTGAAAAAACTTGTCTTTTCATTTATACTTCTTCATTCAATTCCTTGCATTTCAAACTATTTTTCAACACATCCTTGTCCAGGTGTTCTAGATATGACGGAAAAGTCCAATTTAGAGAATTCTAGTTTCACTTTCAAGGCAGAACATTGTTATCCTACCTCTGGAATGGAAGGCCCAAGGATCGGAAATGTTGTAAGCAGACAACCTGCACTGCCAGGTTCAAAATAATTTGGGGAGCAAGTACAGCATTGGCTTTTTGACAACTGGTTCTCCTGGTGTTCACTGTGCTTCCGCAGATTGCCCCAGTATAATGAATACACCAGTGCACTCTGTGATAAGAAACTATTCTAAAAGAGTATCTTGGGGAGCTGGCACAGATTGCCGCAATTGGTGAATGCTTGAATGCTATAAATGCCATCAAATTGGGCGCTGGCAAGAGATTCACTCGAATTAAGTACCATTCCTCCAGCTTACGGTAGTGGTAGCATTTAGGTGGAAGATTTAGAGGTAAGTCGAAGCAACAGATTGGTGGTTTCTGATGTCACTCGAATGTAAATGGAGTTGAAGTTCATAAAATAGTGGCTCATTTTTTCAAAGATAAGTAGCTTCTGAAGTCGCCGGATATTAAGGAAGTTGAAAATTTAACCTATATAGAATGCTAGGACAAGAAGCACCCTTTTTTTATATTAACCGATGAGTCTGGATCATCTGTCCAATATTATGATATCTTATTCTATTCTATAAATCTCAGCTATTCATTTATGTAAGCCCTGCTTAAATCTCACATAAATTTGCACAAGACTCGCATAAATTTACATAAAACCCGCATAAATTAATGGCTGAAATTTATAGGACAGAATAAGACACTATAATATTAGACAAAAGATCCGTCCCTAACCACTCTTGTATATTTTTTCAGCTACAATGTTTCTTTCAGTTATTTGGCTGGTATGTTAAATTTTTTAATGCATATAGTTGCTGCATGTGAATGCCAAAGTTGCTGCTGTAGAAGTGTAAACTGGTACATTTATTCCAACGAGGACTTGGTCTGCAAACTGCAAATACCTCAGTTTCCACTCGAGATACAGAAATGGATAAGAAATAAAAGGTTTATACATATTTTAAAGATCAGCAGTCTCAAATGTGTCCTTATTCCATTGCGTCCTTTGCAACTTCTAATATGAGTATCAGTAGCACATGTTGGAGGATGATGCATCGGCTTCGGTGCCCTTGATACCAAGTGGGTCCCATGTTCTTTCTGCACCACAGTGACTGCCGGTGATGCCATCGACCTGGTTAGGGCTACACCCTGCAATAGCAATAGCAGCAGCAGCAGCAGCTACTGCTGTCTGTGCTACCACCCTTTCCCTGTCTGCTGCTACTTTAAGGCGATGCCTTTCTGCTCTTGAACCAATAACCTGGCCCAGGATAGAAGCTCCAATGGTCAATGCCATTGCAGTCCTAGGCATCACAACAGACTTCCTAAGCATGGCTATGAAAGGCACAGCTGCATGCACCGCTGCAAACCATGACACAGAGAATTTCCGTGTGTGCTCCCTCCAAACACCCAAGGGCACATTCACTGCCATCCCAAGGAGAGCAATCACAAGCATCTTTTCAGGTAGTGGCTGAGGTCGCAAAGTTTTTACAAGGGCTGTTCGGGCCAGAGCCGCCCTTGCGGCAACCACAGCAGGTGGGCATCTAAGCTTTATGCCAGGAGGCGGCTGCAGAGCTGATGCTACAAGTGGCAAGACACGACTGACAGCTCTGTATGATTTTGCAATCGGACAGTTGCCTGTTTCTAGCCACTCATTTCCCAGGGCCTCGTGTTTTGAGGTACTTCCTTTCTGGAAGATAAGATTAGAATGGAATATATAAGTACAACTATACAACAGTAATCGTACATCTAAACTACGATGCTTGTGGATTCCAGGAGTAAAATGATACCAGCACTTAATTCTGTCAAGTTTCACAAACACACCAGATGATTTTCAAACTGTACATTTAACATTCAAACTGAACAACATTTAAATGGAACTTTCAAAGTGAAAATATGGCATCAATAGTGTGTTTGTAGGAAACCACCAGTACCAGTGTTCATAAATGCCACCCCAGCAACCATTTTCATTCCCTTTCTTTCCTCCGTTTCATTCTAGAGTTAATTGACTTTAAAATGATTAAAATGGAAATATTGTAAATCACCTCAGAAGATGGATCTCTCTTGTTACTTGATTCAGATTTCTTTTGTTTCTTCTTCCACTTATCGTTGAAGGAACCAAAGCTAAAAGGCCCACCCGGCCCAAAAACAGATAGACTTATGGTGGCAGTTTTAGCCGCTAATGGGTTAAACTGAGGTTCAGGTACAAGTTCTACGCTGTCATTATGAACATTAGACTTGTCCGAAAGTGGGACAATCCCATCTTTACCATGAAAAAGCTTAAATGCATTATCAAAATTTGGACCATCTTCAAATATAGGGCCTTTAGATCCGCGTGCCTGAGAAATAAAACAAAATATTTTCGCATCAGGTGCAAAACCAGCTTCATTTCTTCAAGATTAGAAACAATTGGAACAAAGGATGGTGTCAACTCAAAAGAGAAATAACTTACAGGGATGGGAAAGTTCACGGGTGAAAATGAGAAGCAGGTCGGCTTATTGATGTTCCTTAGAAATGGGCATTTTTGAATGGTCCCCTCATCAAAGTTACATTTAGATGTGTCCTCATTCATTACCCTGAACAAAAACTCCATGGCTTCTTCTCTGCAAACAACGTTGCAAAATTAATAGAGTAACCTCAGTTAAATTAAGCAACATAGAATAGAACGAAGAAGAAGAAAAAGAAGAAGAAGAAGGGAAGCAAATCCTACAAAGCAAATCCTCTAGCTAGCAGCTTAGTACTCAACGTCTTCCAATTTTTCTTCTAAGACTGTACAAGTCAGTTTCTCTTGCTAGTCACTAATTAAATATTTTCAGAAGAAAGAATCCAATATCTTCTGGGGATAAATAAAAGGAAGCAACACCATGAGACTAAATGATCTTAATACTATAGTTAACAAGTCATAAAAGAAAATCTACAGAGAGTTACAGTTTCATATTATAAACTCAATAATGAAAGGCATAAACGGCAAAATTAGAGGAAAAAAATCAGAAGTTGACAACATAGAGTTAAAGTAATTTGTCAAAGCATTTAATTGGACTTAGTGATGCAAAAGAATTTAAGAGTTTATAAAAGAAATAAAGAGGCAAAATCACTCAGCCACAAGTTGTAATTTGGTGGGATGAAAAATTGGAGTTGAGGTGACAGCAAAAACAGCAAGGACTGAAATTTACTTTATCTGCGTTTCCTCATTGTTATAGAATAATTATGTAACTAAAGTGTCGTGGGTGGTGAAGGTGAATGAGCAGATTGAGGGCAGTAAGTAGAGCAGAAATGAAGAAGCAGAACGAGAAGAGCAGAGAGAGAGTCAAGAGAGAGAATTATCTATATATATATATTCTGTTCAAAGCCTTATAATATGGCTGTTACAGCTACTAATACTTAAGATATAGATTTTAATCAATGCCTTACGATATGGCCTTTACAACAGCTAATACTCAGTACATTATTCCCTCCTCTTCTGGCACGTGGTCATATCCGATATGGATTGTTATAATTGTTATTAATAAACGATGAATTTTCTTACATTCTGACCTAAATGAGCTAATTAATTCGACGTCACTTATACCCTCTTCCTCCTAATCTCTATTCTCTTCCCACTTCTTTGTTGTAACATTACTTTCCCTTTCAAAAACCTTGTCCACAAGGTTGATCTCTGGGAACTTCCTTTGTAATTCCAATAGGGTCTCCCATATCACGTTCTTCTCTATCTATCCAAACCACTGTATTACACTTGTGTTACAGCTCTATTGCGACGTCTCACCATCCGTCTGCTTAAAATAGCCAATGGTGCCTTGTCTTTAGTAATAAGTGATGAAGGTTATCGAGAGGATGTTGGTATTTTATCCGACACATATTCCTTAAACTGGGATACGTGAAATGTACAATGAATAAGGGACCCTTCTAGTAGTTAGAGCTTGTTTGCGACTCTACCAATTTTATCAATGATCTGGTAAGGTCCGTAATACAAGGAGATATCTTCTGATGTACCCTTCTTTGTAGTGAGTGTTGCTTTTAGGACTGTAGTTACCCACCATGAATTTTCTATCTGATTTCTTTTGATCCACCTGTTGTTTCATTCTCTGTTGTGCTCTATTCAAATGAAACTTCGCAACTTGAAGAGCCATTTCTTGATCCTACATGGGCTGGTCTACCAGAAAATTATATGAATCGCCTGCAAAGTAGGATATATAAACAGGTGGAGGATATCCATAGAGAATCTTGAAAGGAATAGAAAGGATGGTTGAATGGTAATTTGTATACCATCCCGACCATTTCTTGGGAACATCTCTACAAAAATACATTAGATAAGTTTCCAAAGTTTTGTTAATTTTCTCGGTCTGCCCATCAATATGGGAATGGCAAGATGTTGAAAACCTTAGACTGACCCCGAGAAGTTTGAACACTTCCTGCCAAAAAATGTTCAAGAAGAAAATGTCCCTATCGCCCAAAATTGTCTCTGGCATCCCATGGAGCTTGAATACATGATTAATGAAAATATGAGCTATTTCTTAAGTTGTATAAGGGTGTTTAATAGTCATAAAATAAGAGTACTTACTGAATCTATCCACAATTAAAAAGATAGCAAAATTACCCTTAGACAATAGCAACACTTTAACAAAATCCATGCTAATTTACCCCTAGCAACCTTAGGGTAAAGGGAGAGATTGAAGTAAGCCTGGATAAGCCGCATTATAATGCTTGTTCCTTTGGCAAACTAAACGCTTCATAATGTAATTCCTCACATCCTTGGCCAGATTCCCCCAGTGAAACAATTTTGGACTCACTTAATAGAGGCCATTACACCTAAGTGACCTCCTTGTAGGTTATCATGAGCCAAGGATTTTAACTTTCCCGCTAATTCTTGATCAAGGCTCACTACTATGTGTCCCTTCCACCTCACCAGACCATCCTTCCATTCATACGATCCTAAATTCAATTCTTTGGTTTCCATCTTCCTTATAAGATCCTGAATTTTGGCATCCTGCTCGTACTCTTCAATCTGTTCCATAGGATGTGTATGCACTTAGGATACTGACAAGGTTAATAGCCCCTTGCTTGCGATGCAAGACAATGCATCAACAGCTTGATTCTCCAACCCACTCTGATAAATAACTTTGAAGTCATATACCCTTTTAATTTTGGAAGCCATGATTGTTGAAAAGGAGTTGTGATCTTTGTTCCAATAGACACTTGAGGCTTCTATGATCTGTTTGTCTCGTGAAGGGACAACCACTGAAGTAACGGTGTCATTATTTGATTGCCTTGATAACTGCTAGGAATTCCTTTTCGTAGGTTAATAACCCCAAGTGCTTAGGTACCAAAGCGTTACTCAAGAAGGCAATTGGATGTTGGTTTTATTGGAGTATTGCTCCAATGCCCAACTTTCATGCATCTGCCTCGATGGTGAATCACTATGAAAAGTCTGGTAAGGCTCACACATGAGTTGATGTTAATGCCTTCTTAAGTTGTTCAAATGTCTCTTGTTGCTTCTCTTTTCATTTACAGGCTCCCAATGCTTGCTTCTTCAACAATTCAATTAAAGGTTTAGCCACCATCCCATAATGCTTGATGAACCTCCCATAGTATCCGTTTAATCTTAAGAACCCTTTTAATTCTTTCAAGGATTGAGGTCTTGGTCATTGTTGGATTCTTTTTATCTTGTTAGAATTTGTAGAGACTCCCATGGAAGAAATAGAATGACCCAAATAATTGATTTGTCTTGCTCCAAAGGTGCACTTGCTTCCCTTAATGAATAGTTGGTGAGGGTGTAATGTTTGTAGAATCTGAAGTAGATGTTCTAGGTGTTGTTGGAAAGTGCTACCACAAATAAGAATATTGTTGAAGAAAACCAAGAGAAAGAGGAATTTTTAAAGATATGGCCTAAAAATCTCATTCATGAGACTCTAAAACATTGAAGGAGCATTAGTGAGCTCAAAAGACATCACTAGAAACTCGTAATGACCCTCATGTGTTCGAAATTTAATCTTAGGAACGTCAAACCTTCATGCAAAATTTATGGTATTTGGATCCAACTTAGAATACCAATTGGATCCTTGTAATTCGTCCAATAACTCCTCAATCAATGATATAAGGAATTTACTCTTAATAGTGTGTTTATTTAATTCTTTATAATCAACACACATTCTCTAGATGTTTACAATCCACACACATTCTCCAAGTATTATCCTTCTTCTTGACTAATACTATCGGGGAAGCATAAGGGCTCAGGCTGTGTCGAATGAATCCCTGATCCATGAGTTCCTTAATAGCCTTCTCGATTGCATCTTTTTGTTCACCAAAATACCGATTTGATCTGATGTTGACAGCATATATTCCTTCTTTGAGTTGAATCTTGTGTTGTGAATTTCTAGATGGGAGTTCAATAGGTTCTTTGAAAACCTCACTAAAGTTTGCTAACAAATCATTCAATTCCTCCAAAGTATTGGAATAATCTTCTAGGCCCACTTGTTGCATGTGAAAATCGATGGGATATGATAGCATCATGTATACAGTCGCTTTTATTGAGTTGTTCATAAGTTTGTTGAAACCTTAACTTGAGATCGCCTTAGCTGACTTATTTGGATTTTTCGTCAATGTTACCATCTCTCCTACACACACAAACTTCATGGTGTGATTCATGAAGTTGCAAATCACGTTGTTGAGGGTGAAGTAGTTGTTAAGAAGGGTGGAATGAATTTCACAAAAGCCCGACTTATATAGATCACAGTAGGAGGGGGTTTAAAATTGCACTGCCCAAGCTTGTAAGGACTTTACTTGGAGCATGCAAGGCCTCAAATTTAGTACCAATGTGTTGATCATTTAGCTAGGAGGGTATAACATGGTTTTGGGGGTTCAGTGGTAGGTCGGACTTCTGTGAAATTCATTCCACCCTTCTTAATAACTACTTCATCCACAAAACTATGGGTACTCCCACTATCAATCAAGATATGTAGAGGTCTACTCTGGTGAGTGCCTATGACTCTAATTTGACTATATTCCTCTTGATCCTTCAACCCCATCATAACTTGTAAATTCATCTAGTTCTTCTATTTCTAACTCTCACAATCCTTCCTCTTCCACCATGAATAGCTGGAATTGCTTCTTTTTACACTTGTGCCCAGGTGTGTATCGTTCGTCACACCAACAATGCAATCCCTTTGCCCTCTTGTCATCAAACTCCTTACTACTCACAAATGTTTGCCTTCTAGTATTCTTAAAATAATGATTTTTACCTATACACCTTTGGTTATTCAAAGTTGGTAGTATGCCAACCTCCATGTTAGTCTTGGATGGTGAGGCAATCAAAGTTGGTGCCCTGCTTAACATCGTGTTCCCTACTCTAGTTTGTTATGGATATGTTTTGATAAGGAAGTGCACTGGCTTCAAGAATGGCTTTTTGTTTCCTAGCAAGCACATATTCCTATTGCAGATTTTGAGGTTCCATCATCTTGATAGTTAACTCCCAACTCCGGTTTCAATTCTTTCAAAAAAATCCCACCATGTAATTTTTTGGAAGTGAGAGTTTATTCAAATGCTTGTCAAATAGCACGTAATACTCCAGTACTGAGCCCATTTGTTTGAGCTCCTTTAGATGTCTGCCTAGATCGTCAAAGATGTCTTCATCAAACCTCTGACTAAGGAGGGTTGCAAACTCGAACCATTCTATAGCCTCCAGGTATTTCTATTCCTCAACTATAGCTCACTCTTGAGCTTAACCTTTTAAATGCGTGAAAGCTATTCCAACCTCCAAACTATCTGGGGTGTGATCTAATGAGAAAAACTATTCATATTTGTAGATCCACGCTTTTATGCCCACTCCCTCAAACACTGGGAAATTTATTCTACTGAATTAGGCTAGTATTGCATAGCCTTTACTCTCTCCTACAGCTTTAGTCACCTCACCTATATTCTCTTTCCTCTTCTTCTGCATCAGTTTTTGGAACATAGTTTTCATATCATTAATCTCCATTTCTTGTTTATCACTTCGATGTGTCCTTCTATTAGTAGTCTCTCATTTCTCATTTGAGCTTTTAGTAAGTTCTTCACGCCTTTTTCTACTCGACGCAACTCTGCACATCTGGTGCCTTCCACCATAACAATATGTCAAGGCTCAATTGCACTGATACCAACTATTATAGAATAATGTGGGTGGTGAAGGTGAATTGAGCACAATTGAAGGAAGTAGAGCATAAATGAAGAAGAAGAAGGAGAAGAGGAGAGCAAGAATAAAGAGAGAGAAATATCCAAATGTATATTTCTAGTGATCCATCAACTGTATATTTCAGTGAGATCCATTTACAATCAACCATGTTCTTCCCTTTTGGTTTATCAACAATCTAATTATCTTAACCTTCTCTAATGCATCCATTTCCTCTATCATAGCATTCCTTCGTTCCCTTTCTGACAATGCATCATAAATGGTTCCGGGAATAGACATGGTATTTAAACTCACAATAAAACTTTTGTAGGTTGGTGACAAGTGTTTAGTGATGCACAATAGGACAATGGGTGTAATGGTCTTTTGGTTCACTCTATATTACCTTTCTTGACGTAAATCGAAAGGTAGGAGTAATCCGTAGGTGTTACAATTGATTGTGTATGTAAAGGAGGATCGATTCTTATTGTGTACTCATTTCTACATGGATTTATTTCAGGTTTGGAACAGTTGCTTTTCTGGAATACACCTGTGAATATCTCAAAAAAACTTAAGTAACAAGGATGGACCCGAGAGATCACTGTATTTTTTGGTACAGAAGACTAGAGGTCGAAGATGAGTTTGGGACGAAAACAAGAAGATCAAATGCCAAAAAAGACTCGAATATACTATCTTCCATCATTGATACCCTTAAAGATTTAACTTGGTAAAATATGGTTTATTTTCAACGAAAGTGACACCAACTAAGGTATAGAACCTTCTTGAAGAAGAGTTATAGCACTTTGATAAGGATGCTTTGTTGGAAGAACTTATCAAAGGAGAGGGAAGAAGATGGTTAGCAGCTAACAAGTAGGAGAAGGCTGGAGAATTCGGTTAGGCAGGAGAAAAAATAGGAGAATTAGGTTAGGATATTGTTTGCATAAGGAGTAGTTATCTTTTGAAAGTTTCTTTCCTGATTTTTTTATTTCTTTCTTATTTGAGTCCCACTCTAATAGGAATCCTATTTAGGGTGGATTGTTGTTTCTTTTTCTACCTATATAATCGCAGAATTATCAATGAATAAAGGAGATTGGAATCATAAAAAATTTAGTTACTTTAGTTGTAACTTTCTGCTAGCTCTGTCAAGAGCTAGATAACTTTCGTTCAACATCGATTCTTCCTCCAAAGAAGAACACCAACAAGCGAAGAAAGGGGGACTCTCTCTTAATCGTCCAGGAGATCATACGCTAGGGCCCTTACTACACTTATACCCCTTTTGTGTAGGTGAGTAACCTAGAAAGACAAGTTTGTTGGCACAGAAATCTAACTTTTCTCTATGTTAACTATGAACATGTACAAAGGCAATGCAACCAAATACCTTAGGAATAAGCCCATTTGATATTCTAAAATTGGGATAAAAGGTATTAAGGGCTTCCATAGGACATATATTGTCTAACACATGTGAGGGAAGTCCATTTATCATATATGACACAATTAGAACTGCTTCACCCTAACAGGTATTAGGAACATTCCTTTGAAAGAGTAGAGCCCAAGTTACATTGAGTAAATGCACATTTTTTCTCTCAGTTACCCCATTTTTTTGAGGTGTGTCAATATATGACAAGTCATGAATAATTCTATCTTTTTAAGAGTAGTGGGCAAAATCTTATTAAAATAATCACTAGCATTATTTGACCTAAAGCTTTTAATCTTAACCCCAAATTGGTATTGTATCATAGAATTAAAATTAGGAATAACAGTGTCAACATCATATTTGTGTTTAAGAAGAGTGATTTAACTCTAAGTACAATCATCAATCAAGGAAACAAACCAATGAGCCACAAAAATATTGGGTATAGTAGAGGAACTCCAAATATAACTATGAATCAAATGAAAAGAATAAGGACTTCTTTTAGTACCAATAGGAAAGGATATACGGTTATGCTTTGCCAATTCATCAACTTCCCAATGAAAAACTAAGATATCTACTCCTTTGAACAAATATGAAAATACAACTGTTAGAACTCTAAATGATAGGTGACTAAGGCGTAGATAGTAAAGTCAAACTTTATTTGAAGTACTAAGAAATGACGTGGACAAATTCATGATTTTTCCAAAAAGATTCAAGAAGATAGAGATCGCTCATTTCCTTAGCAAGTCCAATCATCCTCCCCAAGCTCTGGTCTTAAAGAACATAACAAGAAGAGGAAAAATTGCATAACATTTAAGGTCATATGTAAGTTTTTGGATAGACACAAGGTTGGCTGATAGATTTGGTGTATGAACGTTTTTTAGGAAGAGAGAAGATGTAACATATACATCTCCTACTCCTACAATAGTAGCTATGAACCATTGGCCAATACAATATTCCTATTACTAGGTTATTGGGTATAGATAAGAAATAAATGTGAGGAGTGAGTCATACGATCTTTGGCACCAAAGTCAATTATCCAAATATTGTCATAATACCTGGCTGAGGCATTCATGCAAAAAGAAAATAAAGGTTTATCAGAGAGAGCTAAAGAGCCCACTCCAAAGAGCTTGTTAACAGATCTCAATGAATTAGTCAATTTCTCAATCTCCTCGGTATTAAAACCTCTTTTATCTGAATCTTCATTTGATTTGGGAATGGTAATTTTGGATGCAGACATATTAGGCACAAGAAAAAAAAAACATACAAATAAAGTCCAAAGAAAAAGTAGCAATGAAAGTTGCTCAAAGAAGAATTTCACAAGAAGATGTAATATATACATCTCCTACTCCTGCAATTGTAGCTATGAACCATTGGCCACTACAATCTTCCTATTACTATGTTATCGGGTATAGATATGAAATAAATGTTAGGAGTGAGTCATACAACCTTTGGCACCAAAGTCAATGATCTAAATATTGTCGTAATGCTTGCCTGAGGCATTCATGCAAAATGAAAATAAAGGTTTATCAGAGAGAGCTAAAGAACCCACTCCAAAGAGATTGTTAACAAATCTCAATAAATTACTCAATTTCTCAATCTCCTTGATATTAAAACCTCTTTTATCCTAACCTTCATTTGATTTGGGAATGGTAATTTTGGATGCAGACATATTAGGCACAAGCAAAAAACATACAAATAAAATCCAAAGAAAAACGCAGCAATGAAGGTTGCTCAAAGAAGAATTTCCAAAGAAAAATCCTAGGGCTCTAATACCATGACACGATTTAGAAGGAAAATAAATTTGCCCCTCACGAATGATTTAGAATTACTTAATTATATATACACCTTGACGTAGGAAGGAAAATAGGAAACAATCTCTAAGAATAAGAACCAATCTCCTAGGACTCCTTAGGAAAGGAAAAACAGTCTCCTAGGATTCCACTCTCCTAGGAAAGGAAAATTTCGCACAAAACTAAATTGAGTGAAGTAACAATTCATTGCTCGGAAATTAATTCTATAATCACAATCTCAAAGGGAAAGAAAAAAAAAACTAGCAGAGCGAGTAGGACTGGTTCATCTATATACAGATACTTGGCACCCGTCAAGCAAAAACATGAAGGACCGAAGAAAATTAATTCCCCAAATCTAAATCTCGTTCTCCTACAACATGATGCAGCAGCAAAAGAACACTCTGCACATAGCTTTGCACCATAACCTGGTGTCCTACAAAGAAAAACCATAATTTATAGGTAGACTCTAATGGTAATTCCTCCATTTCCTCTGTAGTTATCCATACTCCAGCATTAAACACCAATGATTGTAATCCAAAATCATATTAAAAAAAATTAACCATTACAATGCCGACCAAACGCTAGAAATTCTTATTAACAATTGCTGGGGTCCCGCTATCCGTATAAGCCCAGATTCATACAACCACAAAATATAATGACAACAACGACAGAGGCTCTAAAGAAAAAGCAATTCAAGCTAATAAAAGCAAAACGATACGCAGCACAAATGGTCAACAAAAACAGATCTAAACGGAACATCATGGTCAGAATCCAACTCCTAAGAACCGGAGATTAAAAAGAACTTATAATTGTGAGATTGAATTTGGGAACGTTTGGTAGCAGAGAAAATAGAAAAGCAAACTTTACCTCAAAAATTGTAGCTTTGGTTTCTTGTCGCAGAAACTGAAAATGGCGCGTGGTGGACACAGACACCTCCACACGAAATGTACTCGTGGGTCTTATTTTTCGTCCTTTGGAAAAAATTATTTTCTAGAAGATTTTAACTTGACAAAGAAAGTACACGTGGCTGTTTTCAATTTGCACGCTCGATCGCTGGTGATATGGGGTGTTTGACAAGTGTGACATCGTATGTTTTAGACGTTGGAATAAATTATATCCTCTCAATTTGTTTAGGAAAAATGTAATTCTATTATTTCTTAATGAGTAGGCGGAGGTATTCACAAAATTCAGACCTTATGCTCAAATTGATAAAATAATATATACACACCAAATTAAATTTTGATTATTTCTAGAAACTTCAATTTAGTGAAGTATTTATAATTAATTGAATTGCATAACAATAAAAGCACATGTACATTTATATATTCCAATAGAATATAAAATTAAAAATTAAAGTCTTTTTCTCACGTATTTGAATTATAAAAATAATTTTTATTAATTAAGCATAATTTATAACTAAAAATACTATTTAATTAAAAAATTAAACAATATATGCATTTTCATTAAACAAAGTATTTTTAAATTTATAGTAGTGACCACTAATCAATTATAAAATAAAAGGTGAACATTATTATTAGCTAAAATAATAAATAAATAAAATTATTATAACTTAATTAGCATAATAACATATACCAAATATAAAAAGTAAATATGCCACATGTTAAAGATTTTAAAATTTAGATATATATTAATTTCATTACTTTAAAGATGGTATTGAACTCGGCCAAGCCTCGTCCCACCCAGACTCGAGCTCAACTCGACCTTTTACTGTTGAGGCCCAAGTTTGACTTGATCAAGCTTAAAGCAGTCGGGCCCTACCCAAACTTGATTTGACCTGGTTAAATTGTTATAAATTAAAAATACAAAACGACGTCATTTTTAACAAAAAGATGTCATTTTTAAAAATGATATTGTTTTCTTTATAAGAGTAAGGCCTCGAATTGGGTTGAATCTAGGCAGACAAAGTCTGAGTTTGAGTCCAGTCTAATACCCAATTTTTAGAAAATTTGGGCCCGAGAATCGATCAACCTGAACTTAACCCTTCGACTTAGGGTGAAATAGGAGAAGCGAGCCTGAGCCCAATTGCCATTCCTACGTTTCTTATGGATAAAAATTCTTAAGTATTGCAATTTTAATTGTAAATTTATTATTCAGTTCTCTAATTAATTATGTTTAACCACACATATATATTGATAAATAAGCATTTGAAGGCCACGACAAATTTGAGACCTAATTTGAGAAGTTGAGTCAAGAAATGGAGTTCAAGAAAGAACCTCAGGATATCCCACAAGGATCATCAATAGTCAAAAATACTCGGAGGATTACATTCGTTAAAGATTATATACGTAGTGGGCTTTTCATGCATTAGTTTTAAGTACATGGCAATGTCCATTCACACATGCTTATTTCCCTTCTGTAATTTTATTATTTCTATTAGTGGAATGCGCATGTGGAGGCATGATAAGTTGAGCTATAACATGCATTAAATGTGTGTAATCATTTGGAAATAGTACAAGAAAATACAATAGAATTTTGTTTCTTTCTATTTCTTCTGGAGGAATCTCTGACTTTAAAAACAGAGACAACACCTAACAATTTGTTGTGCTTGCATTGAGAGACCTAACGATGGCTGAAAATACTAGATCCAAGGCTGTTACTGATTATCTAAAAGAAGCTATTACAAAGTTGACGGCGAATCAAAATGCGTTGGCTACTACTCATACTACTTAGGCAATAACTTAGATAAGATCATTGAAAAAATAGCAGCCATAAAAGGCCACTCATCCTAATTAACAACCCTGATCCCCACTCAAATGAACTCCTTACCACCAACGGTAACAACAAGCGAGATTAGCCACCTGCGACCTCCTATTAATCTTGAAATACCACACTTTGATGGTGCAAATCTCATAGGTTGGATCTTTAAGATCAGCCAATTTTTTTAGTACCGTGGAACTTTAGATGAGGATCGAGTCAAGATGGCCTCATTTTATATGGAGGGCTCGGTGCTGAGTTAGTATCAATAGATGCATTGCAATAATTTCATAACAACGTGGGATTCTTTGTTACAAGCTTTGGAGATCATGTTTGCTCCATTGTATTATTACGATCTTAAGGGAGCATTATATAAATTAATGAAAAAAGGGTCTATGAATGACTACTTCACTAAATTTGAGAGTTCGTGCAAGAGAGGATTGCTGGCTTCTTGAATTTACAGGATCGACCAATTAGACCACTCCGAGTTTTAGTGAGCAATGGTTCAAAAATTAATTGTCAGCAATTATGTCCTGAAGTTAAAATTCAGATACAGGCCATGAATTTCATGTTGACTTGCATGCACTAGACATTTGTGGGGTTGATGTTGTTTTGGGGGTTCAATGTTTGAAGTAATTGTGACCATTTGTAATGGATTACATTTACCTTATTGTGCAATTCATGAAAGGGAACCAATTAGTAAAACTCAAAGGAACAGAGTCGTGAGAACCCAAATTATCCACAAACAACCGAATAAAACGACTAGTCCAAACTGTTGGTATTTTTTAGTTTTTTTTTACATCGATCCAAACCCTTATGAACCAATATCAATCCTTATTCCAAACTCCCGCAGCCTTACCACCAACCCGTGAAACTAACCATAACATAAACCTTTACGTAAATACTCCAACAGTCAATGTATGACCATAGCGATACCCATATTCACAAAAAAGAGAAATCAAGAATCAAGTTGCCCAGATGATAAAAATCGAAATAATCCAAACCAATCAAAGTCTTTGTTATTCTTCAATTTTGTTAGTAAAAAAAAGATGATAGTTGGCATTTTTATATAGAATACTTAGCCTTGAATGTCGTATCCATCAAAGACAAGTTTTCGATACCTACTATTGATAAACTCCTAGATGAGTTGAATGGAGCTCAGTGGTTCTCCAAATTAGACTTATGTCAAAGTTATCATCAGATTCACATGAGAAAGGAAGACATACCAAAGACGATGTTCAGAACACATTTAAGCCACTTTGAGTTTTGTGTCATGTCGTTCGATCTGAGCAGCGTACCAATAACCTTTCAAGCAACCATTAACAGGTTATTTCATTCTTTTTTTACGGAAGTTTGTGATTGTATTTTTCAATGACATATCAGTGTACAGTAAGAAACTAACTCATCATATAGCTTAAACGTTTGACATCTTACAGCAAGGGCAGTTCTTCTTGAAGTTGTCTAAGGGGGTGTTTGGAGAACAGCTGATCAGCTAAAAAATTAGCTGATCAGCCAAAATCAGCTGTTTGACTAAGTCAAACAGCT
>JANZLX010000005.1:11355717-11392928 GCA_025531955.1 Erythroxylum orinocense
GAATGTCATGTATGCATGTACAGTAATTTCATGTGCACAATTGATACTGTGTATCAATCCTATTATGCATGAGCAGTACTATGCAATCCCAATCTATCTCATCCTATGCCAAATTTACTATTTTACCCTTCCAATAGGGAGTGAGATGTTACAGTTGGTATACAAAGCATCAAAGGTACTATTTAAGGTACCAGTTGACAACCATTCATTCATAGGTGGTATATTGAACTCATTTTCAACTTGTTCCTAAACAACATGAACATTTTATTCTAAAAATAGTGAATGAAAAATAGATCCCTAACATTTATAATTGATCGTGACAATGCCATAGAGTTTCAATGTGATGCAATTTATCAATTAAGCCAAGTCTCTAGTGAATGATAATTATAAGGAGAAAATGATTTTCTCTATATGATAAAGAATTTTGAAACCAATAATTTTCACATATCTAGATTTGAGAAAGAAGACATGAATTTTGATCTTGATAGCAATTACCTTCATCTTTTTAGAACAATCAGTTTCTCTCCCCTTCTCCCTTTCTTCAGTTTCTACATTTTTCAGATGGACGCATAAGTTTGTTCTTAAACATATATATTAGGGCAGAGAGAGGACCAATTTTATGTGCACCTTTTTTTTTAATCTGATGCGTCTATTAAGAAGCAATATGTAATTAATTAACGGATGAGAATTTTCTATATTAATAATTTCCCTAATATTATTATATTTGAATAGTTGTATATGAATGGGAAGTTAGTAGCCTCAATCCCTAATTTTTAGGTCACTTGACAAAGTTGCCTTACGACAACTTCTAAAATTCTCCCACTTGGCCTAAAATTGGATGAAACTAATGCATAAGTATGATGCATTTACAATTAAGCCCTAAAACTCATCCTTAAATATCATAATTATCTAAATATGATAAAACACTAAATGTGGGTTATGGCAGTTGTATATTTATTACATAACATACTCCCTTCCATAAACCACAAACATTAGTGTTGTACCATACTAGACCTATAAATGGCACATAAATTTCATCATGGTCCATAGTAATGTTTCTAGTAAATTCAAATTATGATATGTGATGATACAATTATGTGCACATTATAACTAGAAACAATAAATGGTGTATATCAAAAACACATCAATAAGCTCAAAGTGTCAAGTTCATTAGATATATCATTTAAAAATACAACCAAGACCCATTATTTGTATATGTTCTTTAAATGTCTTTGAATGTAAACCTTTAGTTAACAAATCTACTATCATATGATCTATTTAGAAATATCAATGGGCTGGGTCGGGCTCTAACAGTTGGCCGGCCCGTGGCTCGGTTAACCCAGTCCAAAATTAGGCTGGGTCAGGTCTAGCCAGGTGGGTCGGGCAGTTTTTGACATCTTTAGATCTATTCTAATATGCTTAATAGACAATTCTCTGTTTCTGAACCTCCTCCTTAACGATAAAATAGTTTAGTTCCATATGATTGACACCTCTTGAGTGTTTCTCATTTTTGGAGAAGAACATAGCTGTAGAATTATTACAATAAATTTTCAGCAACTTAGTAATGATGTCAACAATCACGAGTCCTGAAATAAAATTTTGCAGCCATAATGCATGTATTGTGGCTTCAAAACCTACCATAAACTCTGCTTCCTTGGTGGATGAGGTAATGACAGATTATATAGCACTTTTCCATGATATTTTTCCATGAGATTGCTCCTTCGGTAAGAAAGAACAAATAACCATAAGTTCACTTTTTGTTGTCAATGCATCCAATAAAAGCTGAATATGAGTATCTGATTGCTTATAAGTGATTAGATCTTCTATACATGAGCATGTAATTCTTTGTTCCTTGAAGATATCTTAAAACTTTCTTTACAGCTTTCTAATGACCAATTACGGGGTTACTTTGATACTTGCTTAGCATTCCAATTGAAAAACTAGTATTTGGTCTTGTACAGGTTTGTGCATACATTAGAGCTCCCACAACAGAAGCATAAGGAATTGATTCCATTTGCTTTTGTTCTATGTCATTCTTTGGACATTGCATAAGACTAAATTTATCTCCTTTTTAAACCGGAACATTTCTAGAAGAACATTTATGCATATTAAATCTCTCTAGAATTCTTTCAAAATAGGTTTTTCGAGACAATCCTAACAGTCCTTGTGCTTTATCACGAAATATTTCAATTCCTATCACATAGGATGCCTCTCCCATATCTTTCATTTCAAATTTCTTTTAGTGATAATCTTTTGTTTCATGCAATATACCCAAATCATTAGTAGCAAGCAGGATATCATCAACATATAAGACTAAAAATAAAATTTTGCTCCCACTAATCTTTTGGTATATATAACGATCAAGAAGATTTTCTTCCAACCGAAAGAGGTGATGGCATGATTAAACTTAATATACCATTGCCTAGAAACTTATTTGAGTCCATATATTGATTTCTTAAGTTTACACAACATATGACCTTTTCCTTCAATTGAAAAACCTTCGGGTTGATTCGTATAAACTTCCTTTTCAAGATTTCAGTTCAGAAAGGTTGTTTTCACATCTATTTGGTGTAACTCTAAATCAAAATGAGCTAGTAGTGCCATAATAATATGCAATGAGTCTTTCTTTGAGACAAGTGAAAATTTCTCTTTATAATCAATGACATCCTTTTGAGTATATCCTTTAGCAACAAGTTTAGCCTTATATCGTTCGATATTGCCATTTGAGTCAAGATTGGTCATATAAACTCATTTACACCTAACTCGTTTGGAACCTTTTGGCAATTCAACGATATCCCAAACTTTGTTATCATTCAGTGATTTTAACTTTTCCTTTGTGGCATCAATCTATTTTTTTAACTCAACACATTCTATGGTTGTGAAAATGAAACCAAATCTTTATTATTGCCAATATCAAGATTTGATTCTTGCAAATAAACTTCATAGTCACTTGAAATAGCTTATTTCCTTGTTCTTTGAGATCTTCTCAATGATATTTTTTGTGACTCATTTGCTTCAGATTTGTGTGAGTTTAGTTTCTTTAAGGGATATTTCATCATTCAAATGTTGTTAATTGTTGTCAATACATTCTTCAACAATTGGAGCAACACTTGGAATAACAATGGATGAAGGAACACTTACAACTAAAGGAAAATTTATCTTTACTTTATGTCCATAGTTCGTTATTCCTTACTCCCACTAACTTAATCAATTTCAATAAATTTTGCATTATCGGTTTCCACTATTCTTGGACTATAATTTGGATAGTAAAATATATATCATTCAGATTTCTCTAGATACCAATAAAGTGACCACTAATAGTTTAAGAATCTAACTTTCTTTTATGTGGATTATAAACTCTTGCTTCTGTTGGGTAACTCGAAACATATAAGTGACTTAAATTAGGTCTCCTATTTGTCCATAACTCAAAAGGATTTTTGGGAACTACCTTACTAGGAACCCTTTTCAGCAAGTACATGGCTATTTTTAGCCCATACATTCATAAGAATTTGAGTAATGATGAATTACTCATCATGCTCCTAACCATATCTATCAACGTTCTGTTATGCTTTCTTATCACACCATTTTGTTGAGGTGTGTATGGCATAACGTATTGTGCACAGATGCCATGTCTTTAAAAAAGTTTAGCAAATGGACCTGGACATTGTTCTTTTTCATCATATTTCTATAATATTTACCACCTCTATTAAATTGTATGATTTTCACTTTCTTGTCTAATTGTCTTTCAACCTCATTAATGTAAACCATCAACAAGACTACCAGAACTAATAAGTCTAGAAATTTTTATATAAATTGAAATAACCATGTCTAATAGTAAAATTAATGCACATTTATCCAACTTTGAAACAGAAATAAGGTTCCTAGAAATTAACGGTATATAAAAATTCTTTAATAGGTCTAAATAATAACTTTTATTTAAGACTAAATGGTAAGTCCCTATGCCTTCAATTCGAACCTTGTTACAATTTCCCATCTACAGGAAAATCTCAGTTTGGCTTATAGTTTGAATGGTAAGGAATCCCTGCATTGTGTTGGATATATGAGTAGTAGCTCCAGAATCAAGCCAACAAGTATTACGAGGAACCTCAATTAAATTAGATTCGAAACATACAAAAGTCTCAGATATACCTTTCTTTTTGAACCATGCCTTACGTTTAATGCAATCTTTCTGATAATGTCCTTCTTTCTTACAGAATCGACACCTATCATTATTTTGTTCCTTCTTTTTAGTTTGAGGTTCTTTAGCAGGCCTTTTCGTTTTTAAAAACTTTTGGCTTTTACCTTTGATGTCTTACTAGCTCTTCGAAAAGTAACACCAGACTCTCTGAGCCCTTTTGTATTAGTCTATACTTGGAGATACTATTGTATATTCATATATACATGGTAGTATATGAGTTCAAAGATGTATTTAATTCCTTTTAGATATGTATGTCAGTGATTTATAATGTTATATGCCCTTACATGAACTTAGAGTTCATTGGTATGCAAAATCTTGGAGATTTATGACATATAAGCTTCTAAGTGTGTAAAACCGAGTCCATTGGATGGATATGAACCTGGTGGCTGATTTAAATGTGTTCTAATGCCTCAAAGGTGATTAGGCATGATTTATAGACTTATTGGACACTTAGAAAGCTTAATTGAAAAAGTTGATGTACATAAGGGCTTATTTACCAATTGTTAAAAGTTTAAGGACTTAATTGCAATTTTTCAATTCTTGGAGGATCAATATGTAATTTTATAAAGTTAAGGGGCTTAATTATTATTTTCAAAAGTTTGGGGGCCAAAATAAAAATAAAAGTTTTGGTCATTTCCAAATTTTGGGCTTAATTGAAAATTTAGAAAAAGTTTGAAGGGTATAATGGTAATTTCACATAAGCTAAGGGCAGAAAGGTAATTTCACCACATTTGATCAAAGAAGAGTCAATATTCTAGAGCCTTGTTCATGCATGGCTCTGCAACCCACCATTAAAGACTTGAAACATTTTGTTTTAGTTAAAAGAAAGGAGAAGAGAGGAGGAGGAGAACCCATTTTCGACCATCACTAAAATTCTACCCTTCTTTTGATTCTTCAACCCAAATCAAGGTGTTCTAAGTTAATTTGAGATCAAGGAACTCAAATCTATCATTAAATTTGAGAAATTCTTAAAATATCACCAGAGGAAGGTTTAGGTAAAATTTGTCTCATCTCTCTCTACATTATGATTTTGAGTTTGGTCTTAAAATATATTGTTCTCCATGCTTTAATATGCATGAAACATGGTTTAGATGAATGAAATGAGTCATGGAGAAGTTCCCCTAAGCCAAAACCGAAATGATATCTTTTTGGTGAAAGTTTGTGAATTTTTTAATATCTTTTAAAATTGATGATTTAAATGAATTCTATGGTGTTAATTGTATACGTGTAATGGGAATTGATGGTGAAAAATGAAGAAGATGTATATTGAATAAGGCGTGGTCGAAATGATGGGAGAAGAAATGGATTAATGTAATGAGTTGTATAATTATGATGAATATGGATTAAATGAAAGAAATTGGATTGAATGGAGTAGTGAAATGTGTTGTTGTTTGGAAATGCTTGTTATATAACAAGATAGGAGAATGAATTGATAAAGTCTTAAAAATATGAATTGAAATTCATACACATTAGGTACTTGATAAAATGCCTAAGTGAACTTGGCTTAGGGTTTAAGGACTCGTAATGATATGCATTGGAAAGCGACTTTCATGTTTACTTAGAGTAAAGTTGAATTGTTGCTTAAATTGATGGGTAATGGCCTAATGTGCTTAGATAAAAATGTGCTTAATTATGTTTTGAAATGAGTAAGTATTGGATTAAAGGCATTAAGTGCCTTGGAAAATGCAAAAGAAAAGCTAATGTGAATAGTAAGCGAAGTAATCATGTGAGAAGCTTAATGGCGGAATCCTATAGCTTAAAGATAGTGATATTGTGTTTTATGCACTTATGTGATGGTGTATAAATATAAGCTACATGTTTGAGTAATAAAAATATTGTATACTTTTATGTATAAAGGCTTGGGAGCTGTGAATCAAGGAGCTTGTACCGAGGATTGTTGAAGTTAAGGGAGTGTACACCTTCTTTTGAGGAGAGTTGAGGAAACCATATCTCTCAAATAGGATTAGAACATCCTAAGACATGCATGGTGACTTGTATGTGAATTTTGAACCTAGGCAATATATAGTAGAATTGAATCTCAAATGGATGCTAATATTCTTGTGTATTTAACAAACAACATTGTTTTGAATAACTATTTGCACTTAGAGTGCAACTGATGTTTTTACTACGTATTTTGGGAAATGATATTGTTTTCAATAAACTTGCACTTAAAGTGCAAAGGACAATGCTTTATTTTCTTAAACTACATTTTTGAACAACTTTGCACTTAGAGTGCAAAAGATGATTTTTATTGCATGAAATAATATTTTGGAATTTACATATGCATAATTGAGTCGTGTGTGCTACGTGTATGTGTTCTCTTTTGGTTTAGAGTCATGATATGGTAAGGTTTCATTTTATCGAGTGGACCGATAAATAAGGACATGTTGCCTTACTTGATTTTTTTTGTACTTAATATTTTTATATGGTTTTTTATGATTAGTGAGGTAAAGATTGGCCAATTGTGTGCTAGGCACAACAGATTAAGCGACCCCTATACCCTTGACACTGTTATATAAAAGTTGAGTCCCCGTATCGATACCTTCTACGAGACTTGTGAGTGATTCCACACCTAGGGTCTAGAGACCAACGAGATCGTCTCCTAAGGTCATGACGCTCTTGTCGACTATAGTCTAGACTCATCACAGATGAAAGTCGAGTCAACACCAAGAATCAGTAGGTGTGCATGCTAGTTTGGCCAACTAATGGTGACACACATGATTGTTTTGGCTTATTCTGAGATTTGTTTTCTGACAAGATTTAATTTATACATGTGATGTTTTTCTGCTTTTGTGTATTGGAACTAGAACTTATGTTCACCGGATGAGTGATTAATAGGCTAGGCCTATGTGGTTCCTAACCAGTATACAATGAGTCATAAGCTAGGCCTATGTATTTTTATATCATGTATGTTTACTTCATTGGTTATCTACAATGTCTTAGTGTGTATCGAGTTCTATTTGCGATATATATTTTTCCTACTCACTGAGTACATAGTGTACTCACCCCCTCCGCTTTCCAACCATGCAGGTTAATTTAGTGAGCTTAAAGCTCTGAATAGATCGTGTGGTCTTTTGCCATTTTCAGGACATTACCACACATGGGTAGTCTCTGTTTTGTACTTTTATTGCATGGTGGCTCACGAACTGTTTTATTAGGTTGGTTATGTTGATATGCTTTATGATTTTATAAATTAACTCTTGATTGCCTTGTTTTTTGTAAAAGACCTCATGTATAAACCTTTGGTATTGTCGTTGAAATTGCTTTTGAGTGCACTTAAAAGTCCAGAAGTTGTGGTAACATTTTATTATGAATATAGAAGTGTGTTTAAAACTAATTGCAGGTGTTTTGATTGAGTTTTGGAATTCATAAAATTTTATTATGAATTAGCCTTGCATAGTCGGATTAAGGACCGTGAGTGTCCTTAGCCCGGGTATGCGGCAGTTGTCATGTGCCCGATGTGGTAACGGGTCGTGACATGAAATGTGAGGTTGATTAAAGGAATTCCTATGTTCTTTAGTCTATTTTCCTCTTAAATAAGCTTGCCAGTCAATTCATTAACATCCTAATTTCCCTTAATAGTGTTATAGTTAATTTGAAAAGCACCATATTCAAGAGGCAGTGAATTTAGAATAAACTAAACAAGAAAGGAGTCATCTATAACCATACTTAATGTCTTCAATCTTGCTGCAATGTTAGTCATCTCAATGGCACGTTCTTGCATACTCTGAAAACTATCAAACTTTATGATCGTGAGTTGTGCCATTAATGCAATAGAAAGTGACTTATCTGTAGAATGAAAGCATTCTTCCACAAACTTTAGGTATTTCTTTGCATTTTCTATTTGTGGAATAGTAGTCTTAATGTTATTCGCTATAGTTGTTTGCATACACATAAGGCTCAATTTGTTAGACTGTATTCAAGCTTTATATTTAGACTTCTCTTCCTCACTGCTTAAATCAGCAATAACAACGGGTTGCTCTTCCAAAAGTGCCAAGTCAAGATTCAACACACCTAAGTAAAAATTGACTTATTCACTCCATTCAGAGAAGTTCAAACCATTAAATACCGTAACAAACGATGCTTACGAATGAAGTAAAATTGTTGCAAATAAACCACTGATTCTCATAATTAATTCTATGATAGATTCAGATCAAACATCATAGTATATTCTATACCTTTAGGTATATACTACAACAGATAATCATAAATAAATGCCACTTTTCATCATTATCAAGAAATTAAAATTTTTAACTAAATACATGTCATCTTTGGATAAACAAAATATATTTGACTTAAGAAATTTAATTTCTTCAATCATGCTCACTAATAATAGAATAAATGATTTTCTTTTGAGAAAATCCTAAAGTTCTAATAATCAATAAACGTCATTTATGCATTTTATGAGTGTCACAAATAAATGGCTATTTTATGCATGATATTTTCATCATTCTGGCTTGGTCACTTTGCTTATCACAAACTAATTATATATATATATATTCGTAAGATGAAATTTATATTTAAATTTTGATTATAGGTTAAAATATCATTAATATGACTAAAATTTTAAAATTAATTCATCCATCATCAGCCAAAAAATTAATTTTCCAATCGAAAACTTAATTTCAGAAGTTATTTTGGATTAATGCTTTGGCAAAACCCACACATTTCGGCAAAAGCCAAGTTCATACGATTACTTTGGATTAATGCTTTGGCAAAAACTAATTCATACGGCAGAACACAGTTGGATATCACTTCGAAAGCGTCTTATGCTGAAAATAATGACATCCAAGGCATGACCTTTAGAAGAGAGAGGCTGCCACTTTTGCTTCATCCTTTTCTTTGTTATACGGTCTGGATTTGATACAACACGATAAATGCATATAACACCTAAAGACAACGTACGTTAAATGCATATAAGACAAAACAACACATATTAAATGCTTTGAAGAGTACCGGAATCATATATTGTGTGAGAAACGCCGAAAGACAACATACGTTAAATGCATATCAGACGAAAACAACACATATTTACTTCTTCATTCTATTAAAAGTCCCGAAGTCATATCCCTCTCACAGTGGTTTTAGATTTCAGCGGCGTAAGATTTCATAAGCGAATCGTAGGCGGAAGACAACAGAGATTCTTCCACACTAATTATTTACTATTTGTGATGGAAAATATATAGGTTTCTAAACCATACTTTGATACCATGTATAAGGAAAAACTGGTTTTCTCTACACGATAAAGATGAATTTGAAGAAGAAGACATGCAGTTTGATCTTGATAGCATTTACCTTTATCCTTCTAGAAAATATCATTGAAATTCTTCCAAATCCAAGAATTTGTTTAACGTGAGTGTTTGCCATTTCCTTGTGAAAAACATTTCCCTTGCCAATAATTGACTATTCGTGCGGCCCACTGGTACTGCCTATCTGAAACTGTAAGCTCTTGATAGTGGTCTGGGCCTGTGCTTTGCGTTGTGTGCTTATAATAGTTTCATATGCCAACGGATACTCTGTTCTGGACATACCAAAGCAAAAAGAATGTAGTAAGTGAATATCTGAAGTCTGAACTAACAAGCAACCTGCTCTTAATCTCTTTTTCTCCTTTTTTCCATTGTCCTGTCTATTTCTATTTCTATTTCTCCAGTTCATTTCATCGCGTACATTCAACTTTTCTTTTCTGGTTCTACTACATCCACAAGCATCCAGCAGTAATAGCAAGAATGATCAAAGTGGCGGTGTAATTAGCAAGTTATACCTTTTCAGACTTTTCTTGGCCTTTCAGCCAAGTTTATACTGAATGATGAAATCTGAGCTTTTAATTCTAAAAGAACTGATTGTTACCATATCATTACTCTTTTATCTTTAATTAAGTTGCGATTATTAAAAAAAAAAAACAGTGCAAAGCTTCATCATTTTTTTCTGAACAGCTGCAAGCTTCCCCGACCACAATTAGACAACACATACATGTTTGTTAGGGGCCATGAGAGAATGGGGCCTGAGGCTGAAGCCTGAAAGCGCAAAGTTATGAATGAAGAGGAGCCGCATCACATGGGAAAGGAAGTGGATTTGTCTATGGACCTAGCTGCCTAGCAGGGGTGGCCTGATGTCTCTATTGTCAAGGGTACTACAAAAAATAATAAGTGTTCTAACTTTCTAAACAAGGCGGCCAGTGTGACTTGGGGCACCGTCATTGTCAGCTTTGCCTATTTTTGAATTGCACCGCTAAACCATGTGATATCATTAATTTCTGATGTAACCTTCTTCTGCTTGTTTGTGGCCCCCATTTCCAACTCCACCTACATCATTCTAGTTCGGTGAGATCAAAGTATTCATGCACTAAACAAAAATAAAAATAAAAACAAAAATATCCTATAGTAAAAACTTTATTATTTCCTTTCAAATTTTTAAAATAATTAGTAGCTTAGGAGTTATATGCATCATCAACTAGTTAACCTTGCAGAGTTTAAGACAGCATATATGAATTTGCACAACTAAAAACACTTTTTGTGTTAATTTAAAGTCTAAAAAAATGTGTTAAGCCCCCAACATCATAATAGATCACTTTCAAATAGTAATTAAATAAAAATTATAATATTTTTTATAATTTTAGTAATTATTTAATTATTGGCGGATGTCTTCTTATGTATTGTGAGGATTTAGTAATTATTGGCTCGCTGAAATTAGAAATCAAAATTTTAGTAGATAGAGATAACTTCTTTCGAAGCATGTTCGTGCTCATTTAAGCTAAATTTTCACCGTTTAAGCTAATTTTTGTTAGAATTTATAATGAGCATAAGAGTTTGAGAAGAAAGTTAGATTACATATAAATTTAAATAAAATTTTATCAAAAAATCAATTAGTAATGAGTAGAATAGTTCACTAAATGTATATATTAATCTTTTTTCTTCTGAAATAAATTTTCATTCTTTATATCCCAACAATTTTCAACTCTTTATAATTTTCCACCGTCGTTTCTTTTGCGTCAGACGTCTTTGTAACGATGGAAAATAAAGTGCTATAAGTGCTTGTTATGTCTTCAGGCACAAGAGATCATAAGAAATAATCATGGACGACAAAGATGTTCTTAACTTATAAGCAACATAACAATTAAATAGCTTTAAACGCAAGTACAGCTATAAAGATAGATGCATGATTGGTAACGATCAATTGAATTGTTTCCATCAATTTTATAAGTTGAAATTGCACTGATGATAATAATTGATTTCCCCTGATTTTAATACTTTTAACTAAGAAATATAATATGAATTTACATGGTGTTCGGAAACGTTCAAATTGAATTCATTAACAAATTAGATTCAATTACGTTAATACGATTGAATTGAATTCAAATTATACTATTTGAGAAATCCAGTAATATTATAATTGAATTCAATTATACTGTCTGAAATACAATCAAAATAAATTCAATAATTTTATATGATATTTTTACATTTGACTAAAAAATAATCTTATTAAATAATAAACATTCATACTTACTTAGAGCAAGTTATAAACATCTTTTCATTATAAGTGATATCATCAAAATAGTTCTTTATTAAAATGAAAAGAAAAAATTGATTACAAATGACGTTAGGCTAGACCGAACAATGAAAACAATAAAAAACTATTATAACTTAGAAGTTTAAAAGAGAACAATGATTATAGAGAAAAAAACGAAAAAGAAGAAGACATTCATGAACAAGGAAAAGGGAAAGCTAAATATGGTGAGAGGTGTTGACTCATGGAGAAGGAGGTGTTGTTTTGTTTCTTGGTGAGAGGGGTTGTTTAAGGTGGGAGGAGCTGTTTAAGGTGAAAAGATATATGATAAGGTTAGATGCGTATTATTGAAAGGAGATTTTCAACGTTTAAAAAAAGAATTGAAGTTTCAGTTTGTAATTTAATTATGATATTTTTAAGGTGAATTTAATTTATAAAAAATAATGGGGTTCAATTTATAAAAATAATGAGGTTCAATTCATGTATGAACCCATCCTTTTTTTTTTCAATCAATTGAATTCAAATCTTATAATTCCAAACACTTTGTTAATGCAAACAAAAGCAGACGAAGGTATAGTCCACATATGAATTTAATACGCGAGTTTGAGTAATTTACCGAAAGTAATTGCAGATATAATTACTAATCTAATCATCCAAGTGCGGACTATGACACTTTCTACCCATATAGACAACTGATGATAATGATATCTATTAACATATAGTCGACATAGAGTAACATGCTTGCAAGTGTTGTTTCACAAGCTCACATTCATGGCAATGGATAGGTTTCTTTTGTGCTCCATTCAAAGAAAGAGCCCAATTAGTTGCAAAAGGATTAAAGGAAAAGCATATGATTTGAGAAAGCATAACAAACTGGTGTCGGTGGATCGAAAGGATTAAATGCTTTCTTTCAAAGACGTCCCTTGCTCTTGTTCCTCTGTTCTCATGTTACTCACGCGCTTTCTTACATTGACCCGCTGAATCAATAATCAATATCTTTATTTTATTTGAGAAGGTCAAGAACATCGAATTCAACATTTTTAATATAAAATTCATTGAAAAGACAAGTATTCACGTTTTGTAATTACAGTTGTACTGTCACTAGGTACTTGGTCTTTTTGACAGAAGGTCAAGATCTACTAACTGGTTTAAATATACTCATTCTCAATGCGTTGTCATGACTCATGAACATGGTGTTCTATCTTCACGCCACGAATATACGATAAACATAACCAAAGACAGTCGGTGAAATACTTAAGCAAATTGATTGACATTACCAACACTTTTAATTTTGTTTTTGCATGTTCAGAAACTTTGGACAAAAGAAAATAAGCATTTGTTAGGCAGCATCCACTGAAATAACCACTTCGATGTTGTCAATCCACGTTCTCTTGTCGAAGACTTTTTGTTATAGAGGAATTCCAAATTTTGGACTAAACGAAAAAATGACACTTATTATTTATAACCTTTTTAATATTTTTATATTTAATTAATATAAATTATTCTAACATTTCTTTTCAAGTATAATTGAGATTGAATATAATTATCACTTGAAATAAACACCGTAATAATCAAACCAGATCGATAAAATTAGACATTTAAATGGGCAATTATCGACTCTTTAATATTTTCATATTTTACTCATATGAAACTGTAATAAAATGAATATGTTAAAGTTCTCGTTTCATAAGGCTGTAATCTTTAATAAATAGACTTTATTTAAAGAAGAATCATGGTAAAGAAACTTTCCTGTGTTTCCTATTTCACCAGTTTACTTTGACGTCAACCTTATGAATGGATAGAAAATACAAACAAATTCTTAAAAGTATCAATCTATGTTCCCTGACGGGTCTAAAATTTTACCATCTCAAGAGACTACAATATATTTCAATGTCCTACACTCAAAGAATAATTGAACCAAGTGTTGTAAGAATCAGTTTGATGATTATACGTTTTTTTATATGTTAACGCCCATGGGAAAATGAGAACTACGTCTATAAAACTAGCCTACTCCAAATATTCAAAAAAAAAGAAACTAGTAACTGAATCCTTCGATGACGCTGAAAAGTCCAAACATATGGGTTGTCGCCTGCGTCGGCTAAAAGCACGAGACACGGGTTCGCTACAAACTGCAAGCGTATGTCTTTTATATTTCATAAGAGGTATCAAACTTTTGAGTTTTGAGCTTTTGACATTAGAGATCAGAAGGTGCTTTGTGCATGAAATTTAGGCGAGGGTTGAAAATTGAACTCAGCCTCCTCTCTCTCTCTCTCTCCACTTTTGCTTTTCACCTTCCAATGCCACCAATAGTATTTGCCGTTACAACCAAGTAAATAAACAAAACAAAAAGAATGAAGGAAAACGAAATAATAATAATAAGAAAAAAGAAATGGAGAAATGACTCCAATAGAAAGCAACGAGAGGACAGCTATGCAAAACAGAGGGCGACGAGACAGAGCTATTTAAGGCTTGGGAGAGCAAAGGCGTGTGTTTGCGTGAACTCCAGAGATCGGTAGATCTCACAAGTTTTTAATGCACCGCGTTTTTTCTTAGCCCCATTTTATCTTTGTCTCTGTGCTTCTTGTCGTCGGGTCTTTCTCTTTTGAGGTAGGAGATTGCTGTCTCTTGTGTATCCCCCAAATTCACAATTCACAAATTTTTCAATTTTGTGGATATAGAGTGAAGAAGAAGAAGAAGAAGAAGAAGAAGAAGAAGAAAGGTACGGTCTTTGATATTTGCATTTTGTTGCTTGCTCTGTGTTACTGTCTCCATTTCTTTTTGGGACATCTGTTTTTCATTTCCTTTTACAGATTGCTTATCCGGTTGTATTTTTTCTTTTTTGTAAAAAAATCTTTTTTAAACACTTGCCATTAGTCCTCCTTGTTTCATGTGTTTTCTTTTGTTCTCTTGTTTTTGCGTTGCAGATCTGACATTTTTCGCTGTCTTCCAATTCCTATTTCGCTTTCTCCACTCACTTGCTAATTCTAGGCTGTAATATGACCATCCTAATGAAAACTAGAGAATCCTTTTTACAATGCTACCAAAGTCAGTTTCCCACTTCTATTCATTTTTTTACACTTTTTGCTCCCTCCAGGCCTCCACATTGGCTTGCTCTTGCACTCTCTTTCCATCACCCTCTCCGACGACGAGCCTCATTCTTGGATTTTCTTATTGTGATAAAAATATCAAATACCCTTATGTGGTAGAACAGGACTTACGT
Organism: Erythroxylum orinocense; assembly: GCA_025531955.1. Lineage (NCBI taxonomy): Eukaryota > Viridiplantae > Streptophyta > Magnoliopsida > Malpighiales > Erythroxylaceae > Erythroxylum > Erythroxylum orinocense. The sequence goes on from JANZLX010000005.1 coordinate 11,370,639, forward strand.
GCTTTTGCTTTCTTTTTTGATTACGATGACCATTATTATCCTCTATGAGTCTATATCGGTGTAGTCATCGCTTATGACGTTTGACGGTTTGAGAAATAAATAATACAGCTTTGGAAGTTAGTGAGGATTGAATTGTGGAAACTTTTCTTGGTTCTGAAGGAAATGATTAAATTGATAAAATTTATTGTTTTCCTTTTCTTTTATTTCCCAGTTGATTATTTTTTGTAGATCCACCGGCTTTGTCTGTTTCCTTTTTGACTTGGCCTACGTGTGTGTATATATGGAAAGAAAATTGAGAGAGAACTACTTTTAGGACGGCTGGGTTTGGAGTTAAGGGCCCATTGTCATGTGAGAAGCATTGATACCAAAGTAGCATGGAACAGGAAATTTCGTGCTGGTAGTTGCCCTCAGATGTCGGAGGTTGCACATATTTTTCGTGTCTTCTCAATTATCGAATTTAGTATGGACCACTGCATTTCTGTCATTTACTAATTTCCTTTGCTTTCCGTCCTTTTCTCTTTCGGGCTTTGGTTGAACTTATTCATCTTTCTATAGGCCTCATGCACAAGTTCTAACCATTTAGTGGCCCTGTGCTTGAAAAGTTGCTATCCCGTTTATCTATACTATTAAGTTCATGGGCACTTGATCGATTCTTTTTATCACTTCTTCTTGAGTGTGTTCAACATCTGTTTTACTAGCTGATCTGTTGGTAGATTCATGTTCCTGAAGATCACATATAATATAAGTTGGTTATCAACTCATTTTCAGATTTTCCATATCCAAGTCATATTACTATATCACAGGAATCTAAAATAGAACTGCCTCTTCCCAAGTCATTATATTAAGGACTTCTGATTTTTATGTTGAGCTAGAACACAGCAATTGGCAATTTTTATCTTCAATCCATCATGTTTCTGACCGAAAACTTGTTGACTCTGCAGATAACTCTCTTTGTGTTGAATCATGAAGTATAAAGATGGAAAGCCGGCTGTACATCCTGATAAAAAATCTAAGGTTATTCCCATGCTTATATTGGTCGCTGCACTCTGTGGGTTTTCATTTTATCTAGGCGGGATCTTTTGTTCCGAGAGAAACATCATTAAGACCGAGAATGCCATGGATGTAACGAAGGCAGTCCAAACTCCCAAGGATGCCGAAGTTGCTCCTCTTCAAATAAAATCCATTGTCTTTCCTGAATGCACCATTGACTATCAGGACTTAACTCCATGCACTGATCCAAGGGTAGGAGCTGTTTTTGATACATGATTTATTTAATATCTCACCCGAATGCATGTGTTTTAGAATTTCTATATTCATGTTATAAATCTATTGCTCAGAGGTGGAAGAAGTATGGTCTTCATCGCCTAACTTTCATGGAACGACACTGTCCTCCTCCATCTGAAAGGAAGGAATGCTTAGTGCCTCCACCAGATGGGTATAAGCCTCCAATCAAGTGGCCAAAGAGCAGGGATGAATGTTGGTACAGGTATTATGATTGCTTCCAGTTATCTTCTAGCCTCTGTCACTTTGAATTGCTAGGTTTTACTTTTTGTTAAAAAAAGTCTCATCTAATATGCTCCACGACTATGAATTCAGGAACGTACCATATGATTGGATTAACAAACAAAAGTCTAATCAGAATTGGCTAAGAAAACAGGGAGAGAAGTTCCTCTTTCCTGGCGGAGGTACTATGTTTCCTAAAGGAGTGAGTGCCTATGTTGATCATATGCAGGATTTGATCCCAGAAATGAAGGACGGGACAGTACGAACTGCTATTGATACCGGGTGTGGGGTGAGTTCCATCAGTTGGCTTTTCCTTTTTTGGTTGGCTTTTCTTCTGCCAGTTTCTGCAACAAACCACATTGCATATAAGCGGGACGTTCTATAGGAATAGAAATTGAATTCTCAGTTATGTCTTCTTAGTTGTTTGCCTCTATTGTCTATAATTACTGGATCAAAGTAATTCTTATTTTCAGGTTGCTAGCTGGGGAGGTGATCTATTAGACCGTGGAATCCTGACAGTTTCTCTTGCCCCAAGAGACAATCACGAAGCTCAAGTCCAGTTTGCTTTGGAACGTGGAATTCCTGCAATCCTTGGCATAATTTCTACCCAACGCCTTCCATTCCCTTCAAACTCATTTGACATGGCTCATTGCTCCAGATGCCTTATACCATGGACAGAATTTGGTAATTGAATTTTACACTGTGAAACAGTAACTAGGTTGATCAGTACTTGATTCCACGATGCAATTGGTGGGAAAATAGACTTGCTGTCAAACCCATTCTTTCCTTTTCTCAAGCTCAAAGTTTGAAGCGGTACCAAACATTCCTCTGATATCTCTTCCTGACAGTTCTCTTTTGCTTTCAGGTGGAATTTATCTCCTGGAAGTTCACCGAATACTTCGTCCTGGTGGTTTTTGGGTCCTTTCTGGTCCTCCAGTTAATTATGAAAGCCACTGGAAAGGGTGGAACACTACCATAGAAGAGCAGAGATCAGATTACGAAAGCTTGCAAGTACTGCTTACTTCAATGTGCTTCAAATTGTATAATAAGAAGGGTGATATTGCTGTCTGGCAGAAAGATTCGGATACTAGTTGCTATAGTAAGCTTGCTGCCCCTGATGCCTACCCACCCAAGTGTGATGACAGCCTTGAACCAGATTCTGCATGGTACACTCCACTTCGGCCATGCGTTGTCGTTCCAAATCCAAAAAATGCAAAATCAGTTCTGCAATCTGTCCCAAAATGGCCAGAACGGTTGCATGTTGCACCTGTACGCCTTGCTGAAATTCATGGTGGGAGTGCTAGTGCTTTCAAACATGATGAGGGCAAGTGGAAGGTGCGAGCAAAGCACTACAAGAAGTTGCTGCCCGCAATTGGAACTGATAAAATAAGAAATGTGATGGACATGAACACAGTTTATGGAGGTTTTGCTGCTGCTGTAATTCAAGATCCTCTGTGGGTCATGAATGTGGTATCATCCTATGCTGTGAATACACTTGCAGTTGTCTACGACCGAGGCCTCATTGGCACTTACCATGACTGGTAAGTCTCTGTGCACAAAGTGATATGCTATGTTATTTTAGACAGAAACAGCGTAACTTATCTCTTGTTGATTTCCAGGTGTGAAGCATTCTCAACATATCCAAGAACGTATGATCTTCTCCATCTTGATGGTCTCTTCACCGCCGAAAGCCACAGGTAAGCATGGAGTTTGTTTCTTTTAAGTTTCTAGCATTTCGAATATTTGATTTGATTATCAGTTATTTATACTGGGCCTAATCCTTCACTGCATTTATCCCGGAATATATTGACTAACTGAAACTCTCATACATGTTGCCCCACAGTTAAAGGTTGACCTGGAAAACCTTATAGCTATCTTTGATCTAACTGAATATTCATTCCATGTACCTTTTTGATTGACTAGACAACATAATACGGCGGACCAAAACAGAACCCTGAAACCAAAAGCAAAACCAATCTGAGTTTGGTGTGATCAGGAGAAATATCACGATTACTGCAATAACTGACGGTTCCATCCAAATAAAGAACCCACAAATTTCGCAGTGCATTGTCATTTATTTATGTTCCCGAGTTCTTCTGACCAATGTTGGTACATGGACAGATGTGATATGAAGCACGTGCTCTTGGAGATGGACAGAATCCTGAGGCCCACAGGTTATGCTATCATAAGAGAATCAAGCTACTTCTTGGACGCCATAACCACCATTGCAAAGGGCATGAGGTGGAGTTGCCGCAAAGAAGACACTGAGTACGGTGTCGAGAAGGAGAAGATCCTCATTTGCCAGAAGAAGCTCAGTACGCATCCAACGAGAGCTTGAGATGACCAACAATGGTGGAATCAAAGATGCGGGTGAAGAAATCTCGTGGAGTGATGGCTGTTACTGTGGCTTAGGACAGTCGACGACGGGGACCACAAAGCATAGAGAGAGGGGGAGATCAAGTAAGTATAGTACTTCAGACACGATAATAATTAGCACTGCAATATTTAGGGGCACCCAATAACATATTTTTGTACCATAATTTTATGATGCCAAAATGAATATAGCATTCTTTGTTAGGCATCTATACTGCACGATCTTGGTATTACAATTATAAAAAAAAATCTTTTAGGAGACAATCTGTCAGTCATTTTTTTTCTTATTAGTATTTGTAATTTATTGAAATTAAATTATTAGGTGTGGTGGTGTGCAAGAACTCTTTGTGGGTTTCAGATTCCACATTTGATAAATTATTGTGTCAAGCAAAATTGACTGGTTTTATTACGTTATTTCTCCCTTTATATTTTTCCTTACAAATAATGTAAGTTCATCTATTGTTGTCTCAAATTTAACAAATTTGTATTATAGTCTTTTATCTTAAGAATTCAAATTAGTTAAAGACTTTTCAATAACAAAAATTTGAAAACGAAATGAACATGACAATATTAGTTTTTATTTAAACTCATCTTTTTACATATAAAAGAAATAAAAATATAAATTAATATATTTTGAAATTTGAACCAAAATTCTATATAAACATAAGTTAAAAATTACATGAAGAAAACGAAACTAAATATATTAATTTATTTCTACTCTAGTAGAGATGGTGTACGACTTTTAATTAATCAGTTTTTGCTTACAAAATTAACGAAAAATAAAAATATTATTTTTAATAAAAAATGAAATTTTAATTATCTATTTCGAATCTTATTAATTTGTGTAGTTATAATTTAAAAATTTATTCAAACTTAGTCTCAATTAATTTCATTTTATTAGTTTTGATTTTATTACAACATAGTCTAATGTCCTAAAGGGTTGTTAATGGCTTAGGGAGTTTTGGAAATAAAAAAAGTATAATAAAAACTTGGGTTCAAATTAGAAGTTACGAAAACTTTAAGCTGAAAAAGTGAAACAAAAATTGCATAAGGACCGAATTGTGCAGTGGATGATGATTAGAATGCAAAATTGAAGAGAAAGAGAGACTAACTAGAGAAAAAGACACGTCCAAAGGTCGGAGATCTCAAACCAAATCTTGAAACATTCTGGTGTAATTGTGTAAAGGCGGAAACACGATCGTAGATGAAAAATGGCAAAAACGTGGGGTATGGGAGCTTCAAATCGGCATTGCCCAAGCCAAGGCGGTAAACACAAGCGGAAAGTAACAATACGGTTATTCTCTTTGATTATCAGCGAATTGTATTAACTATTAATTATTATAATTGATTTGATTAGTGAATAGTATCAGCTATTTACTTAAGAATATTTGATAAAATTAGTTGTTTAATATTAACTGTATATGTATAAAATATAAAGACTTAAGTATTATATCTTAATATTTTTTTGAATATTTTCATAAGAATTTAGATAAAGCAAAAGAACTCAACACTATCATTTAAAACAAAGATTTATAATAATCTAAGAACGATATCTAACTATCATTAAAAAAGAAGTAATATTATCACGAATAGTTGTCATCTCTTGAATTCTCAGTTCTTCAGCACCTTCTTATGCAGAGCTAATTTCAACATTTTCAAATATATCTGGAGGTATAAATCCAAGATCTTGATCGATGATGTTAGAAGTTGAGTCTCCAATTGTGCTTCTTCTAATATAGTTCTGCAATGCAAAAGCTGCACAAATTATTCTATTTTGATTCATCAATGAATACTTAGGTATTTTCTCCAATATCTTCTATCAAGCTATAAAAACACCGAAAGCACTCTTAATGCAACTTCTTAATGATGAATGAGCTCGATTAAAAACTTCTTGAGATCCTCTTTGATTTGCACCATGAAACTCTAATTAATGATATCTTGTGTTTGGGTAAGGTGTCAAATATCCTTCTCTTTTTAGATAGTTTTTGTCAATCAAGTAATATTTACCTGAGTGTTCATAGAGGTAATGTAATTAGTATGAATGATATCATAAAAATTCTAAATCATGAATAACAAATTCTACAAATCTTAAAATTACCTGTTGGTGGTTCTCAAAATTTGATTCTCGAATTATCGATTATATCAAGAAAAATACAAGAATCATGTACTGATTCCTCCCAACCTACTAAAACATACGTGAATAGTAAGTCAAAGTTACATATTGTCAATGCATTTGTAGTCGTTATTCCTTTTTGTCCCTTATATTGCATTTGACCCTCCTCTGCAACCATTACCGCCATATGTGTACCATCAATAGCGTTAATGCAATCCTAATATAAACAATAATTATAAGATGATAAAAAACCATTTTCAACAAAAAATATAATGAAGGGGAGGGGGAACATATTTAATTACCTTAACATGTAACATATATCTAGTATCATTGACAATTTGTAGTGAGATTTTCTTGAATTCAAGATTTTTTGTACGAATATAACCCTTGAAAATTCATCCATGACACTCAAAACTTCTTTAAAAACTCTACTAACAGTTTCACCATAATGTTGAAAGCGTATTTGGGTATTTCTATTAGGTGCACCTTTACTTAGGACATATACGAATAAATCCACTTTTTCCAAAATTGACATCCTACTGAAGGACTCAAACCATAATTGTTTTTCAAAACTATGCATAATTGATGAAATGTATTTGGATTTATTCTAAATGTATTAAAACACTGTTTTTCATGGCCATTCAATAATTCATTCAGCCATAGTTCTCCTCTTAGATAGGAAGTTATGTATAGTTCCTTATATATATGGTTCAAAAAATACACACCTATATAAACCACTAAATAAGCTGTCAAATTACAAAACTCATTCTCATTGTCCAAAAATTGCTTAATTTATAGAAGTTGTATAATTTGCATGACATTATCATCCATACCTACAAATCAACAAGTAAAATTATATTATAAATAAAACTTCTATGTCTAAATATTATAAATAAATAATATAATACATAATAAAATTGTAGATTACCAACAAGATAATATAATATAATAAAATAAGATAACCAAATTCATAATGTCTCAAAACACACCATATCAATATAAGTGCATAAATCATAAGAACAATAAACTAAACATAGTAATGCAGAGAAACTATGCTTGATGTTTCTTATGCTCCTCATGGTCATACATAAACTTAATGTATTCAACTCTTTTTATATCATCTAGTAAACTGAAAAAATGGACCTTCTTTGTGGATCTTCAATCAACATGGAAGCAAAGAAAAATTCATGGGTACCAGCCTCTAAATTAGGCAAAGCACATAGTTTTCTTATAGCATTTGTAACATCATGATGTGGTGCACTAACATCAGTACTCTATGATGCACCAATAATCATCGTGTTCAGCATTTTTATTATGATAGTATTAATCTCCATTGTTGCACTCTGTCTCTCTTAAATGAATTGCATCATATCGTCAAGCCTCTCATACATTGCTGCAAATCCTCCTATTCTTTTAGCGGAATCAGTTCTTGCACTCTTGTTACTTTGTGACCTATTACTCTCCAAAACCCATTTTCATCTTGTATCACTCACTTCATCATGTGTAGCTTAAGGGTTAGCAACAAGAGTAGATGTAGGGGTTGGGGTAGGTTTGCTCCACAACTCTTACCAATCACCAGTCATATAGCAATTGTTTAGACCACTAGTCTCATCCATATTGTCATGATGATGATAGCCTGATGGTTGATTATATATTATAATTATGAGATGAAGAAGGAACATGCGCTTCCTCAACTTCTCGTTGTCCTTATGGAGTGTTAGCCACAACATAAAATGTAATCTCCCCTCAGGGCCAAACATCCAAAAAGTTGATCCAACTTACAATCATACTTAGGTTCAAGCCCTTCCTCTTTATGAAAATATAAATAACTAAAATATAAGTTATTTAACTAACTATTTAGCATTAAAGTAAAGGAAAATAACTTAAAAAGAGGGCAAAAAGGCTAACCTTAATCTTCAAAGTCCACCACTTCTCACTGGCACCCGATTGTTCCTTTGTCATAGTCCCATTCTAAACTCGTTTCTTTCCCTTTCAACTATTTCCAAAGACCTCATATAGCTCTCATCCAATCAAATTTATTTTTATCCTATGGTAAGTTGGTCGCTTTCTAAAACTCTTCCTCCACCGTTTTTCATGATAACTTTTGACAAATAACTTCACCACATTTTCCCCTAATCCTTTGAATATGTTGGCTACAAATGTTACAAAAGATAAGAAGTGTTTTCTTTTTTTTACCAACGAACTCTGCCTTTATCATTTCCCCCTTAACTTTCTCCTTTGTTTCCTTTTTGGGATGGGCAAAAATAAACCTACAATGTAGACCTTAAAATTTAAAATAACTCTAATTATAGTTAACCTAACCAATTAACTTTATTAACCTAATTAAAATCCTAAATTAGAAATCAATATCACCATCGCTGCTCATCGTCACCCTTACCTTCAATGTTACAGCTTCCTTACTTTAGTAATATTAATTTTTAATATCTTTCAGTTTTGTATCTATTTATAGCTTTCGTAGTTGATGTCCATCTTTTTACAACTTAGTCTCAATTTTTTTGGATACATCATTGCCATCCGTCACTACCTTTCTGTTGGATCCCGTTTCCGGAACCCAACTCTCTTGAACCATGAAACATGAGCTTTGATACCATAAATGTTGGGTCTGAACTTGGGCCCCATGTCCGAAGCCCAAAAATCATTCCGAATATCATAATCATGACCATATCACCCTCTAGGGTTATTTCCATGGAATCTGGAGCGAGCCCACACTAGTCAAACAACCAAATCACCACATAAGGCATGAGCATATCATCCTATAATGTTATTTCAATTAACCCAAACATTTCCAAACTATCCTTATAATGAAACAATATTTTGTACTCAACTTCCATTCAAAAATTGAAACTCTTAGAGTCTGAATTAAAACTCAATTTTATCAGATAATTTGTAGCCCTATTTCTCTTGTTTAATCCAAATCAAGAATCGTCTTATTTGGATAACTAGAGAAAAAGTTATGGCCAAAACATCGAAGCATACTTAGTGAACATGTTTCAACTAAATTTTCCAGTTTTTAATTTCCAACATTTCTCATATTATAGTTCTAACTTCCAAGAAAAATTTAGGGTCCAACACTTTCACTGCCCTTCACCGTTGTCATAGTTCTGTGATAATCCAATTTTTGTTTTTATTGTTCATTCTCTATCTACTGCTTCTTGTACTTTTTATCTGTGTCTTTTTGCCTGGGCTGCTTCTGTAAGAGATATGTCTTAGAAGTTCAGGCAGGAGAGTCGAATCAAAATGTCCATGTAGTGCCATGCAACAACGTACAAGAAATGAATTAAAGAGGATCAAGAAAAGTTAGTTAGTTGGCAGTTAGAAATTGAGTATTATAAATACTATAAATCCATAGGAAATGTATACATGCATTCTGTACTTTGATATTGAATACAATTAGACGAAATCTCAACGAGTTGTTGAGTTCTTCAAAAGTTCTTTGTTCGCTCCTGTTCTCGCTCAAATTCTCTCTCTACACTTCTCTCTCTAAATTCCAATAGTTTCCTCGATTGTCTTTGTGTATGATCAATCGATAACGATAAAGTGGTATCAGAACTAGATTTTTAAGGGATCTGTGCAAGTGTAGGTAAAGAACTTGGCTCGGAGGTCTATCTCTTTCCCGTACAAGGCACGACTTCGAGCGAAGAACACTCAGAGATGGCTGAGAGCTCAACGCAGAGTCTGCAACCTGCGATATTCAATGGTGAAGGATATCAAATTTGGGCGATCAAGATGGAGGTATACCTGTAAGGACAGGATCTGTGGGAACCAATCGATGAAGACTATGTGGTTGAGATTCCAACCGAAGATGTTCCAATTGCTCATCTACGGTGGTTAAGGGAGAGGGTGACAAAGAAAGCCCAAGCCAAATCTTGCCTATACCAGTCGGTGTCACCCTCGATTTTCACTCGAATAATGGGATTTGGTTATGCGAAGGAAATCTGGGACTTCTTGAAGAGTGAATACGAGGGTGACGAGAAGGTAAAAAATATGAAAGTGTTGAATCTATTAAGGGAATTCGATAGAATTCAAATGAAAGAACATGAGATGATCCAGAATTATTGTGAAAGATTGATTCAGCTTACTAATCAAATCAGACTCTTAGGAGCTGAATTCAAAGATCAAAGATTGGTGCAGAAGCTACTTGTGTCCGTCCCTGAGAAGTATGAAACAACAATTGTCTCTCTCGAGAACTCCAAAGATATTGGGCAAGTTAAGCTTGCGGAAGTCGTGAGTGCCTTACAGGCTCAAGAGCAGAGATCTTTGATGAGAAAGAATGAAGCAACTAAAGGTGCTTATTGAGTCTTTGCCAAAACAGAGACTCAAGAAAAATTTAAGAAGAAGAAAAAGACGAAAGGAGGGTCCAGCACTAAAGGCTCTCAAACATGCCAAAAGGATGGAGGCAAGAATGTAGGAGGTGACAAAATGAATAATTACAATCCCTGCCCACATTGCGGTAAGTCCAATCATCTAGCTTTCAGATGCTGGAAGAGGCCAGACAAAGAATGCAGAAGGTGTCATCAAAAAGGGCACATGGAGGTCATCTGCAGGAAGCAATATACACAAGTGGAAACCAACGTATAAGTGATTAAAGAAGAAGAAAAGTAGTTGTTTGTGGTGATTGGCGATTTTGTTAAGGATTACCCATCCAACTGGTTGATTGACAGTGGATGCATGAGCCACATATCTCCAGATCCAAATATATTCAAGTCTCTGGATAAAGACGTGAAAGCAAACGTGAAGCTAGGAAATGGAGACTACATCCGAGTTGAAGGGAAAGTTGAAGTAGAGATAGTGACCAAGAAAGGCGTCAAGATCATCTCGGATGTTCTTTATATACCCAAGATACAACATAATCTCTTCAGTGTAGCCCAATTGATTGAGAAAGGTATGTCTGTACATTTTGAATCAAATTCTTGTAGAGTCTTTGATAATGCTGGCCAGGAGATGCTTTGCACCTGAATGAAGAATAAAAGCTTCTCGATGAGGCCTAAAGAGCTGCAATAGGAGGCACTGGTGGGAGACTTAATCGAGCTTGGGCACTATCACATGAAGGGATTGGAAGCAATGAGGAAGAAAGACATGGCTGAAGGCTTACCACCAATTTCATACGAGCGTGGTGCATGCAACGTTTGCATGATGGGGAAGCAATCACGTACACCATTCCAAAAAGGCAAAATGGAGGGCTGAGGAGAGACTTCAACTATTGCATATGGATGTATGCGGACCCATGCCGCTTGCCTCATTAAATGGAAGCAGATACTTCCTGTTAATAATCGACGATTATACAAGATACTCATGGATATACTGTCTCAAAAGCAAGGGAGAGGTAGCAAGAGTTTTCAGGGAGTTCAAAGCCTTCATAGAAAAACAATCGGGTCTGAGCATTAAGTCTGTAAGAACAGACAACGACTCAGAGTTTACGTCTAACGATTTTGGTGTAATCTGTAAATCAGCAAGAATCAAGCATCAGCTTACTATGCCCTACACTCCACAGCAGAACGACGTTGTGGAGGTAAGGAATAGAATGGTGGTGGAAATGATGAGGTGCATGCTGGAGGACAAGAAGCTTCCAAAGGAATTTTAGGCTGAGGCTGCTTCTACCGCCTGCTTCCTACTGAGCAAAGTATACACTTGGGCTCTCGAAGATAAGACGCCCTATGACATGTGGCATGGGTTCAAGCTGAAGTTGAGGAATCTGATAGTGTTAGGATCACTATATAGTGCTCTCATTCCTCAGGCCAGAAGAAGTAAACTCGATAGCAAGGCTGAAGCGACAATCTTTGTGGGATACTCTGAAGTTAGCAAAGGGTACAGGCTATATTATCCAGATCAGAAGAAAATTAACGTATGCAGGGATGTTCACTTCTTCGAGGATGAGTGTTGGAGCTGTCCAGGAGATAAGGAGATAAATGGAGTTAGAAGGTAGTCAGTAATAATGCCTTCGAATATTCCGATAACTACAACCACCCCAGGCGAATATGATGATGAGGGAGAGGCGGAACCATGAGAAGTAGCAGAACCAGAGGTTCATCATGATCAGAATGGGTGGACCTCTGAGGAGGAGCACATTCCAGAAGAATCCGATGATGACTATGATTATGCATCAGTAAGAGAGACGAGAAGCCTAGCTGAAATTTATGAGAGGAGCAATGAAGTAATACTTGAACCTACCCGAACTCAAGAAGCATTACAGAATCCGAAATAGGTAGAAGCCATGAAGGAAGAAATTTCCATGATTGATAAAAATGAAACATGGATTCTAGTTGAAAAACCTTCAGACAAGAGAGCTATTGGGTTGAAATGGGTGTTTAAGAAAAAGCTGAATCCAAATGGTTCAATGAATAAACTCAAAGAAAGGCTAGTCGTAAAAGGGTACGAACAGATTGAAGGTGTGGACTTTGGAGAGACATTTGCACCAGTTGCCAAAATTGAGACAATCCGACTGTTATTGGCGCTTGCAGCTGAAAGGGGTTGGAAGTTACATCAAATGGATGTTAAATCTGCCTTCCTCAATGGTGTTCTACAAGAGGAGATCTACGTCCAACAGCCTGAAGGTTTTGTGATAAAGGGAAAGGAGGAATTGGTGTATAAGCTCAACAAAGCCCTTTATGGGCTGAAGCAAGCACCTCGGTGCTGGTACGCGAGAATTGATGCGTTTCTCTTAGAAATTAAATTCAGAAGAAGCTACAGTGAACCAACGATGTATGTACGGATGTAAGAAGGTGATGTAGCTGCAATTTCAATTTATGTGGATGATTTGTTACTTATTGGAAGTTTTGATAAGCAAATTGATTTCCTGAAGCAACAATTCAGCAAAACCTTTGAAATGAATGATCTCGGAGAGATGAAGTATTCTTAGGTATGGAGGTATTTTAGTGTAAAGGATGTATCGCTGTAAGCCAAAAGAAGTATATTCGTGATGTACTAAAAAGGTTTAAGATGGATCAGTGTAAGCATGTATCAACTCCAATTTGTCCGAAAGAAAAATTGGTAAAGAGGGAAGAAGGTGATGAAGTGGATAGGAAGAATTACAGGAGTATGGTAGGTTGCTTAATGTACATCACAGCTACAAGGCCGGAGGTTTTGTACTCAGTTAGTGTGCTTTCCAGATACTTAAGTGATCTTGGAAAGGAACATGTATTTGTGGTGAAAAGAATTTTAAGGTATCTGAAAGGGACGATTGATTTTGGAATGATATATGAGAAGAGTGGAAAATGCGAGCTTATGTGTTATGTAGATAGCAATTGGGGCGGAGTGTTAGAAGACATAAAAAGCACTACCAGATACTGTTTAACATTAGGCTCATCATGCTTCTCATGGACATCAAAGAAGCAGGAATTGGTGGCACTCTCAACAGCTGAAGCTGAATTACTTGTGGCCACAGCAGCAGCGAAACAAGTAATATGGGTCAGAAAGTTGCTTGCGGATTTACAAGTTCATTTGGAAGGAGCTACGGTGATTTACATTGATAATCAGGCAGTGATATCAATTTCAATGAATTTGGTTTTCCATGGTAAAACTAAGCATTTCAAACTTAGATACTACTATCTAAGGGATATACAACAGGAAGGGGAGTTAAAGCTTAAGTACATTCATATAGATGATCAAGCTGCAGATCTGTTTACAAAAGGATTTAAAGTCTCACGTTTTGAGCAGTTGAGGAAAATGGTTGGAATTCAGAAGTTGAATTTCTGATTCAAGGAGGAGTATGTAGGAGAAATGTATCAGAAGTTCAGGCAAGAGAGTCGGATCAAAATGTCTATGCAGTGCCATGCAACAACATACAAGAAATGAATTAAAGAAGATCAAGAAACGTTAGTTAGTTGGCAGTTAGAAATTGAGTATTATAAATACTATAAATCCATAGGAAATGTATACACACATTCTGTACTTTGATATTGAATACAATTAGACGAAATCTCAACGAGTTGTTGAGTTCTTCAAAAGTGCTCTGTTCGCCCCTGTTCTCGAGCAAATTCTCTCTCTACACTTCTCTCTCTAAATTTCATTAGTTTCTTCGGTTATCTTTGTGTATGATCAATCGATAACGACAGCTTCCTGTTCGCATTTTGTTTGTCTATTCTTCCTGTTCGTTTGTTTTTCCTGGTCTACATTATGCCATATGGAGACAAATTTTTTTGCTAAGGCCATAAAGCATAAACCTATAGGAATTAGCAATATTTGAAGAATAAAAGCAGAGAGTACAAATTACTGGTTTTAACGCTGAGATTGTAATCATAGAGTAGCTTTTGGGTCAACATTCTCATAAAAAGCATTTCTATATGTAGTCTTACAATGGTCAAAATTCCAGATCAAAATGACATGCATGAGCATATATAGCCTTTCCCAAGAACATACAATATAATCATTTGAACTCTGTAGTTAATTTTGAGTTCTTCTCCAAGACCATTTGAATACAGTTTTGCAAGTTCATTCTTTTTGTCCTTTTTCCATATCTTATTTATAAGTTGTTTGGTGGAAGTGATTTCTCAGTGGATTCCGAAACAAATATGTGTTAACTAGTTTGGTCTGTTTAAGCTCATAAACAACTTTACTTACAAATTCTTCATAAAATATATTAATAACTAATTTCATAAGTGCATTTAGAAATGAAAATTTCTTTATTTTAACACATAAAATAGACAAAGAGATTTTAAATTTTGAGCAAGCTGGAGTTTTTGTTCGGGTTGATTAATGGAAGGAATAAAAAGCATTAGACAATGATTAAGACTACTTTCTTGCATTCTCACTCTTCTACTTACCTTAAGAGAAGAAATTAACAAGACTGAAGCACACTTAGTGTATTATCCTACCTTCTTGTTTTGGATACAGAACACTCAATCTTTAGGATAAACAAGAATGTAATAAAAAACAAGGAGCCAATTCAAAAGGAAAACAAATAAGTTCATTCTTTCTCAATCCGTATCTTCCCTGCAACTATTTTGGTGTAAGCTTAAGAACAATACACTAATTTCTCGAAAGCAATTTTGGGATGCAAGAAGGGTAACTAGGACCTTCCTCGTGGATTACTTTGGTACTTATGCAGATGGATACTTATGCATTTCTTTGGTATCTATGCAAATGGAATCCTCATCATCTAGAAAATGTGGTTTGTTATTGTGGATTAAGAGCCCCACTAAAGACATTATGGAGCGATAATATCTCAGTCAAAGATTCCATAAATGCTCTAATTATCTAGTGAAAATTTATTTGCTATTAGATTAAAAACTAGTGTTCAAAGTTTATATGATGAAATAAAATATTTCAAGTTAAGAGATGCAACTTTTTCAAATGGTACGATGGCAAATTTGTTGAGAGAGTCATTAAAGTGATTAAAAAATTAAGTAAAGAAGTATCAACGTTAAAGAAGGGGGTTGAAACAAGCACAATTAAAGAGTTTAAATAACAAATGAATCTAGTAAAGGTAGACATTAATTTATTAGAAAAAGAGAAAAAGGAAATGAAATTTATGTTAATGAATATTGTAATATGATTTGTTCTAGTTATGGTACTTTTTTAACTATGTTATAGGAAAATTGAATTGAATTATAATTAAATATGAATTATGTCATATACAACTATATTATTTATATAAGAATTATTTTTGGTCATAACTCACTAAAAAAACTAGCTTCTTATTAAAAGATTTATTTCCACACCTTTTAGAAATCCATAATCATAGAATAGCTCAAACCAAGTTTATTTCATATATAAAGTAGTAGTTAATCAAGAAAAATGAACATTTCCTTATGAATATAATAAACACTGAAGAATTCAGCCTATAAAAACTAAAGATAAATTATATGCATGACATTGGTTAAGTTTCTCAAGATTCAACTGTTTATATTGGTTAAGCAAAAAAAGATATGCCCAATATGAACAGTTTGTTAATACATCACAAAGATTTGTCACCATTTCCACATATGTCCGTAGCACATACATCTAAAAGCTAATGAGACATATATCAAAAAATTAAAAGCATTGCTAATCAACAATATTGCCTTTATTTGTACTTGACTATGAAACTTGTCGTTATGATGATTATGTCAAAGATGTTCTCCTTCTAGTTGCTTTAGTTTGTAACAATTGTAAAGTAATACTAGATGTCCTTTAAACCATAAGACTCTTTGTCCAAATGATAATTTGAATATGTGCAATTCAATATCTCAAAACTTTCTTTTATTAGCATATCTAGATGTACCAACCTAGCAAATTGAAGAGAGAAAAAAAAAACATAATTGCCAATAATTTCAACTAAGATAAATTGATAAAAAACACATTCTTTACAATATTGATTTGTTAACTCAATATAACATTATCATCAACTCTATTTGCACCGCTTATCTATTTTTATAATGGAAACAATTTCATCAGTTGTTAAAGCCAATAATAGTTAATAAAAAAATGAAAGGTTATATACCTATGAAGATGTCTCTTTGATAACCTGATTAACATAATGATAAACACTAGTTACTGCAAGGCTTAAAAATCATATTCATATAATTAAAAAAAAGCTATACATACATGTGAAGAAGCCTCAGCATATAGGGTTGTGCAGTCTTTGTTGCATATTTTGGAGTTATGAATAGGAGTGTCACATTTCCTACATTTCGTCATTTGTGCTTTTTGGGACAATTTGTTTGGATTTTTTAGTTTCTTTGGCTCATTTTGGGGCCTCCTTATTACAAATTTGGGTTTACCTAGCATAACTCTTTTAGTTGGAGGATGTATTACCTCTACATCGATTGAAGGCCAGAAAATTTCACCCTGAACAAGTTCTAATACATAGTCATTTAAATTTAGGAACTGATCCTTCCTATAACACAAATCTTTGAATGTCTTTAACCCTTTCTTTTGAATGATGGATTACACTAATCACATTTTTGCAAGGGTATCCATACAAGTTTATGCCTAAAAACTACATGTTTGTAATGTACTAATCCTTACAGTAGGTTTCCTGTCACCTTCGAAACTTGATAAGCACCATCTCCATTCTAGACAATTCTTTACTATATTGCATATTTTTTGTTCTTCTCCATCTTCTTCATAATATTTGGTGCAATATGTGACTTTCATCCAACTATAAAATGTCTCATATCTGCATTTCTCTTCATCACCATTATTCTAATTATTTTAAGCATAACTATCGTGGTCTTGTGATTTGGTTCGGGTCTTCTCTAAAACTGTTCTGAATGCCCTGAAACACTAACAAACTTATCACAATACCTCATATATATAAAATTGAAGCTCAAAAACATGCTCTCAACTAAAGAACACTTAAAACACAATTGTTTAGGAACTAACACAATTCTTAGGCTGAACACACATTAAACAATTAAATTAACCACTAAACACATATCCAATTACCTATAAAAATACAATGCAATCTACACCTATCAACATCCTCACACTTAAACTTTTACTTGTCCTCGAGCAAAGGTTAACTACAACTAATAAAATTCTATCACTTCATTTTTACAACGATTAAAGCATGCAATCCCTCAAACTTTGGCCAGCTCAAGTGTCAAGCTACTACACATATCATGACTAATTTTCATTAGTGCATATAAGCAAACTCAACCCATGAAACCATCACTCAATGATAAGTATAAATTCAAAATGGACCTTCCTTACGGATTTCACTCATTTATGTCAAGTGTTTAATGGTTTGCTCAAACTTTCTACAGGAAACCACATTATCATAGGCTTGCTAATACACCAATTCTTGTCCACAGTGATTACATGCTAGGATGAAAGCTTTGTTTCGGGTTGTAATGTGACTAGGGTTAAGGTGGGTTAAACAGGTTGTAGGGGTCTATCACAAGCATTTATAAACTCCTAAATGTACAAAAGGATGATAAAGATAAACTTCTAAGATATGCAAATAGATAAGACTACTTCTCTGCACTTATTAAAGCTACTACATGTTATTCGTTTTTCTTTTCTTTTCTTTTATTTTTTGTTCTTTTCTCTTTTTTCTCTCTTTTTTATAATAAAGAAAAGATGAACAAAAATAGCAACAATATACAATGTGCTCTTTATTTGTGAATCCACACTAAAGTATCACTTAGCACTCTATTAACTTGTGATTGGGTAAGCTAATGAGGTTTGTGGGTTTTAAAATTGGGTGATTTCAAGAACCAAAAGGTTAAAGGCTCAATGGGGCTAGTGAGGGTTAATAAAAGGGTAGGTCATCTATGCCAAAGATTAAAGCAAGAAGGCCTGAATCATTTCTATGTAGTATGCATCCAGTATATTTAAACCGATTCAAAGTAAGTTTTGAAGATAATTACCTAAGGAACCATCACACAATCAAGAAAATGAAATGACTATAGAATGGAGTCATAAGGGCTCAATTCCTCACATAGGATCAAATGAAAATCTATTATGTTTCGATACATTACCTCGTTATTCAATTGTCAAGTTCTAAGTAAGCTTATGTGGCCAACTATTTTCATCACTCCTTATGGTTCACTCTCCACTCACGTAGCCTAATTTGAGTTCATGTATGCATTTAATCTTATTCCAATTAGCATGATAGAATTTCATGGCAACATATTCATTACAAAGACTCAAATGTGAGGGAAATGACACATCTAATAATAACAACCTAACATGCATCCTAAATGATATGCAAGAATGCAAACATAAATTCAAAAATTACCTCCCCACACTTGAATAAAACATTAACCTTAATGTGCAAAAGAGAACATCCAAAACCAACAAACAACACCATGAAAAACAAAACACAAAAAATAATATAAGACATTAAAGGCAAGAAGGGCTTATAGTGGTAGTGCCAATGGAAGTGGCGCATTTTTCCTCTCATCTTTTGGTCCTCCAACAAGCTATGATACACAATAAATCTTCAAGTAACCTCAAAATGTATCATTGAGGACCTAAGCAAAACAAGTTAAACCAAACTAAATATTATATAATCAGAATAACACTATACTAACACAAACAAACAAATGAAAGATAAACAAATGAAAGATAAGGTCATTAGCTTGACCATTCCATATGAAATTATAAAAGAGTGAGTGAAAGGCAAGAAAGTACTTACCTTTCTTATGAGAATGATCCTCTAAAGTAAAGCTTACATCTATGCCCATTAACCTTAAAAGTTTCACCCTTTTCATTTTCTAACTTCAAAGTTCCATGAGGAAAGACTTGACTAATCTTGAATGGGCCACTCCATCTTGACTTGAGCTTTCCGACAAATAATCGAAGTCGTGAATTGAATAAAAGCACTAGGTCCCTACTCTTGATTTCCTTCTTCTTAATATGGTCATCATGCCACTTTTTAGCTCTTTCTTTATACAACTTGGCATTTTCATATGCATCATATCTTAATTATTCTAATTCATCAAGTTCTAACAATCTCTTTTCTCCTGCTAACTTCCAGTCCATGTTCAATTTTCTAATTGCCCAATAGGCTCTATGCTTCAACTCCAATGGTAAGTGACATGCCTTTTCATACACAAGTCGATATGAAGTTGTGCCAATGGCAATTTTGAAAGTTGTCCTATAAGCCCACAATATATCATCCATCTTCAAAGCCCAATCTTTCCTTGAAGTGCTCACTACCTGCTTCAGAATCTTCTTCAACTCTCTATTCACCACCTCCACTTGGCCACTCGTTTGCAAGTGATAAGGGATTGCCACTCTATGATGAACATTATATCTTCTCAAAAGAGCCTTAAATGGTTTGTTGCAAAAGTGGCTCCCTCTATCACTTATGATAGCTTTAGGCATCCCAAATCGAGTAAAGATCTTCTTGATGAATCATTGCACCACCTTTCCGTCATTTGTTGGAGCAGCTATTACTTCTACCTATCTAGACACATAATCAACTCCAACCAATATATAAGAGTTACCTAGGGACGATGGGAATGGTCCAATAAAATCCAAGCCCCGTACATCAAATATCTCCACCTCCATGATGTTTGAAAGTGGCATCTCATCTCTCTTTGAAATATTGCCCACTCTTTGGCACCTATCACAACGTAATACAAAATCTCAAGCATCCTTGACCAAGTTTGGCTAGTAGAATCCACACTCCAAAATGCATGCAACCATCTTGTTCACTCCATAATGTTCGACGTAAACTGAACTATGACACTAAGTCAAAACTTCAGGCATTTCATCTTCAAGGACACACCTGCGAATCAAACTATTAGCACATATTCTATATAACACAGGTTCATCCCAAATATAGCGAGAACACTGAAATAAAAAATGCTTCCTTTGTTGATGCGAGAGATTAGGGGGAAGAATACCACTTGAGAGATAATTGATAATATTTGTAAACTAAGGAAAAAAACGGATTTTCTACTATCATTAAAGCCTTGTTAGGAAAACGCTCTTCAATTTCCTTTTCTTCTTCATTTTGTTCCCCTTCAAGTTTTGATAGGTGGCTCGCTATAATAGTTTTTGCTCCTTTTTTATCTCTAATCTCAATGTTGAATTCTTGGAACAGAAGCACCCATCAGATAAGCCTAGCCTTGGTGTCCTTCTTTGCAAAGAGATAACACAATGCCATTTGATTTGTAGAAACAATAACTTATGAGCCCAAAATGTAAGAGCTAAAATTTTCACATGCAAATACCACTACAAACAACTCTTTCTTAGTAGTGCTATAGTTCAATTGTGCTCCTATCAAGGTCTTGCTGGGCGTAGTAAATTACACGTAACCTTTTCTCCTTCTATTGTCTGAGTACATAGCCAATAGCATGGTTGCTTGCGTCACACATTGGTAGGTGTCGAAGCCACCAAAAAAATATATCTTACTACCAAGTTACAAAATAATTGTAGAAAATGATAAGCAAGGTCAAATCCACAAAAACTAGAGACTAATAATATTCTTTTGAAAACTAGGAAAATTTAGTAAAGACAAATAAAAGGGGGGATTTTTAATTGAAGAAACTGAATGAGATCATAAAAATAAAAATAGAGAAAATCGATTGAAGAAATCATTCTAGCCAAAGGTCATCTTCATGCTAGTTCAATGGTTTCGATCATGGATGCAAATATAAACTCATCAATTAAATCAATAGACCAGTTATAATTGTTGAAGACGCTTCTAACAACTTAATCTTTCCGTAAAATTGGATTAAACAAGACATCGTGCTTTGATTAATCTCTTACAAACAAATTATCCTGACTCGCGTCTAGGATTCAATTCATTGATAACACTAAAAATGAAAAAGACCTAATTCTAACCGATAAATCACACACGTAGTTCATTCAAATTAGACTATTTGCTTCCTTAATATAACCTGAAAATATGGTTCTAATCATGTTATATTATTTGCTACAAATGTTAACTTAACCAAACAATTACGTATTCGATCTCATTAACTAGCAATTTATTATCCTAATTAACTAAACAATTGGCCAAACCGTTTAATTAAACAGGAAAATAAACATCCACCACAACCCAATAAGTGTAGGAAATAAGTAAATATTGAAGAATTGAAATGAGTAGGAAGAAAAATATTTAGATCTCACAACACTTTTGTGGAACTAAGCACTTCGATTAGACCTTGAGCTCACAAAATAAAGATTCTGCTGCCAAGAGAGAGAGTCCCCAAACTAACAGCCCTCCTCCCTTTATAAAAGAGGAAAATATTCCAAAAAAATGGAGAGATAATTACAACCCAATAAATGATGATAAGGAAATAAAATCCTAAGATTGTCTCCCTGATTCTCGTGCTAGTGACTGTTGATAACCTTCCAAAACAGATGATTGTTATTGACTTCCAAGAAGATTAAACAACCCCTATGATTTTGAACTCCTGCGGTCCATTTAATTTTTTTTTAATAAGCCCAAATAACCTACAAATCAACAAACCTTCCTTAACTGTCCAAAATAACAGAGAGAAAATAAATCCATCAAAAATATCAAAATATCTTGCATTATAAACATAATTTCCACCAAATATTCAATAAAAATATAAATGTATCAAATTCCCCCACACTTTTTACTTGTTTATCCGTAAGCAAGATCTCAAAATCAAAACATTCCAACTCTTTTCAATAGATTCTAGTCCAATTAAATGGAACAAAGCTGCTCAGTTAAAGAAATCCCATATATAAGCAATAGAGAACTAGAAAAAACAAATCTCATCTTCCAAATTTCATAACAAGGAATAACTGCCTTTGAAATACCTCTTAAACACAAATAAAAGAGCGTTGCATTAGTTCAAAACACATAGTTTTAAACCCACTAGAATTAACTCAATTCACAACAGAACCATGACCCAAAACCTGCCCAGAGAAAT
>JANZLX010000005.1:11393028-11415934 GCA_025531955.1 Erythroxylum orinocense
TAAGTGTGACTTGGATATGGATGTTTCTGATTATGATTGAGACTCATTGAAGTGTTTTAGGTTTAGAATTGTGTTTGTTTATGCTGGGATTCCGGACAGGAGGTCCGATGATTTGTGTGGATTATGTTGGAATATAGAAGTGAGTTTAATTTGATTTGCAGATTTTTGAGATTTTGAAAATACAGTCGTTATGCTGCCCAATTTTGTTAAATTGGGTATGGCTTGGTTGTGAATAAGATTTGTATGATTGTTTTTATGGCAAAGGATTATTAGAATAAGAATAAGTTTTGTTAAAGATGAGATTGAGTATAAGACGAATTATATGAATTGAGTGTTATACGAGGATGAAATTTCTAGTGGGGAAATTATATTGTTTTGATTTATATAAGGTTGAATAAAGAGAAAAGAAATGAGAAAGAAAAAAAAATTTATACCGGATTTTTGGATTGGTTTAGTCTTAGGGTTTCCAACGCAATACACGACCCTTTTGTTTTCAATTTGCTTTCGATTTAGTTTGTTTCGAAATCCGTTCCTTCGATTTCCGTTTTCGCATTTGTTATCTAATTCTTCGATTTCGATTATGTTTTTGCTTCTGTTTGTTTGCACCGAGTTTCCAATTCGATTCTCCATTCTTTTGTTTTCCGTTTTTCGTTTTGTTTCCAGTTAGGGTCCGGTTCCGAGATCGGGTCCCAACACTATTACTTATGGAGAGGAGAATGATGGATGTTGCAAGTGGAGGAGCCATTGTCAACAAGACACCACAGGCAACTCGAGATTTAATTTTTACGATGGCCGAAAATTCTCAACAATTTGGGTCTCGTCTAGAACCCTCAAGAAGGGTTAATGAGGTAAATGTATCTTCCTTAGAACATAAACTAAATTAACTAACCTCTTTGGTTTAAAATCTGGTTGTAGGGAATACACAACAAGTGAAGGCGTATGGGATTTGTGCCTATACAGGTCATCCTACGGATATGCGTCCCACTTTGCAAACAAATACCCCTGAATAACCAGCTACCGTTGGAAATTTTCCTAGCCTGCCACAAAGGAAATATGACCCATACTCAAATACTTATAATCCTGGGTAGAGAGATCACCCAAATCTCAGTTATGGGTCTAGAGCGCCAAATTTTCAGCAATTTCAGCAGAGGCTACCCTAGCAAAATACTCCAGGATCAGGTATATCTCTTCAGGATATAGTCAAATCACTTGCAACTAACACACAACAATTCCAACAGGAGACAAGAGCAAGTAGACAAAATTTGGAGAATCGAATTGGTCAATTGGCAATGTCCCTAAGCAAGTTAGAGTCCCAAGGTAAATTACCTTCTCAGACAATAGTGAACCTAAAGGAAAATGTAAGTGAAATTATCTTGAGAAGTGGAAAAGAGTTGGAACTTGTTGTTGGAAAGAGATGTGGGTGTAACTTAGCACCAGCTGCAGAAACAGAGGTGGAAATTCAGAAACAAACGAAGCATCTAGTGAACTTTATACCAATAGAACCCAAAATCCTGGAAACTAAACCTCCTTTTCTAGAGAGATTATCTAAATCTAAAAGATATGAGGAGAAGGAAATTCTCGATACATTCTAAAAAGTGGAGGTTAACATACCTTTACTCAATGCAATCAGAAAAATACTTAGGTATGCAAAATTTCTGAAGGAACTATGAACTAACAAGAACAAAATAATCGAGTATGAAAAGGTAAGTGTGGGGGAAAATGTGTCTGCTATCTTTCAAAAGAAGCTAACCCCTAAATGCAAAGATCATGGTATGTTTGCTATATCTTGCACTATTGGGAATATGGGAATAAAAAGGGTAATGTGTGACCTAGGTGCTTCAATCAATGTTATGTCATTATCAATTTATTCTTCTTTAAATGTTGGTCCATTGAAAGAAACTGAGGTGATAATTCAACTAGTTGACAGATTAATAGTTTATCCTAAGGGCGTGTTAGAAGATGTGTTAGTCCAGATTAATGGTTTGATTTTCCCTGCTGATTTCTTTGTTTTAGATATAGAGAATGATAAGTCCTCTAACTCATCTGATATTCTTCTAGGGAGACCCTTCCTTTTATTACTAGGACAAAGATTGACGTTCATGATGGAACATTGACTATGGAATTTGATGGTGAAGTGATTACATTTATTGTTTATGATGCCATGAAATATCCTAATGAATTATGTATTCATTATTGATATTATCGAGCCTTTAATTCAAACCGCATTTCAATTGGATACAGAAGACAAGTTAATGATTGCGCTTTGTAAGGGTCTAAATTTAGACAACATTGGTAAGATCGACAAAGAACCCTCACATGATGAGCTCCACGAAGTGGTGTATGAGTTGGAGCCATCTAAGCCAATGGTGACTTCTACTCTTTTCAAAGAATTACCGACATCTAACACCACTCTTTTGCCCTCTGTACTACAGGCACCGAAATTGGTTTTAATGTTGCTGCCCAACCACTTAAAGTATGCTTTCTTACGAGAAGGAATGGAAGACGTCTAACCTAGGAAGTTAAACAAGGGCGCTTCTGGGAGGCAACCCAGGTTTAAGGCATGCCCATGCCTTATGTATCCTTGTTATTTTACTTCGATTTTTACCTTTTTTTTCTTTTTATCTAATTTCCTTTTATCTTCTTCCGTGAGTTTACTCTAATGCTTTGTTCTCTGATTTCTGAGCAAGTCATTTATGAAGTTTAATGCCTCCACCACCTACGCCTTCATTTGTGGAGTGCCTACACCGCTTGGAGACCCTTACCACTCAAGTTTCCCGAATTAATGCTACCCTTCTCGCTCTCCACCATCCTAGTCCACTTGCTACTCCACCACTAAGGGTAGTTTCCTTCCACTTCTTCTTCTCATATTTTGCTAACCTATATTTGTGTTTTGATATGATACTCATTGAGGTTAATAAGAGGTTTAAGTGTGGGGGGAGTAATTACAGCTTAAATGGTTTTAATGATAGGACATTAATCCCTGATTTTGAATTCACACACTTTTCTTATCTTGAAATGATGGGACCTGCTAAGTTATGTAATAAATTTAATATAATTAGGTTTATTTTTTTTCATAAAATAAGTGGTTGAGCCTACTAATTTTTCTTAACTTACAATTTGAGGCTTGGAATAGAGTGAAATGTCTAAGTTTGCTTACTTTAAATCTATGTCAAATGCATAGGAATTGTTGACCTAGCACACCTAATTGCTCAAAATTGATGAACGAAGAAAATCCAATTGCAAAAAAATTAAAAAATTAAAAATTCTGCCCCGCTACTCCACTCTAGTGAAGTAACCCAAGGTCTTCATGCAATCCATGACGACACTTAG
Organism: Erythroxylum orinocense; assembly: GCA_025531955.1. NCBI lineage: Eukaryota > Viridiplantae > Streptophyta > Magnoliopsida > Malpighiales > Erythroxylaceae > Erythroxylum > Erythroxylum orinocense. The sequence continues at coordinate 11,396,359 of JANZLX010000005.1, forward strand.
GCCAAAAGCAAAGAGGGAGTATGAGCAGTGCTAGTAGCCACCTAGGATTGTGATGAGTTGAGTAACCGGAGACGGTCATCATAAATGGATCGTAATCACGTAAAAAGGCTTATGACATCCTAGGCAAGCCGTAAATGCCATATAATGAATAGCATCTTAATCTCACGTTCATTATTTAAGTTGAGTGACTTGATAGGTTGGTAAATGATTTCCTATGCATTGAATTAATAAGGTTGGAACCCAATTGTGTGATGTAATTGATCAAGCCTTGACTTTTAAGTTGAAAAGAAATTTTAGAATCATTTGTTTATTTTGCGGAAAACTAGGAATTGTTGGTTATGTTGACTTTGTTGTATTCATTAGTGTGTTGCATCTTGGATGGATGGGGAACCGTGTGAAAATCAATTGGGGTGTTTTTGGTGTATAGACGGAAGTTCTGCTTAAGGACAAGCTTGTGATAAGTCTGGGGGAGTTTGATGGTGTAAATATTTGCTATTTATACTAACAATTTTGTTGATGTTTTGGGTAAATATTCATGTGAAAAGGGTGGAATTTATCTAATTTTATGTATTTTGGGCAGGAGATGACAATCGAGCCAAATTGGAGATATTTTGGTTACTATTGCTTGAAGGTTTGAGCTGTAATTGCTTATCCACAATTTTTGGACTGACTTCAGATTCTGAGCAGTAAGTCGTGCCTACGGCTTAAGGTGGCGCGTGAAAGAACGTCCGGTACAGAGTTGAAGGCGTGACTGAGATTTTGATTTTAATATTTCCCTGATCTGTAAGGGAAGATTTTTTGGGATTAGTGAGGGAAGTTAGGGATGCTAATCTTTAGCCTATTTTTCTCTCTCTTAAAAGACCTATAAAAGGGGGTCAGCAGGAGATGGAAAAGGGGGTTGATTGCCAGGAAATTAAAGACTCTCTTATTTCTTATTTCACAAGTTTTGTATAACCATGAGCAGCTAAACCTACTTTAGTCTAGCAAGGTTTAATCAAGTTCAAATTCATATGAGTTGTGAGATTTAAACTTAATTTTTATCCTTGAAATTCTGCAGTATTTATTCATTCTCTGTTTTTTTGATATTATTATCTTGTTGGTTATTACAATAAGAGCTCGTTGTGTATTTGGTAGGGTTGTAATTAACTAATCAAGATTTCTAGATCCGTAATTGTCTAGTTAATCTTGATGACAGTGACAGGTAATATAATTTTCAAGTTGTATTATGAGATTGACTAATCTAATTTAAACAATCACGCTTGTTGATCTTGTTAATTAGGGTTGGATCTTTTTAATTCTTAAAGTTGTTAGCGAATTAAATCCTAGGCACGTGTCGGGATTGTTCGTCAATAAGGGTTAGTCATAGGCGCGTGTCCAACTAATCTAAAATTAAGGAAGGATCAAATTATTAGAAGGTTTTCAATAATCATAACCAATCTATTGTGGGATTTGGATTTATTCTTTGTTTCAATGATCAACCTTAGAACTTGAATGAGATTACCTTGTTAGATGCTATTAATATGATTTCTTTTCAATTTAAATTTATTCGCTTACCATTTATTAAATTTAGTATTTTCACTCATTAATTACAAGCCCTTTTTTATTTTCTCGTCCTTGATCCCCTGTTTGTCAATAGGATTGAGTAATCTCCAGTCTCTGTGGATACGACTCTACTCACTCTAGCTACAAGTTAATTAATTTTTCATGAGTAGATTTTATTTTTAGTGGATTCAACAACCATCAATCGTACACAAAGAAAGAGCTAAAGAGAGAAATTGTGCTTTATTCAAGTTGGAATTGATTATAAAGTTTAAGAAACTTTATTATTAAATATAAGATATCTAAAAAATAAGGATTAATATGAGATATTGTATATTATTTAGGCATAATTGATAGTTAATTGGAATTCAATGCACTGATTATAATTTAATTGAAATAAGAATTTTATTTATATTAAATTATTAAAATGTTTAGAACCTATTATAAATATGTTTAGGCTCTATGGGAAAGATCACTACTTGCTTAACGTTATATACAATAGTTATAAAGTTCTCTCATCACCTTGCGTAGATACCTTTGTAGGCTAAATACATGTGTTGTGACAATCCTTGAGAAGAGTAATTACAAAAACTGTTCGAGGGACTAGAAAAAGTATCAAACCTTATAATAAGTTATGAATTATGATTCATACTTTATTATATTTTATATTTTAATCATGATGTAGAATTTAAGTGGCCTTGGCTTCGAGAAACAAAAAATATTATTTTGTTAGGCTTAGGATCAAATCTTGTCCTAATTTCTCACTAATTATTTCTTAGAAAAGGTAATCAATTGTGCCTAGGACTACTTATATACATAAACAAGGAAGAAAATTGAAACAAAGTTGAATAATTGTAAATTTTATCTATGCTGATTCTTTGCATTAATATGACATGTCTAATTAACATTAAGAACTAAGAAATAGCTAAAGATCACCCAATAATCGTCATCACCTATAGTAGATATTGGTTTTCAACCCTATATTCACCTTGTAGGAAAAATACTTTCCCTATTAAATACACTTAGAGGTTTAGGATGATATAATAACCAAAAGATATTACACCCCTTGTGACTTTGTTGGAACTTGTTTCAGTTAAAGGATTAATGGCTCCGTAAAAGATTTGACATGTTTTCACCTTTATATTCATTTTGTAAGACAAGTAGATGCTCTATTTGTAACAAAATAGAAAATGGCCATCATTCTCCCATTATCTCCAACTCTCATCATCATTTATTTTGTACCTTTATAATATATAGAGGCAAACTCACAACCAACGACTTTTATACAATCAAATATTACAAAAGTTGCCTAAGTTCAAATTTTGAAAAAGATATCTCCCTAAAATTTTAAAAAAATCTATAAAAAAATAGAAGAGAAGAGAATAAAAGAGAAGAGAAGTAAGAGAAGATGAGAAGAAAAATTATTAGTAACAATAAAATAAAGTAGAAGTTTGAGAGAAGACTACAAAGACTTAGACTATGTTTGGATAGGAGTTTTATAATAGAATGGAATAAAATGTAATATTATTACATCGTTTGAGAGGAGGATTTATAATAGAATGTGATGAAAGAGGAAATTTTCATATTATATCTCATTCCATCATAAACAATAAAAATTGAAAACTTCTAATTTGAGGGTGCTTAGGATGAAATGTAAAATAATACACTATATTATATGATAAATAATTCATTCAAACAATATTTAACTATATTACATTATGAACCCTTTTTTCCCCTTCCAGACAACAATTTTTTAATATTACATCCATTTATATTCCATTCTATTATAAACAATTTCATTCTATTATATTTCATTAAAAACTTTATGTCTAACCAAACATAACTTTAAAGAAAAATGTGAACATGAAAAAGGAAAAATGAAAAAAGATAAAGTGAGAAATATTTTAGTAGCTAATTACCGCAACCAATACTTTCTCAAATTACAAAAAATTGTTGTTATATTAGTTTTCAAAAATTATAAACTGATAATTATTTTAAAATTAAACATGTTTAAACAATTAATTTACTTTTTTCAAAACCATAACATAAAACAACAACAAATAACTAAACTAACAATTAAAACTTAAACTACTCCATGATGATTTAAAATATATATTTTGTCATATGAGAAAACCAATTGATAAATATTCCTCTTTATTATTATAAATAAAAGGTAAGGACCATATAAACAACACAAATGAAAATGGAAATGTCCTATTCATTCCAAAAGTTTCTTAGCATTTTTTCTATACAAAAAAGAGCGACCACGTGTTTCTAGTTGCCGCAATCCATTGCATGCACGCATGCCGTATTCCCTGGTCCGCAATTTAAGAGGTTTCAAATTCCACTATATAAACATAAAGAGAGTTCAAGATTGAGAAGTGCATTAACAAAAGATGGAGAGAACAAGGTCTGATATTGTCCTAATTCTTGATCAAGGCAACACTAAGACCCGATCCGTGGACAATATTGAACTCAAGGACCAGGTTGCCGGGGAAGAAAAGCCTCGGAATCCCACTGCTAGAGCTCAATCCCTTCGCCGTCTTAGCTTCTCTAAACCCAAAGCCCGGTTGATCGAACACAGCTATACAAATGCGCAGAAAACGATCCCCGAATCAGATGGCGTGGAAACTTTGTTGGAGACGGAACCATACAGTACGTTGTCAGACGACGAAGATTACGACGACGAGAATGCCTGGAACGATGAAGTTGATGAAGAGGACGAGAGAATGGGGAGGACTGGAGGCTATAAAAAGAAGAAGAGGAAATTCCAGTTAAGGCTCTTCGTTGAATGGGTAATGTTTCTTATTATCATGACTTGTTTGATCTGTTCCCTTACAGTAAACTCGATCAAGAACAAGCGAGCTTGGAGCCATGAGATATGGAAATGGTGCTTAATGGTCATGGTGACGTTCTGTGGCCGGCTGGTTTCGGGTTGGGTGATGGGGTTCGCTGTGTTCTTGATTGAAAGAAACTTCATGCTTAGAGAAAAAGTTCTCTACTTCGTTTATGGACTGAGAAAGAGCATACAAAACTGTATATGGCTAGCTTTGGTTCTTGTTGCGTGGATGCTCACGTTCAATAAGAGTGATGCCCGTAAGAGACATGAACTGATTGTCCAAAAAGTGTTCCAAGGTCTGGTAGCTATATTACTCGATGCAACAATCTGGCTTATCAAGATTGTTCTTGTTAAAGTACTAGCATCATCGTTCCATGTGGCCACATACTTTGACAGAATGAAAGAAAGCGTGTTCCACCATTACATTCTTGACACACTTTCGGGTCCGCCGTTAATGGAGGATCAACAGAATGCTTATGATAAAGAGCAGCATGTACACAACTTGACAGGGTCAAAAACACTGCCATCGAAGTGGAAACAGAGAGAGTGGAAAGAGGCAAGAAATGGGTTCAAGTCGAAAAAGTTTGGGTCCAGAAAGATTGACATGGAGAAGTTGAGGAAGTTGAGTACAGAGAGAACAGTGTCTGCGTGGAATGTGAAGAGGCTGGTTAACTACGTGATGTCTTCTGGGTTGTCGACGATTTCGAATACCGTTGATGATTTTGGGAAAGCTGAGTCGGAGATTACTAGTGAATGGGAAGCTAGGAATACTGCGAAACGGGTTTTCAGAAACGTAGCCAAACCTGGTGCCAAGTAAGCTTAATTTTCACTCTCTTAACAAGATTTGGCTGACAAGTATCGTTTAGAGTTTTCCCTTCAATTAGTTAGGTTTGATTAACCTCCATAACAACTAATATATGCATATTGAAATTCTTAAACTATATTAGTTTTTGATAACAACATTAGAGACTTCATAATAAATGTTGAGTTTAGGTCTCATTAAATGAAAAGAAAAGTAGTATTTTTATATTTCATACCTAAGATATATTCTTTTTAGATTAAGGGGTAAATTAGTTGAAGATATGCACGAATTAACCTTAATATCATTCTATCGTTAGACCATAAAAATAAATAATTGTTAGGTTAGGACGTCGACCATATCGTGGTAAGTACCAGTGATTATGGCGCTAGGATCACATGTCTGGCTCGTCCCAAGATAACCCCAAACCAATGGATGTATCGAAGACCAGGGACAAGGGGGGCAACAACAAAAAAACAGAAGCGGGTGACTCGAGCATTAATTCTAGCTAACAATCACATGAAAATTGTCTGGTTAAATCAAAGGCAACTGAATTTTTTTGCTTAGTGGCGAGTGCGTCCACTTACTGATGTAACTATATCCCACTTAGCCAATGGCCATAGCTATCCCAATTAACACGAGGGGTGTGTGCATATGTTGTGAGTGTCACAGGACCACCAAGAATGCCAGCTTATTTCGTCCCCGCAGCTGAGATGTAGAGGAAAAGTGTGGTCTTAGATGGCTAGACCTGTAGGCCACTTCTCTAGTTTTTGGGATTCTGACTGTCATACCTTGAGCCACTATGCGCATGCACTCGTGGTAGACCCGTTTCGCACTACAAGATGATCACCATATCCTACAACTCACTTTCCCACTATATATAGTATATCATAGGATCTTTCATCATCACTATTTGAAGTTTTCGCTGAACCAACATTATTTTTTCATATTGTTTCTCCTTTTTTTTTCCCCCTTGACAGCCACATGATCTAGTTGAGTGGCTAACTATTCAACCTATGTCCAAAAAATAAAACCAGTGTTGATCGAGAGTTCCAAATGACTTGAAATGCGTCCATGAGCTTTCATAATCAAAATTTCAGGGATTATTAATGACTGATGAATTTATGATAATGGAACCCACTTAAATGCAAAGTTAGTTTGATGATAACCAAGGCATATCCAAGAGAGGTTTAATATGACTTGACTTGAGCAAATTGGAATTGGGCAATTTAGTATAATGGAACTTATTTAGGTGAAACAGAATCAGTTCAAAAGTAGTAATAATCAGAACTTATTTTAGTATAATGACTGACGATTATGAACTAATAATTTCAATTGCATTATAGAGTACAAAAGACTCTTAAAGGGCGATACTATAACCAATTATGATTGTTCATTTTTTGTTTCACTTATAGCATTATTAGCCCCTAAGTCGTTAAATACAAATTGTAACTTACATTGTGCCAATTATGTGGATATTGAAGTTACATTGAAGAGGAAGACCTTATGAGATTCTTAAAGAGGGTTGAGATTCATACAATATTCCCACTCTTTGAAGGCGCCCTTGAAACTGGAAGGATTTCCAAGTCCGCTTTTAGAAATTGGGTGGTGAGTATTGTACTAAACTTTTGAAGATTACGAAATAAGCATTGATGTACGTAGGGCTTCTAATTGATTAAGTATCCTTTGGAGCACCAGGTTCGGGCCTACTATGAAAGGAAAGCACTGGCGCATTCACTGAACGACACAAAAACGGCAGTGCAACAACTTCACAAGATCGCTAGTGCTATGGTTATTGTGATTATAGTTGTGGTGACTCTCCTGGTGATGGGGTTCGCAACACTCAAGGTGATATTCCTCATGAGCACCCAGCTGGTGGTTGTGGGTGTCATCTTCCAAAATATGTGCAAGACTGTCTTCGAGTCCATCATCTTCGTCTTCGTCATGCACCCATTTGACATTGGAGATCGATGCGTGGTTGATGGCGTGCACGTAAGTGACTTCTTAAGGATTCCTCTCTAAGGTTGGGCTATATGGTAACGTATAATGTATTTATATAATTGATATATGGGCAGATGATTGTAGAGGAGATGAACATCTTGACGACAGTTTTTCTTCGTTATGATATGGAGAAGATCTATTACCCCAACTCGACACTGCTCACAAAACCAATTAGCAACTTCTATAGAAGTCCAGAAATGTCAGACTGTATTAATTTCACAATCGATGTTTCCATAACCATGGAGACTATTGTTGCCCTTAAGAAGGCCATACAAGGGTAAGTAACCAACTAATATCTACGCACCACAAACCTTCATATTAATGATTTATTCGTATGGCTGGTTGCAGGTACATTGAGAGCAAGCCCAATTATTGGAATCCAAAGCACTCCGTGATAGCCAAAGATATAGAGCAGGTTAACTATTTGAACCTGTGTTTATGCGTACAGCATACAATCAACCATCAGAACTATGGTGAACGCTGCAACCGTATCTCTGAACTTATTCTCGAGCTGAAGAAGATGTTTGAAAATCTTGGCATTAAGTATCGTCTTCTTCCTCAGGAAATTAACCTAACACATACCAATCTCGATGCTTGGATGATGCCATCAGTGTCTGCAAGATCAAACCAATAGATACATATAAACCGGTCGTTTTGTCCTGAGAGGCATGAGTGGAAGAAAATTGGGATGTGAGGTTTATTACTATGTTTCTGTTGCCTAGTGTAGTTTTTAATTTTTGTCTATTTTAGAATAAAAATAAAACTCTATTTGATTATAAATATCTAATAATTACATAGCAAATAAAACTTAAACATAATTTTTTTTAAATAAATTAATTAAAACTAATTTTATTTTAATCTTTTATACAATATTTATTGATTAATTCTTAGTGATAATTATTATATTTTATTAAACCAAATATCTTAATAATTAAATTTTTATTTATAAATTAATAATTATTTTTAATTATTAAATAAAATTTATTTAAATTTTATATTTTGAAGAATAAATTATATTTATCAATAATTATTAAAGTTAAAATTAATTTACGTTATTAATATTATAAAATGAATTATTAAATTAAATTATTCATAATTAATATTAATTAGTATTAATGAATTAAATCTATATTATTGAATTAAATTATTTTTATTAATAATTAATAGTAAATAATTAAAGAATATATTTAGTTGATAGTAAATTATATTTAAAAAATAAACAGAAAAAACTTCTTGTAGGTTTCATAAGTTATGGCAACTGAAAAATACAAAAACTAAAAATAGAAACAAAAACTCAAACATGTCTTTTTACTGAATTTGAAAACAAAATCAAAAATATAAATAGCAATAAACATGCAGTAATTGATTGATTTCTTCTAATAGTGTTCTTCATTGTATTCACTGTGTTTTTCAATTTCCATAATCTCATGTTCATATATGAGTTTTTATGTACTCCACTTGTTACTTTATGGCTTAGGCTTTTGTCTAATGATAATTATGTTGAACGATGGTGTCTAACAAATAATTTGCAATTTCATATATCATGTCGGAATATCATAGAAACAATTTAATTAAATTTGGATCATACCTTTAAACCAAGTATAACTTTAAAATATCTTAAAAATTAGAAACACTACAAGAAATTGTATTTTTAGTGAAAGTAAAAGTTGTCACTAAAAGTAGTAATATTTGTCACTATTATTAGCAGTGTCCAATCTTGTACTCGTCACCTCTCATCATAAATACCTCCGTCACTAATGAAATAGTAACTAATTTAAAAAATGGTGACAATTATGCAACACTTTTGTGACACAAATATTAACACTAAAACTTATGAAATGTGTGATAAAATTATATGGTCACAATAATTGTACATATTTATGACAAGTTTATCGTCACAAATAATATAAAGTAGTAACAAATTAAGTCATAACAATATTTTATTTTATTGTGACAAAATTGCCGACACTAAAACCTATCAAATGTGTGACAACACTATATGGTCACAACAATTGTACTTATTTATGACAAGTTTGTTGACACAAATAATAAAAAGTAGTGACGAATAAAGTTGTAACAGTATTTCATTATGTTGTGACTAAAGTGTAGACACTAAAACCTATAGAATGTGTGACAACACTATATAGTCACAGCAACTTTGCATATTTATGATAAGTTTGTTGACACAAATAATATAAAGTAGTGACGAATGAAGTTGTAACAGTACTTCATTTTATTGTTACAACATTATCGCCACTAAAATAATTATAAATAGTGACAAAATATTTCTCACTAATAATTTTTTATTAGTGTCCATTATTTCTTGGTCACTAATATTTTAATTAAAAAAGTGTCAACATTATTTCGTCACAAAAATGAAATTGTTTTTACAAAAAATATTATCACTAACATGTTTATTATTATCACAAATAAAACTATCAATTCATCAATGGAATTACATTAGCTGTAAAAGAAATTTGCAGCAGTGACTTTATTGTCTAACAGATTTCATCACAAGTATGAAGGTTATATGTTACAATAATGTTGTCGCTAAATAAAGAATATGTGTTACAATAAATTTATCACTAGTGCCTTATCATATACATCTGATATGTGTAACAAATCTTCACTAGAAACCCAATGACTGAGGATGCTGAGTAGGCACCAATGTATCTTTCCACCTACAACAAAAAATTGCGAAATGACAGAAGGTAACAAAAAGAAGGATGTCTTGAAATTAACAACAAATGCAGAATCATTTAAAGAGTAGGCAATACCAAATTGAGAGCACAAGAAGAGGTATCAAAGTCAAATGGAAGCGGATAGGAATATTTTTTAAAACTCATACCGAACATTAACGTTTCAACCTACAACATGTAATTTTGTTACAAAGGAAACAGAGAATGAAACCAAATTGAACTTTAGAAGGTTAAATCATATACCTCTTCAACACTTCCTCCACCGTGATCACCATTCAGGGTTTGTCCATGGTCACCCATAACAAGAAGGAAAGTGTTTTCATGCAAGCCACCTGAACTAGACTCACTATCCAGAATTCTGATAAATAGACAAAGTTATTTATTCAAGTTTTTAAGATTAATGATTTTCATATTAAAAAAGAAAATTTTCACAATTAGCTTTTAGGCCATACCTTAATTTATAAAAAGGATCTTGACTAAATTAAGGATGACATTTGTGCTCAAAATTGACTGAGCTTGACTTAAAATCCAAATATATCAAATATAAATGACTTTATTTTTAAAAATTAGATTAAATAACTAATTGGGCCAAGCTCGAGTCTGATCAGGCTCAAGTTTAATCCACGAGCCTTGGACCAATCCAAACCATAGAATAGACGTGAGTCTTTATAAAAAATTTTAGGCTAAGTTTGAGTCAAGGGTGGTTCAAGTCTGGTCCTTAACCTGAGTTTAGTTTGATCTAATACCATCATTGTATCAATTGTTTGAATACATTGATTAAAAGATCAAATTATCCTTTGAATATATGGGTATGACTCTTATAATTGGAAAGTTGTATTTAATAATTGGAAGTCTCATCATATGACTCAAATATTGTATAAAATTGCAATGTTTCATTGGATATATTGTTAGGGTGACTCTTATATCTCAAAAGTTACATCACAAAATTGAAAAGTTGCATTAAATTGTAATTTATGGCTAGACAGACATATTGTAGGGGTACCTCTTGTGGCAAATTGGTTACAACTTGTAAGTAAATAGAATATAGGGTGATTTCTATGATTTTCTATGATAAAGAAGTTATAATTAGATAGAGTATGGATGACTCTTATAAATTTAATTTAATGATAAAGAAGTTTTTAGAGAAATTAGATATATTGCATTAAAAAAGATTCAAGAATTGATACAATTGGTTCTAACTAAACCAACGATGCTCACTCCTACCACTAATATACAATCATTGTTATCTGATGGTATCCATAATAAGCTTCTTAATCTACTATACCATGATGATCATAAAACAACATGGTATACATTCTTTTTCAATAAAGGACCTCTCAGTAGAGTGTATCTTTTATTTTAGAGTCATGTTTAAATATTTGCATATTCCTTTCCTTCCAAATTGCTTATACTAACCTTGCAAACAAAAGCTTAAAAAGGGTTTCCAACATGTAGTCACTCCATCTCTTTAGCAACATCCAGAGATTCCTTAATCTTTTCTCCTTATCTGGCAACATCCAGCCAACAATCCCCATCCAGGACGAGGCTAGATAAATTAAGAAGAAAATATTAAGGAATCTCCTTCATAGGTATCTTGTGAACTCACAACCACAGAACAAATGATCATATGTCTCAATTAATGAGTTGTATAGATAATTATCTAAGGATGGGATGGAACCAAATAGTCTACCTTTAGTTGATAGCCTCTTATTGATTACCGACCATAAAATAAACTTTATTTGGACTAGCTTATAGGTACCATATAATTTTATACCAATGAATTGTCTAATTTCTCTCTAAAAATGCAATCTATGTAGGATTTATTTTTGAAAATACCAAAGGAGTCTTTGGCCAATACTATGCAATCACCTAAATAAAATACTCTCAATTTTCATTATAATAATCTTGTCAAGCTTCTCATGATCTGCTAATCAAGATTAAAACTATTATCCAAAATAATTTGCTTAACCGTAGCATGCATAGGAATGAGGTTCCTTAGATAAAGAAACCTATCTTGTCCCATAATTGATCCCAAGTCAATCCAAAAATCAGTCCAGAATCTAGTGTTAGATCCATCATCAAATATTATTTTAAACCAATCCCTCACCTGAGTTCTTAGTCTCAAATAATGAATAATTATATATAAATCATCTTGCTTAGGCTCACAAGTCTAGAAATCATTTCGATTCAAATGATAAGAATGCATCCATATAACCCATAAGGCTTCTTATCACTTAACAATCTCAATATCCTCTTAATAAGAAGAACTTTATTAGTTTAATTCAAAGCAATTACTCCTAGGCCATCCTCTTTCCTTAGTACAAAAATGTTTTTAAAGCTACTTTGGTTATGTAGGAGGAGGCAGAGATTTCAGCTAATGTAAAGTTCCTCCAGATTTTTTTACATAGACTTGATTAGTATGATGGAAGTGCTATTGTGAGAAACTCAATGAATGTGCAAGGAATTTTAGATAGTATCAATTAACTGAACCCTACTTCAAAGGATAATGCTTTATTACACCATATGTCTACTTTCCTCTTCAACTTAGTAATTAGAGGAAGGATTCAAAAAATTAGGGGCTCTTATACAAGATAGAAATTCCTATATAAGTAAATGGGAGATCCTTTTCTTTAAAACCAGTAAGGGAAGAGAGCCAATTTGTCATATATGCAACTGATAAAGGAAAAAATAAGTAACTTTTCTCATTTTTCATGGACAAATCTTAAACGGTTTTAAAAGTTTCCAAGACCTTCATAAGTGCTCTAACTGAGTATCGGTTAACTTCAACAAAGATCAAGTGGTCATTAAGAAAGTCCAAACAGTGAATACCCAACTTCCTATATTTGTTGTGAAACTTAGACTTTATTTCTATGCTAATACAATATCTAATTAGACTCGAGAGAACTTATGTACAAATAAAAAAGGTAGGGGGATAGAATGTGCCCTTGCCTAATGACCTTAGTTGTTTTGATTAGTTTAGTAAGAGAGTCATTTATTAAGATGCAATAAGACATAGTAGAAATACATCGATATATCTAACTAATAAACCTTGCAGGAAAACCAAAGGCATATGGGGTATGAATTAAAAAGGACCAATCAACATAATCAAAGGCTTTTTCTAAAATCTTCATTGATTGCACAACTCTTAGGAGACTTTTTCCTTTTGTAATTCTTGTAAAATTCTTGAACTAGTAGTATATTATCACCTATATCTCTCCCTTAAATATAAGCTAGTTATGTTTCATTAATTAGTGGTTTAATATCACTCTTCAATCTTATAGAAAAGAGCTTGGAGATCAGTTTATAAATGAAATTGTAGCATTAGATTGGCTTAAAGTCTCTTAGTAAGATGATTTAGTGTTTTAGGAATAAGGCTAATGAAGGTTATATTGAATTCTCTCAATGGGTGACCTCGATTAAATAAACTCGTAATTGTATATATAACCATAACCTTTATATGATCCCATGACTTTTGAAAGAAAAATTCATTAAGTCCATCAAGTCTAGGTGCTTTATTAGGTTTTAAACCAAACATTTCCCTCTCAATATCAGCTATTGTAAATGGAGATTCTAGATAGACTGCACATTCATTGGAGATTTTGTTAGAAATAAATAAATTCAGTAAGGACTTTAAAAAACTTATCTAATTAGCATATCTAAGAGTTCCAGAGAAGTAATGGAAAGCAGTGTTAAGTAACTTTGCTTACAAAGATACTATTATTCCATCTTCTTTCTGCAATAAGTAGATTTTATTTTGGTTCCTTCTAACAAGTAGAGGCCTATGAAAAAAGGAGATATTCTTGTCTCCATTTTAAGCCATTATACCTTTAATCTTTGCTTTGAAATAGAATATTAAACCTCTAAAGCTTTACTATATTCATCCATAGCTCTCTTTTCATCATCCTAAAGTGTTTATTTATAGGATCCATGTATAGTAGTTGTTTATTCTATTAAGATGGTCCTTAGAACATGTAATAACCTCATTTATGTTAGTATATTTGGTTTGATTAAGTGACTTGAGTTCCCTTTTAATGAATTTGAGCTTCTCATTACAAATGAAAGAAGGATAACCATAAATAGAGATATTGAGCCCCTTGAGTACAATATAATGAAAGCTAGTATCACTAGCTAAAAAAATTTTAAATATGAAAAGAGGGTTAACCTTCATCCTAAGATTCGAGTTACTTATAATAATTGGTGAGTGATCATAAAAGTGAGGGATACTAAATTTTGCTTATTATTTGGGAAGCTTGAGAGCTAGTTAAACTATTGCACATTCAATTTTATTTTTGAAAACCATATATGTTGTTGCTTATTGCTTCAAGTGAAGTAATTACCTTTAAAGTTAATATCAGTCACCTCAATTTCAAAAACACAATTTGTTGGATCCTTAGTGAAATTCCTAATGCTTTCATTACCATCAGTTTCTTGGGGGTAAAGTATATTATTGAAGTCCCTAATTAACGATCTTAGGAGCTAAGTAGTAGGGTGGATTTCCTACAATTTCCTTTATGAAACAAACCTCTAAAAGGTGAAATTAGAAACATAGATGAAAGAAATCTGTATCATCACATTTATGTTCAAAATAAGTAGTTCGATATGTCCTAATTGATTAGTTATAAAGGTATTCAGTACCCTTATTTTCATTGGATCATAAGCAATTACAATTATGCCATAATTGTGTGCCAGGTAATTGGATAAGACAAACCAACATTTATTTAAAAAAATAAGTTATTTAACTCATTCCTCACTGATCTTGGTTTCTGAAAACCCCATTAAAGAGGTTTTATTAACAAGATAAAAATCGTTAAACAAAATTTGTTTCCTAAGGTTATTGAGCCCTCGGACATTCCGGCATAAAATTGTCATTTAATAGTCAATTTGGAGCTAAAGCTCCTTCGCTTCCTGTTAAATTTCATCTTAGCAATTAAAATAAAGTCCTTTATATAAACTTGAGCTAAGTTTGACTTATCCAGACCAACCAAACCAAGTTTATCTCTTGATCAAAATTGTGAGGCTCTATATATATTTAGCTTGTTTTGAAATAAATGAAAAAAATTGAACTAGTTATGTCCATATTACCTACTAGAAATTTAACATGATCTTGTAGTTTCCATGCTTCCTTTTATGGCCCATCTCCCTTATTTCTTCTTTGTGTCATTTGACTCTCTAGGGTCAAATTTGAAGTCCTTTTTCTCCCAAGTGTTTTTCCTTCTTCCATACTTAAAATTTTGGTTATCAATTCATCATAACTACTTGTTTTAAAATGCCTAATTGTAGGTCTCCACTCTTTGCCACAAGGTTATTAGTAGACCAAGAGTAACAAAATCAGTGACCATAGACCATAATATAAGAAGGAGAAGATTAGTTAGGACCCAAACTTATGGCCAATTTTAACTTGTTGAAAAGTTATCCTTTGATCTCACTTTTTTTTACATTTGATGTAGTTATGTGGCAGTAGTTATGGAAGATAGGAGAAAACAATAGAACAAAGAAGAAAAAAATGACTTATTTTTGAAAGTGGACTTGATAAGTCTTACATGGAGTAAAAATAATAATAATGAAGTTATATTAATGTTAAAGTGACACTTAACTAATAAAATCTTAATGAAATTAAGAGTTTTATTAATTAAAGATCTAATTCAAATAATTTTAAAATACAAAAGAAAGGAAACAAAGACACGTCATCAGAGGATGGACCTTTATACGTTTTACACTTAACAGTCGCACGATAGATATATGGCACCACTTTAACATCAAAAATCCAAACCTTTATTGAAGTTTCCTATTAGTGATACATATACTTCACACCATAGGTTTGCCTTTTATTGTTTTTGTTGATAGCCTAAGAGGAATTCTATCCATTTGTCCTAAGAGTGAAAAGGCTTAGTTATTATATGTTTCAAGGGTTAATTAAATTGCTTGGAGAATTCTTAGACATATAAATTAGTAAGAAAGTCCAAAACATGGGAGGTAGGACAATTGAGACATGGTGGATGTGTGATTAGCAGTTAGTCAGAATGTGGACACGATGAAGAAGAAGTTTGAAGTTGAGAAGTTACATGAGAACTATTTGAGGCAGTTACACCTGTGAAGATGTATTAAGACACAAATAAAAGAAAAAGAAAAAAAGGCATCAATCAGACTACTCAAACACACAAAACCTATCATTATTTCAACTTTCTTTGCATTTTGTACATATCCTTTACTTAAATAAAAATTATCCTTTTAACTTAAATTTTATTTCAATAATATTTTAGTAATTTGGTTACTTAAAAATATGTTCTATAAGTTTTCCAAACCCTACCTATATGGTTATTTAGAAGTCAAGGACATTTTTTTTAGAATTCTTCCTTAGCATGTTGGAATTTCAGGTTGGTCATAAAAGTGATTAATAATTTGGTAAGCCCAGTGAGACCATAACGTCATGTACAAAGAATGTAAAACAATTACTATTCTTCTAGACCTAGTGGAAGAAGTCTCAACTGCAGTAGGGAATGAAAGCTTTGTATCATAAATAATTGCAAATCTTGAGAAGGTAATGTCACCTTTAATTAAGTCTTTATCTGACGAGAATTCAAAATTGCCACAATCGTCAACAAGAAATAATGTTGTGCATGCAGATGAGATTTTAGAGTTGAAGTTCAATTTGGCCTATACGGGTGAAGCAATCAAAATGATGAATGAGAAGATGGATAAACTTTCTGTTGCTTTAATATAGGTCATTGGGCAAAATTCTCCTTTACTAATAAAATAGGTCTCTGAAGGGTTTAAGGGGCATCTTGCACCAAATTCGAAGGAAGATAGTGAGTGTAGTCGCCCTCCAACTATTTTTATAGAAGAAAGATATATTCCTCCTTATAAAAGAGAGGATATTCCTACTATACCTGTTGGGACCTGATCTCGGGACCAAACTATAACCGGAAACAAAACAAAAAACGACAAAGAACGGAGAATCGAATAACAAATGCGGAAGCAAAATCATAAGCGTAAATCGAAGAAAAAGTGAACAAACAAATTTCGAATCGAAGTGAATCGGTACAGAAATCGAAATCGAAGCAAACAAAGTTCGAAGCGAATCACGAAATCGAATTCAAATCGCGTAAAGCCAAAAATTGAATTCCGACATCCGGTAACGAAAAATTTCACAAAGCATCGCGTTGGAACCCTAAGACTAAAACCAATCCGAAAATTTGATATAATTTTTTTTCATTTCTTTCATATTATTCAACTTCCTTCATCTTTTAATCAAAACAACTTAGTTCCCATATATTTTCCCTTTTAGAAAAATTGTCCTCAATCAAAACTTATTCCTACAAATTCTATCACATCTCATAACTCGGCCGGTTAATCAAACTTTATGGTGACGGAAAGCTTTTAACTTAAGCTCCAAGTTTCATGAAGATCATTTTCTCCAATTCTGCTTAAATCAAAAAATTAACTTTTATCTCCAAAAAGTCAAACTTTCCTTAATTCTACAATTTCTCACACTTTTCTCTTTATTTCTTAAATTTTTAACTCCATTAAAGCAACTTATTCATTAATAATTTTATTTAAACTTCAAACGCCATTTTATGCCATACCTTAACATAAACCTCAATAACAAAAACATTTTTCGCCTATCTTAATCTCATCTAACTATTCACATTCAAAATTTTCTTTTTATTTATTCATTATAATTTCCTCATTTTCATGTCACTTGACGCTTCAAAATTTCAAGAAAAGTTTGGGGTCCAACAATACCTATATGCATTAACCCCAGTTAACAGGTTGTGAGGCCTCAAGCTCCAGGAAGATAGGAATTTGGTGTTGAAGTAGTGGACTAAATTATGGCTCAAGGGGCAACCTTTTCGTTGTAAATCATAATCATGTCCCTATTATTGCTCCTCCATAAATAAGACTTCAACTTGATATAAAAGTTGTTAGAGAAGCTGTTTAAAAACTAGAGAAGTTGTTCAAGAATTGTACGGGCTTGGCTCAAGGTAATATAGTCACTTGGAATTTCATAAGTCTTATCTGAAGCATATTGACCATGAAAAATCCTTATTTTTTAGATATATAATTCCTGAATTTAATTTGTTTTCCTGTGAAGATGGCTAGTTAACCATTAAGCACATTGCTAGATTCACTATTCAGTATGGTGAATTGGTTAATTAAGAAAATTTCAATAAAGAAATTTCAATAATTCAATCTCAGATTGTTTCCAAATTGGTTGATAAGTACAACTTTTTCCTAGTATGTCTTATAACCCAAGGATTATGCCCTTTCTTAGGTAGAAACGAAAAAATTATTTTATACTCAGTTTTTTCAAATTGAATCTAAAGTCAGTATAGTTGAATTATTTAGAGTTACTAAAAAAAAGCAATGAGAATGGAGGCATGTTCATTGCCTGAGATAGGAGAATAAGGAATTGATGGGCAATCAATTAGAATGTGGACATGATGGGGAAAGGTTTGTAGTTAAGAAGTTACATGAGAATTGTTTGAGATAGTTACATATGTGATGATGTATAAAGACATTAGCAAGAGAAAAAGAAAGGAAGCATCAATCAAACTACTCAAACACAAATAACTTATCATGGTTTTAGCTCTCTTTGCATTTTGTACATATCCTTTATTTAAATAAAATTATCCTTTCAACTCAAGTTTTATTTCAATACTCTTTAGTAGTTTGGTTATTTATAAATTTGTTTTCTAAGTTTTCCAAAGCCCATCTATATCACCATTTAGAAGTAAGGTAGATTTTTGGGAGAATTCTTCTTGACGTGCTTGGATTCAATACTAATCATAAAAGTGATCAACAGCTCTTAGTGTAAAAGATTTGCCCAATCTATAAATTTCATATTTTGTGAATGGAGAGATATGTCCTCGTCAAACCATGATTTTTAATGGTTCAATTACATGTTTAATAATGATATAAATACAAATTTTTATTATGACAACAAAATAGTCTTCACTTGTCATTTATAATAAATTAATTTCATTTAGGTATAATAATATAAAGTTTATTAGACTTAAATGTAATAATAAAAGTAGTGTTTTAAATTTAAATATAATATTTTAAGAAGATTTATGCTTTAATTATATAAAATAAAATTTTAAAATTCAAAATATTGAAAAGAAAAGATAAGAGTAAATATATTGTTATTAAGTTTTGAAGTACAATGGACAAAGTATTTAGAACCTGATTGCCATAAAACGAATGAAAATTCTATATTTTTTTAATACGTTGGAAGATAAAATTTTACATTAATTGATAATAAAAATGTTTAGTATGTTTGGCATGGTTGAATTCTTATGAAAAATAAAAAATTTACGACATATGAATCATTAATATATCTAAAACTAACAAGTGAGGGATTATGAAAGACATGCAAATTCTAATGATTGTGAAGGAACAAATAGTAGAATTTAAAGCCTATATTGCATATGTAAAATCAAGAATCTCTTATAGATGTTAGATATCACGATTTCATTAATTAAGGTAACTTTGTGGTGTGAATTTTTTTTTTTGAATAAAATCAACATTAGTGCAAAAAACAGACAAAAGTAGGGAAGGCAAAGAAACCTAACCCAAGCCAACAAGCTTTCCCTGTATACCCGGAACCTAATAGCCTTTCCCCCTTAACAAAAACAGAAGCCGAACAATCTGAATTTAAAATGGAGACTAAACAAGAAGGACGATCAGTCCAGTGATGTG
>JANZLX010000005.1:11434451-11446912 GCA_025531955.1 Erythroxylum orinocense
GGGGGGGGGGGGGAGGTGACAGAACAAGTTTACAAAATTGACCCCATCTGAGAATTTCATTTGGAACATTATTTGTATCTCTATGAAAATTTTTATTATGATAATTTTATAAATGATCATTTGACTTGAGCTCTCCAAAGTATCTTATATAGGAATTGTTATGTTTTAATACTACTTATGACCCTATTCTAGTCAATGGAAGCTCAGGCAGTAATAATTGGATAAATGTGGACTATATAAAGATAGTTAAGTGATTAATATAGGATTCATTATTATAAAGCGATTAAGGAAAATGTTCTACTACTCTCAATTAGTATTGCTTCTGCAAATCCTTGGCTAAGGTGCAACGACACTTTGTAAAATAGTTTACATATGTTATTAATTGAATCAATTACTAATGATGGAGAACTAGCATGATTGGACTCAAATGGAGTATACAATTATTCCATGCTTTATATATAATTAGAACATTGAATTATTAAAAGATTGTATTATACGAAAAAAAATTCATGTGTAAAAAGCTTAGTTAAAACTACTTTGATATTTCTAAATGTTTAAGTAGTCATGATACTTTGTTAAACTCCAATTTTAATATATAAATATAAATTATTTAATTAGAGAATTAAAGATAAATGAAAAGAGTTTAATTTATCTAATCCTAAATATGATTTAGGGTTGTAATTTATATCTACTGCAATAATATATTTGAAAACATAATAAGTCACTCACCAAGAACGGTTGAAGAGATAAAATATATTTTGATTAACTTAGACTTGATTATAACATTTGATAAACTTTATGATGGAATATAACATTTTTAATAAATAAGAAGCAATATGACATATTGAATCTTATTTAAGTCCAATTAGCATTTAGTTATAATTAATTATAATTCTAATTAAATTTTAATTGAAATAAATTTAATTATAATTAAATTACTAAAATATCCAAAGCCTTTTATAAATAGGCATAAACTCTATGGAAGCTAATCCTCTTTATAATAGTTGTAGAGCTTTCTTAAAACCTTCTGTGGATATCATTAAAGATCATATACTTATGCATTTGCGATGGTTGAGATGAACCGATTTTATAAATTAGATGAGGAAAACAACAAGAAAAATAATTATACTTCAAAATAAGGTACAATTAAGATTTATGTTTTTCTAGTAATTTATGTGTTTATCATTTTATGTAATTTAAGTGATTTTGACTTTTAGAAAATTATATAAGAAAAGTTTGAATTTTTTTTACTGCACGAGGGATCAAATCTCCCCCTGAAAATATGAGCAAAAGTTTGAAATCATAGCCCTATTTGGCAATCAGCAAATTGCATTAGCTGTTAGCTGATCCTATTAGCAGTTAACTAATAACAGGTTAATATAGTTGATTTGACTAGCGGATAATATCAATATTTATTTAAAGATGTTTGATAAAATTAGTTGTTTAGTGTTAGCTGTTTATGTGTAAATTAACTTATGAGAGTATGACTTAAAAAAAAGATTTATAAGGATATGAGTATTAGCTATATATATCTTAGTATTTCTCTAAATATTCTCATAAGAATTTAGAAAGAGCAAAAGAAATCAACACCATCATTTTGTCCAATATCTTTTATCAAGCTTTCAGAATACCGAAAGCCCTCTGAATACAACTTCTTAATGATGAATGAGTTTGTTTAAAAATTTCTTGAGATCCTCTTAGGTTGGCAAGAGCCAACTGAAGAACTTGAGAGATCACTAAGATGCAATTAAAAATAAGCTTGTGAATGAGTTCGGTTGGATCACACGGTTTTTCTTCAAATGCAACGCCAACGATCTTAATATGAAATTGGATTTGCAAAAATAGTATCGATTTAATATCTAATTTAAGAAAATATAATTTTTTGTTATTTTAATTTAAAATTTTAAAAATTGAAACTATATTTTTTTAATATATTAAATTAAAATAAAATTGTTTTGAAAAAACTGTTTATATTAATCTCGTAAATTTTAAACTTAGAAAAATAATTAATTTAAATTAACTTATTAATTTTAGATTAAATTGAATTGAATTAGACACAATTTATAAGTGATAATAATATTATATATTAAATATTGATATAAAAAGGCACCTAAATATAAGTCTACACAAAAGTAATTAATGTAATATAATTATAGATAAAAAATTTAAAAGTATTTAACTAATTGAAAATTTTAATTTAGTATTAAATATTTTAAAATTTTAATTTAATAACTAACTTTTTAAAATTCGTATAAATTAAGTCAGATTTATATCTTCATCTCTATATCTTTGAATAATTTGTAATAATTTTTGGATATAATAATCTTTTAGTCCTTTAATTTCTCAGCTAGAAGAAAATGCTCCTTATAGTAACATTTTTAAAATTAACAAATTGAATTCAATCAATTGATTACCAAATATAATTATTAGCAGTTTGACATAATCAAACTATTAAAACTTTTTAATTCGTCAAAAAATAGCTGATAAGTTATTTACCAAATAATGCGAATATAAGATAACCATAACTTAAGTTGCATCATATAAGTCTATCGCTTGCGTATTAAACTTGCTAGTCAATGAATTATGTAAAAAATTGTTTGCGCGTAGACTAAATTATAATTTAGAATAATTTATATAAAATTGACAGAGATAAGCAATTAAAATATAATTCTATGTGCAGCAAAGTAGGTGAAAAAAGTTAACTTCCAAGATTTCTAAAACAATCGTTTGTTAAACAAATTAAAATTTACCATCTTTAAACACTGACCGGTTAGGAAAAGGACATCATCAAATAGATGGAGCTTGTGTTTCCAACTATTTGTTTGTAAAGAAAAAACATTTTAAATAAGGTGAAAAAGGGTCCCACGAGCCACCCCCCGCCGATTATTTATTATTTGCGTCTTATATAACTTACCCACGCACATTAGCTGTTTTGTTTTAATTGCGTTTTCTGAAACTGGGACTGGGGCCGAAGTAAAAAAGGACTTCGCCCACAGGAAATAAAAGAAAAAAATTTCCTAAAAAACGACACGTAGACGTAGTAGAAAATCCGGGCCCACAGAGTAGGTATTTTCTTCCTACGCACGAACATGGTTATAACAACAAACAATTGATATTTTACATATGCACGTATAAATAATTATATAGTGGGTGGAGCCTGCGGGTAGAGATTAGATAGGTTCGTCGTTATTGGGAGATTGAGAACAAAGGGAGACGGAAGCACTGGATTCCTCCTCTTCCCGTCCTTAGCGACGGTTTTCTTCATATGCCCCTTTGGCTGTTAGGTTCTACTCTCTCTCTCTCTCTCTCTCTCTCTCGTGTGTTTCTTGGGATCTCATCTTATCAGATTTTGATCTGATCTGATCCATTCTCCTTTTGATGAGTTGATAGGGGTTTTGGTTCTTGTTCTCGGTTTCAAAGGTTAGGTTTTTGGTCTTTGATTAATTCGATATTTTCTTTTCTATCATTCCGATTTAAAATTAGGGTTTCTGGTGATCGTTTTGCGTTTGGATGAGAACGGCTAAATTGTCGATTTTTGTGTGAGGTTGTTATTTTTAGTTGTTTAAGCCTTTTTTTCCTTATTGGATTGTTTTTAATCCACGGATTTTGAATTTAGCTGCAATTAAATGCTATATGAATCATGATAATCAAGGTGCTCGTTCTGCATGAATTGTTTTGGATTCTTGATGATTTTGATCTACCGCGCTTGTGATATGAATTGCATTCTGATCCAAGTATTCACGATCTGGAAGCCTTCGACACATTCATTATTTAATTTAATGAAGTTTTATGAGTTCATTGTCTTCTTAATGGTTTATAACAATATTTTGTTTGATAGCAGCTTTTTGTGTCGTTGCAGTTCCGTTTGTTTAATGCCTAGTTTATGCGCCTTAGACTTAGATACCGAGAAGAATTTGCTTTGGATAACGAGGAATTTGTATGTTTTCAGTTCTTCTTGTTTGACTCATAGATTATTTGAATATAGACTTTGTAATGAATTAGCTGGTTATGTTTTTCTAGCGTACTTGTTTAGCCTGCTGTAGAGGTTAGCTGATAGTTGTATGATTTAGCGTGTGACAATTAGCTAACAAGGTTAGAAACTTAAATCTGGCTTAGCTGTTTTCTTTAATCTTTTCAGTTGAATTATTATAATGCTGTTGGCTGGTTCAGTTTACTACGTGTTGATTGTTGATCCATTTGAAATTGTGCTTGTTTTGTGGATATGCATGATGTTGAAATTGACTGATTTTGGTAGTTAAAATCTACATGGGTGTTATGATCACACAATTATGTTTTGTAACATACTTTTTTTGTTTTGCTTGTAATTAGGTTGCGTGGAACTTGGATCTAAACAGCTTAGTTTCTTTTATTGAGACATGGAGAAATTGTTGTTCTGGTCAAGATGCCACCAGTATCGGGGTTTTTCATTCCAAGAAGTGCTTGATTGGCGGTTTCTCAATGTTGGAGATTTTCTTCGTGTTTCCTTTGTGAACTGCACTTAGTGGTCAGTTTATGTTTAATGAAGACTATAGAACACGTGATGCGAAGTTATTCTGAGATAGGTGTTGAGTCTTTAGCGCATATTCTCAGGTAAAGAACTTATCCTTTTCCCACTGATCAATGCTTCTATATGATTTTTGTTTTCTCATATTCTTGATAATTGTTTTGTAGACAGTGCATTGCTGATAAAACATCCAGTTGAAGAAATATCAAATACGTGTTCTGAGGTAAAATCTTTTATCCTGTGTCTCTTTTCTCAGTTAATATTAGGAAAAGACTAAATCTAGTCCTTCGAATTTTCTTAGAAGTTCACTTAGCACTGACACTATTTTTAATCAAATAAATTCTGGACTTGTAAATTATCATCACACCATTTAGCCCGAGACAGTAGAACACATGCCTTATTATAGTTAAAAGATTAAGAGGTCTGTCAAAATATAATTGTAAATTTAGGGTTTGTCTGATGAAAATTAAAGTTTAAGGTACTAAGCTAATTTTGGTAGCAGTTAAAGGACTAAAATGGACTTTTCTTCTTGAATTTATTGTCTTGTTTGTTGTTTCTCTAACCATGGGATAATGTTGCAGGACTGAAGTCTGCAAGGATCAAACAAAGTTGATTAGGTAGTTTGAGATTAGATACGCCACTGCGTGAAGTCTCTGCTGACTGTTGGCTTGTTATCTATCGTCCCTTCCTCCTGATGGGTACTGCTTAAAGTGCGACAGACTTGCTTACTCAACATTATCCACCTATATCAGCAGCACTTTTTTATTTTAGTTTTGGAGTGTCTTAAGATTGGTGTGTCTGTCTTGTTGACAACGACAATCATAGCGGTTGGTCCTTTGCTTTGTTGTCACTATGTTCTGTGCTTCTTGCCGTGCTCATTCTTCTCTCTGTTATCCTGAAGTTTTTGGTGCTGGGATGATTATGT
Source organism: Erythroxylum orinocense (assembly GCA_025531955.1). Classification (NCBI taxonomy): domain Eukaryota; kingdom Viridiplantae; phylum Streptophyta; class Magnoliopsida; order Malpighiales; family Erythroxylaceae; genus Erythroxylum; species Erythroxylum orinocense. Next base: position 11,439,881 of record JANZLX010000005.1, read on the forward strand.
TTATGGAGCTTGTCCATTATAAACATTTTGGTCTTCTGCTCTCAATTGCTGTTGGAGAAAACTAGTTGGAGTTTTCCTGGACCAGCAAGGCTTTTCATTTTACATCACATTTTCACCAAGGATAATCAACCATAAATGTCATATAGCCCTTTTGATTTTTATACTTGTTTCTGAATAAAGAAAGAGCTCCTTTGTGTCCCTCGCAAGATGGAGAGGTGAGTTTGCTTCCCATATTAAATGGTTATTTTCTGTTTATCATCAATTATAAATGGGGACCTTTGATGCAGGTACAAGTTAATCAAGGAAGTTGGTGATGGAACATTTGGGAGTGTGTGGCGAGGGATTAATAAACAGACCGGTGAAGTTGTAAGTTTAGTTAGATTTGACATCTTATGGACTGTTTGTTATGATCTTTTGTTGTAATCAGGTTGATGTGGGTAATGATGAACAGGTTGCAGTAAAAAAGATGAAGAAGAGATACTGTTCATGGGAAGAGTGCATAAACCTTAGAGAAGTGAAGTCATTGCGAAAAATGAATCATCCGTCTATTGTGAAGCTCAAGGAAGTAATTCGGGAAAATGATATCTTGTACTTTGTCTTTGAATACATGGTAAGTTCTTTTTCTCTAGTTAATCAAGTTGGATTCCTTACCTTGTTAGGCGCATGTTTTTGACATATTGGTTACACAGGATTGCAATCTTTACCAACTCATTAAAGACAAGGAAAAGTTATTCCCAGAAGCTCAGGTTAGAAATTGGTGTTTCCAAGTATTTCAAGGTCTTGCTCACATGCACCAGCGTGGATATTTTCATCGTGATCTTAAACCAGGTAAATTTTTATCTCTTTTTTTAGACAAATTCTAGACGGAACAAGCTAGTGAAAATAATGGTTAAATTTTGGCTTTCTTATTATAATTGGTAGTACAAAGTGGCAACTTGTGCTTACACCAATATTTCTTCTTCTTGGAAGTGAAAGTTTTAGTATTTACAATTTTGCTTTCTCCTTTTTTAAAGTCCTCTTTGGCCATCTTCTCTTGGAACCTTCTGATATTGAGATGGCATAATCAATCTTGCACATTGTTGGTGATAGCTGGACTTAAAATTTTATTAAGAATTTGTGTATGCAAGGATGCAAATATTTCATTAAAATGTAGAACTGATAACTTGCACTTCTACCAGAGAACTTGTTGGTATCAAAGGACGTAATTAAAATTGCTGATTTTGGTCTTGCACGAGAAATAAGTTCTCAGCCACCATATACTGAATACGTCTCAACACGGTGGTATGTTATCTTTCCTTTTCCTTTTGATTTTGTTCTGCTGTTGACATAATTCTGTTTTTTTTGTTTGTTTGATACTGAGTTTTGCTCTCTGAATATCTTAGGTATCGGGCCCCAGAGGTTCTGCTTCAGACATACATATATGGTTCTAAAGTTGGTTAGTAGTTGACTAATCTGAGATGTTCTACATTTTAAGGATAACTAAAGCAATATTATCCATATCATATATCCTAATGTTACTTGCATTCTTTTTGTAGATATGTGGGCAATGGGTGCTATTATGGCTGAGTTATTCACTCTTCGTCCTCTTTTTCCAGGCAGCAGGTACAATATTGATCATTTCTCTAAACTAGCTGCAGTTTGGTTGACATTTTACTCACTAGCTATCACATGATTTGACAGTGAATCGGATGAGATCTACAAAATATGCAGTGTAATAGGCACTCCAACAGAGTATTCTTGGGCTGATGGACTTGATCTTGCAAGAGCTGTTAACTACCAATTTCCACAGGTCAGACTTGTTTATTTTCATTTCATATACGTTGGAGGCATGTTTAAATTTCTCAGTTATTGTGGTTCTGTTGTGCTTGGGGTGTATGTCAAGTCTTGTTGGTTCCTGAGAGTTGTGGTTTTTAGTAGCTGGATTGGTCAAGATATAAATGAATGCATTTGACTTACGTAAACTTGCTAGGTATATTGGGTTTTGCAATCCATGATCAAAATTTGAGATGATTTTGTGTTCCATGGTATTGCAGTTTGCTGGTGTCCACTTGTCGGTTCTGATACCATCAGCAAGTAATGATGCAATCAACCTTATCACGGTTAGTATAATTTTTAATAGTTTTGCCTTTGTCTATTTGGTTCTGTATTTGCATAACTTCCTGTTCTTTCCTTCTCTCATTTGCTTCTTATTTTTTGTATATGCAGTCACTCTGTTCTTGGGATCCCTGCAAGAGACCCTCAGCTGCAGAGGCCCTTCAACATCCATTCTTCCAGGTTGATTTTATGCATTCTTTTCTTCCATTTTATTGTGATGGCTTCATAGTGGTCTTTAATTTGTGTTTCTGAGTAGCATTCAAATTTATCTATTTGCAGAGTTGCTTTTATGTCCCACCATCACTTCGATACGGAACAGCCATTACTAGAACACCTCTATCTGGTTGGTTATTCTGTCTGCTTTGTGGTTGTCCAATTTGATTGATAAATTATTCGACTTTTCATGTGTGTATTGCTTGGATCTGTACACCTGAAATGTGATCATTTTACTGAGCTATAGCTGGAACTAAGGTATCATCAGAGAAACAGAATACTCGGAGATATGCTGCGGCTTTGACTAATTCGAAGCTTGTTAACAATTTTCCTTCTCCAAAGATGCATGCTTCTTTGAGCTCAGGTAGGCACAAGTTTAATGGGTTTAAGGTTATTAGGTCCTCTAGACTTTTTTTTTGATGAAAAGTTCCTCTAGAATTTTAGGGGTTGTCAAGTTGTGAATTCTACCGTGATTTGGGAATTATTTTGCAAACTTGCCATTAATACTGCTATTCTTTCAATAGACCTTTGAATAATTTTCTATTGGAGAGTCTGCTATATTTTACAATCACAAATGAGATAAACATAGTCATTCGGAGTGTTTCCAGGACTTCTATGTGTGTGTGGAGTATGTGCCTCTTTTTTCTGATACCAATGTACATATGTGAGTTGAATTTCTCTTTGTGGGACAGATTGACTCCAAGTAGGGGACATGTTCATTTAATGACTACCTTTTAAAATATGATACACCTTTAGTCTCATGAATGATCCTAACATTATGCATCATGTTGCAGGTGTGCAACGGAAGCTGGATATGGCTAACAAGGTAAACTAATGTTATTAATTTGTACTTGCTCCTTTTTGGAGGAACTGGAAATGTTAGACTAAAACCACTCTGTCATTTAGATCAATTCAATTATAACAGACTCTATGCCTTGTAAACTTGGATTAGTTTTAGGCCATCTTTTGAAAAATGTCATTATCTATGAAAGCTTCACTACTTTGTTTTTGGGAAATTGGGATATCTAGCATTGGGTTAATGCTGTCAGCGGGTCTATTGAGCATGACTGAACTAAATCATTTAGTTGATTCCCTTAATCCTACCAAATTTCTGATGTGACTTCAACTTTTACCAATTTTAGCAACTATCACTTGTCATTTTAGTAAGGAACTATAACTGGATTTGAGCTTCATAAAATATCATAGATCGAAATTGAAACTTGTCATTTAATAGTCCATTAAACATAAATATACAAGTGATTTATGATGTTCTTTTCTGGAGAAATTGAATTATCTTAAAGAATTGCTTTTGACTTTGGAGTGTGGATATTTGACTATTGTTACCCTGGTGTGCATCTTCATTGATAGTCTTGTTTTCGATGTTTCTGTAGATGAAGGGTGCAAATAAAAATGAGAAATCAATGAATACAAGGCAACCAAAATATCGACCCCCAGGAAGGAAAAGCCCTCGTAAGTTTTAGCAACCTTTAATATGCATGACGCTTGTCAGTCTCTTGGTCATTATATCATGGATAATCTGGGCCTATTTTGTTAACAAGTTAACAATGTGAATTGAGGGGGCGAAAAAAAACCTGACTTGGAATCTATGTCAATTTACAGCTTCCGTAAACAAGGGCAGAGCAGCAGTACGTGCGATCTCTGATACTGTGGATGAATTTGCCAACATGGCAGTTGGTTCTCGCAGGCAGTCTAATGTGCAGCCTTGACCACCATCTATGACTATGAGGGCTGGAGTGCAGTGGAATGGGGAGTCTGGTGACATGTTTCTCAGGTCATCTCAACAATTCTAGCCTGGCAGAACTTTTACGAGGAAAGTTTCCGGGTGATAAAACATGGGCTCTTTTCAGTGTCTATACGCTACTTTTATCTAATACGGGGAATAAGAAAACCTGAGTGTTGTTTTTTTCATATATATATATATATTGATGGCGAAGGAAAACGGAGTGTTCATACTTCACATATGCGTGGTATCGTTTGCTGCTATTATATGGCAGTGGGATTGTTATTGATGGTTTAATTTGGCAAATAAGAAATCGTTATCTTTTGCTTGCTTTACCAGTGATGGAAAGATTTTATTGTTTGTGGCTAATAAGTGAAGTCTATTATTTGTCGTTGATTGATATTTTCGTTAATTTTCATTTTTCACTATGGCAATCAATAATGTTGTAGTGTACACAATTTATGGTAACGTCATTGGAGTGTCCAAATCAGCCGTTAATTGGCCAGCATAAGTAACAGATTATCGATATAGCTTTCAATGTCCGTTGAAGTGTTCAAATAATTACACGGTAGATGCCTAAATGTCGATCTTGTTGGTTATTTGTAATTCATAGGCAGTGTTCTTAAGGTGCTGATTAAGATAATGGTCAATCCCTTCCCTTTTTCTACTAAGGAGTCTTTGAAACCTAAGAGCAAATATTGCATTCAAGTCTTCTGTCACTTCAAAAAGCCGAAATGCTTTGTATCATCTGAAAATTTGAAGGCATTTATTTAACTCTTCCACCCCCGTAAAACTTTGCTGCCCCACAAGTTTCTTTTTGTATTTACATAATAGATATTAGTATTACAACTGAATTTTATTTTTTGTCAAAATGATATCCAGCTTACATAAAATTGACATATAGTTCTGACGTGAAACAAAAATTTCTGCAATAGGGGCCCCCTAATATGTCTCAACTCCCAAACTGTATAAATTGGAACAAAAGCTGATGAAGCTCAATAGAGGAAATTTGTTTAAGCTTAGAGTTAGGAGAAATTGTTGTACCGATCAAACATTGAATAACGTAACCAAGTAAGTTCCTTTCCTCGTTTGCATTGGAACTGGTTTTCATCTCTGAATTTTTTTCCTATTATTCTAGCTCGACTGTATGTGGGTTTGTCCCAATGATGAACATGAAGTTTTAATGAGTATTCTTGTTTTTTGGTAAATTAGTTTTAATGAGGATTTCATTTCTATTACTGTAACCCATTTTGATTTTTTTTTGTTTTATTCGCCAATTTTTTAGTTTTTGTTTTGTTTTATAATTGTAATAAATATTATTTTTCTTCTCCCAATATGTCCAAGAAAATGACGAAAGGTCGTCCATGTCCATTGGAAGGAATGGAAGTAAAAGAATCATAAAGCGGTTTGAGGAGTCACAATTGTTGTGTCATTTTTTACGTTTTAAGACTCAAGTCCATTGATGACCTCAGGGGCTAATGACAATCCCAGGAGGAGGTTTGATGCCTTAACTATGGGATACTTTTGTTAACGGACCAGATTCGGTGGGGGTGCTTGCCACTTGGAGGGATGTATGGATTGAAACGTTGCTGATGAGTGGTTTCGTCGATGTTGCGCTGTTTTCCAATCTAATAATGATGTGGTGGCTGGACGAAAAATTGAGGAGGAGTCTTTAGTTTTCTGCTACCATATAAGTTCATTTCGGTAAGTCCATAAACTTCATAAAATCATGCAAGTCTCCTCCTGCTGTGACTTTGTTTGACCCAACATAATAGCAGTAAGCCACTGATGTAAGGTAACAATATGTGAAAAGGACCAGGCAACAGAGAAAAGATACCAAACAGAACGAGCAAAGTCACGATGAAGAAATAAATGATGTTCAGTTTCGGATGAGTTAGCGCAAATGGGGCAAGTATCAATTATATCAATATATCGTCTTTTTAAATTGGCTCTATATGGAAGTGCCTTTTTCAAAAGCCTCCAAACAAATAATTGAACCTTACCTGGAATATGTAACTGCCAAATCTTCTCCCATGGAAAGCCTGTGTCTCGAAATTCTATATTCACACCTTCCATAGCCAGTCGATACCCTTCCTTTACTCTATACTCGCCTTGGTTGTTTAACAGCCACAACCACTCATCCTTGCGCCATGAAAAGCTAAGTGGGATCTGCAAAATTAAGTCTGCGTCGCGTTGAATAAAGGCGCCTCTGATTTTGACTTCATTCCACCGATGGTCCTCAATGAGATCAGCTACATATTCAATGTCCTCCATAAAATCTGATTGTATAAACGGGTCTCCATCATTCATGAGCCAGGGATCACGCCAGATATGGATATCTTGTCCATCCCTAACCCTTCTTCGGCAGCCCTGAAGTAGAATAAATTTGGTCTGATGTATACTCCTCCAAATTTGGCTGGGGTTATTACCCAATTCTGTAGAAAGAAAATCCGTATTAGGAAAGTATCGAGCTTTAAGAATGCTTGCTGCGATCGAAGTTGGGTATTTAAGTAGTCTCCATCCTTGCTTTGCCAAAAGAGCAAGATTAAAATGTCTAAAATCTCGATAACCCAATCCTCCATAAATTTTTGGTACAATGAGCTTCTTCCATTGTAACCATCGTAGGCCTCTGCTGTCTCCTCCACCATTATGCCAGAAGAAGTCGTTCATTAAGTTCTCCAGATCTTGACAAGTAGATAGTGGTAGTAGAAAAAGAGACATCAGATAATTTGGCATAGCCTGTGCAACAGTCCGTAACAAAACATCTTTCCCAGCTTTGGACAGCACCTTAGCTTTCCAACCTTGTAGCCTCTTTGTAAGTTTTTCTGTCACATAATGAAAAACTTGTCGCTTACCCCTTTCTATGACAGACGGCATGCCCAGATAATTGGTATGACCTGCAAACTCTGCAACCCCCAAGATTTGGCATATCAATCCCTTCATGGTAGGGAGAGTATTAGGAGTAAAAGAGATACCAGATTTGC
>JANZLX010000005.1:11461581-11486837 GCA_025531955.1 Erythroxylum orinocense
ATCCTCAATTTATTCCAATCAAATTAAAAATATCCAATTAACACCTCAAAATAATTTAAACATGCTTAATGCGAATCGAGGCCCAACATATTCCAATAAGCCTACTTTTGTATAGCAATCACCATTCTCTTAAATGGCCCCTTCTAATGTTATATCGTGAATTAATGAGACTTTATCTCCTACCGTAATAGTTTCACCAATGAACAAACTTGTTTCGTGGTTAAGGAATATGTTTTCACAAATTCTAATTGCTAGATGTATGTCAACCACTAAAACCTCATTTATATAGCTTTGCAATGCCAAGGTCCATATCCTCCATCCTCCACCCTCCATCTTTAATTATAGAGAGTATGGTCTACCCGATAATATTGTAAGGATTGGTAACATTTAAGGAAAAATAGGGCTGAGTAATATGATGTGCATATTAGATATCTATCTTTTAATTCCTTAATAATCATTTAAAAAACCATCTAAAGCTTCCTTAACTTTATGACCACTAAAATGGAATGATAGGTTGATTCATCCACTACTTGTTGAATGAAGAATAAGTCTTTGATATCTTTCTTTCAAATGTCTTGATTATATGTTAGTTTAGCATTATTGCAGCCTTTCTCTAGCAATCTAATAAGTCCTATGATAATATCAATATCTTCCTTCTCTAGCTTGCTACTTCGGAAATATGAAAATGTTGGTACCAAAAGGTTTACACCATTATTGTTAGCTTTATGATTTCCTGTTATAACTCATCTCTCCCCTTGTTTCTTAGTTTTCTTTTCTCCTTACTTTGTTATTTCCCTTTTTTTTTCTTTTGCAAGGTGTTCTTTTTTCGCCCCCCAAACTATAAAACAATTGCAAAACTCTCTTATTCCCTATCATCTTTATAATAATTGTTACCTCTGATGGTGAAGGCTACTTGAATCTAACATGAATAAATCCTTAAAAATACTTCATGGAACTATAGTATAGTTTTTTTTTGTTAATTGCATGAATACATGCTCATAAGGCCTTAGATGTAATTTGTATTTTAGTTGATCCTTCAACTCTTAAAAGCATTTGTGGTAATTGCCCGATTAAAGTATATTTCCTCCTTATTATCATGATTCCACTAGAACATTAATAATTCTAAAATACGGATGGTTAATTTATGCATTGAGAGGATAATTGTTAGCCCTTTAATAATCATAAGACGATTTTGCTAGTCATTGGTGAGCCTTTGCCAAAGACTGACATAATATGAAGAAGGTATGTCAAATGACCAAGGTAATTTAATCAAATGTGATTAAGAAGAGTTTAACTTTCAGTTAGCTTTAAGGGATTGATCTAAATCCACTTTAGATTGATGGAAGTCCACTCCAAAAATGTTCCTTTGCTTGTACTTTGTTCTTTTTTATCATCATAAGCTATCAATATGTGCTTTTTTTGAGTCCCTTTGAGGCTTTGACAAACCCCACGGAACTCCCCCTATTTTCTCTTTATTTTGCCCTTTTATAGCTCAAAATTAGGATTTTTGAAGTTGACTCTATTACCCACACGCCATATGCATAGTTTTATCCCTTAGTCTTTGCTTCGATTTCTAAAAAAATCATGTAGAAACATGATCCCAAAGAGTTGCACAGTCGTGGACACAAGGGTGTCCACCTTCACATCACCGTGTCCCATAAGGATATCTTTAATCCTTCACTTTTCTACCTCAATTATATCCAATTTTTACTCCTTTCGACCTATAAAGGAAATTAGGACATAAAAATATAATATGTATGAATTAAGTAACAATAAGAAACTCTCAAATAAACAAAAAAATGCACTAAATATGATATTAGAAATATATTCTATTTAGCATTTATCAAACTCTTCCATACTTAAGCATTTGCTTGTCCTTAAGCAAATCAATTTCATTACTCTCAAATTGGAAAAAAAAAACAACTTTGACAAACAATTAAACAAATAAAAATTATCCATCAAGCTCATCAAGCTTCTCCATTATTCATTTAATTTCAAAGTTTATTGAATTGTTAAACATTTAGTTAATTGCATTAAATTATAAACCAATCCATTTTAATCCATAATTCTTCAAATTTCAATAAATTCAAACCATTTCACTTGATGAATAAAGTGAACATACATAAGAAATAAGAACACCATTTCACACCTTCTAACTATTACTTCTTTATGAGTCTTATAGTTAGACTTCTTAACAGGTCCTTATGTATGTGACTTGCTTCTACCTATTTTCCCATATGAAGGTTCACTAGCCTACAAATAGGTCATATGCTACAAAATAACAAGGATATAAGGTATCAAATTGATAAAATAGAGTAAATCCACTAGTGCCCTTTTTAGTAACTAACTGTCAATATACAAGGAATAATAAAACCCCTTGTATCTTTGATTGAATCCGAAATTTTATTTTGTGGAAAGTAGGAGACCTCTGTACTTAAGACAAATATCGATAATTACTCAATAGCCTCCTTACTTAGCTTTTCCCCTTCATATTCTTATATGAAATCTTTCTTCTCTTCTTAAATAACTGCTTCCTCCATTTCTTCTTCCTTTATCTTCTTTGTCATCTCATCTGCCTTCTTTTTAAAATAAAATTTTCATACTTTTCTTCAACCTCTAGCTTCCCTCCACTTTGTAAATTTATTGTATCCATATGTTCCCTCAAATTTTAATTAATGTATTCGGGCACATCACCTAACTAGTTAGTTGCAAGGGGGCCAGCCTCGATTAATACAATGAATTTTATAAAAGCATCTTCAACACATTACTATTCCTATTGCTTCTGTTTTTATATAAGTCCAGATGAAACATAATCATTCCATGGACATTCGTAATAATTGCTCCACTCTAGAGTATAAATATACTCATATGAGGTGTTTTGAGGCCACTTCTGCATGCAACTTGGGTACATTCATGATTAAGGCGATCACCCACATAGATGTCACAAAGCTAGTTTTGTATACCAATTGGGAGCTCCCACGTGAATTATTTTTTACATTCTTGAATAAGGTGATCACCCCCACAAATGCCACATCATGCTAAAAGTGTCGATTAAGCTTTCAAAGCACCCAAAGATGCCCTAAGAGATGGCCTAACATAGTCCCCTTGAGAATATTGTCTTTTCCATCCTTTTATTGTGTTTGGTAGATGTAACAATGACTATTCAAATCCTAAAAATAAGCCACAAACATAAGATCAAGAAATAAAGCTATAAGAAAGATCAAGAAGTAAAGCTATAAGGATAAACAAATAAATAAAAAGATCAAGAAATAAAGTTATAAGATAAGCAATTAATTACAAAAATAAAAGAAATAAAAATACCTAAAAATGACTAGATTAATAAAAATAAGATTTTCATAATATTAAAGTCTTCGGCAACAGCACCAAAAACTTAATAGATTATGATTTTATAGTTTTAAACCGCAAGTGTATTATGTAACTATAGCTAGCACTGTCAAGTATAGGTTGATCCCACAAGTATTAGAATTATTAGTACTTACCGTCTTTATATTATCTAGTCTAACATTTTGTGGTGATAATAATGTAAAATTCAAATAACAAACTAAAATAAAGCAACATAGTTGATTAACCAGAAGAAAGATTAAACTAAAAAATTATTAAAGGAACTAGTGGTACTTGGTCTTTGAATCCCCCTAAGACAATTTAATCTATACTTCATTGGACCATAAAAATTTCTTAATTATGCTAATATCTTTCTCAACACTATTAGCATATAATCCTCGATTAATTAATTAAATTCTTTATAGTTAAAACTTCTAAGATTGCATTCATCTACTGGTGATATTTACGATTAGGTTTGACCCTAATCCAGAGGATTTATGTTGACCTATCTCTATGTTTATATACAAGTCCTTTCAATTATTGTAAATCTATTCATACAAAGGGATTTCTTAATCTCAATTACTTGAAGTCATACATGAAATAATATGCTAACAATATCAATTCAATGATGATTAAGAATACATAACTAAAGTTCAATGAAACTAAAGAATGAATTAAGTTAAAATAAAGTCACTACAAGGTCTATCTCAAGGTTTATCTAATCAAGTACCAACAAAATTTTAGTTCATAACCATAAGATCAAGACTAAAGGAAAAATAGAAAACTAAAAGAACTATGATGAGATCTCTTTTAATCTTAATGAAATCTACATTAGATTGATAAAAATCCACTCCAAATATGTTCCCTTACTTATTCTTCTTTCTATCATCCTATCCTATCACTGTATGTTTTCTTGAGCCTCCCTTAAGCCTCTTATGAAGCCTTTGAACCTCCCCCTATTTTCTCTTCATTTTTTCCTTTTATAGCTCAAAATTAGCATTTGTAGACTGGACACAGTTACCTATACGGTCGTGTATATGCTTGTGTCCCTCAGTCTTGCTTCAATTCTTAGAAACTTGAGTAAAAACATGGCCTAAAGAGTTATAGGGCTATGGATAGATGGTGTCACTCATAAATAGATTTAATCATTTCCTTTTTGCTTCGATTCTATCTGATTTTCACTCCTTTTGACCTATGAAGGTAATTAGGACCTAAAAATATAATGTAAACAAATTAAGTACCAAAAATGATAAGAATCTTTCAAATAAATAAAAAATGCACTCAATATGAGAACAAAAATATAGTATATTTAACATTTATCAATTGGCTTAGTGTAAGTAGGAGATTGTTGGTTTATGTTTTATAACTAATCGATTGGTTATACTTTAGTGACATAATTATTTAACAACATTCTTTATCTTATATTTATTTAGATGTATATCATAAAGTCCATAGAATAAATGTATATTACAAATGCAATTATAATGAGATTATAATTATAAGATTTATATTGCATTTATGTATTATTCCTAAATTGCTCATGGTCGATATTATCTTGATGTTGGACATTGATAGAGCATAAAGAATAATACACTTTATATTTCTTCCTTATGAAATAAGTAGTTGAACTTAAAAGTTAAAGTATAGAGATATTTACATAAACAAGTGGTACTTGATAAAGAACAAATTCAATGAACTAACCCTACATGAGAATTCCATTTAAAACGTTACTTATATGTCTAAGGAAACTCTCTTTATAATGATTATATAAGTGATCCTTTGATTTATGATCTATAAAGTCTCATATAAGAATTTTTATATTTTGATACTATTTATGATATATTCTTATCAAGTTGAATATAATATGAATTATATGAAGGTAGTTAACGTTGAGTGATAAGTATAGGATTCATCACCTTAAATTGATTAAGGACAATGTTCCATTGTATTCGATTAATGTTGATCTAGAAAGTCTTTATCCAAAGTGAAATGACATTTTGAAAATAATTTTTAAATGTCACTAATAAACTAATAGTGGAGAACTAATATGGTTAGATAAAAATAGAATAGGCATTAATCAAATACTCAATATCTAATTAGAACATTATATGATAAAATGATTGAATTATACAAAAAAATACATAGAAAGGATAATCAAAACCACTTTAACATTTCTAATATTTGAATGATAATGACACATCGTTAAAAGTTAATCTTAACATATTAATATATACTATTTAATTAAAAAATTAAAGATAAATTATCTTATCCTAAATATGATTTAAAGTTATAATTTATATCCATTGTCACCATATTTAGGAACCTAACGAGTCAAGCACAAAAAATAGTTAAAAAGAGAAAATTGTATTTTAATCAATTTATACTTCATTATAAAATTTGAAACACTTTAAAATTAGATATGAGATATTTAATAAATTCAAGTTGATTTGAAATTTACATTTTATTTCAATTCAATTATTAAAAAGGTCTAAACCATATGATAAATAGACTTATCCTTGAAATGAAATAACACTTCTTACCTTCCCTCTTTATAACATTTGTAAAGTTCTTTCAACATGTCTATATAACATTTGTAAAGTTCTTTCAACATGTCTATATAACATTTGTAAAGTTCTTTCAACATGTCTATATGAATATCATTAAAGGTCCAATAAGCTATGGTAATTACGAAGAGTCAATTTTAAAAATGTATTGGAGGAAACAATAGAAAAATGATCAAATTACATAATAAAGTATGAATTTATAAATAATATTTTATTATATTTATGATTAAGAACTTCACTTTTAAAAAATCAAACAAGAAAATCTGGTATTATTACACTATATGCAAGAACGAATCTCACCCAAAAAATTCCAACAAAAGGAACGTAAATAGATGCCAATTTCATTTCAGGAAGAACAATCTTCTTTGTTGCAATGAAGGAAAGAAGAAAAACAATCTTCTTTGTTGCAATGAAGGAAAGAAGAAAAACAATGCAAATTGGACCAAATTACTGCAGTAGAGGCAAAATTGGGCACATCTTAACATTTTCTTTCAATGTAAAGATACAAAACAAAGGGAGCAATCACGCAAGTGATCATAAGACATTTTTGGACTATTGAATGAAATAATATTGTCAGTTGTTGCCACCGCAGTTGATGGCCAACATCACTTCTCACCATCTTCAACTCTAACTGCTAGTTTCTTATATGCCACTGTATGAAATGGAGCTGATATAACAGAAAAAATTTCCTCTCTGAAGTGTATCCAAATGCACCCTCTAGATCATTTCTTTTCTTTTGTACTGAATCAATTCACCGCAATGTAGAATCTCCCACTCTATAGGTATTGAGCTTGTATTCTTTCTCTGTTTTGTTCCCACCAGAGCTTCGCATGCACTTCCCCAAACCTTTCACGACTGTATAAACAGATAGGGAGTTCTCATTACCTTATTGAAAATTAAAAACTAAGAAATACTACTTCCAAATTAATACAGAACCATGAAAGCTTGCCACAGAAAAGAAAACAAGTGAAGACCCAAAAATTGGAAGCCTTTTGTTGTTCTAATTGTAACCCATTTTCTGTTGTGCCATTTTCACTTTTTAGTTCAGAGAATTCAAGTGTAGAACAAATATAAGCTTTTGTTACCTGAACCTGACCCTCCGGAGCTCCCTAGTGCCATCCACTAATTGTCTAATTGTAATGTATACTCCAGGCTCATCTTGCTCAACCCATTCTGCCTCAATATCACTAGCATTGCTAACAGAGATGGAAGGCTCATCTCTAGACGACGTGGTTGTCCTCGATGGGTCAAAAGATGCTTCGCCTCTTGGACCAGCCATACCGTATCCACTAGAACCACCATAGTAAAGTTGCCCACCACCATGATCCACATGTTCAGATGGAAAATACCCTTTACTTCCAGGAGGTCTATGATAGTTTCTTGGTGTGAAAGTTGGAGCTATGGGACTATCCTTCGCAGATTCTATTCTTGTATAAGTTGAATCCCTCGGCTGGTGAACAAGACAGTCATTCTGTTAGCATTATAAAGGAGTTTCTAGGGTGTAAGATTTAAGATAATTAAAGACACAAAGAATATACGTTTATGCTTAAATCATAGGTTATAAAAAGAAGTTCATAGCCATCTTTCTGTAAGGTTCATGGCATCTCATCTCCTTTTGTCAGCTGCTGAGTTTATACTTACGAGAATAGTGAAAACCAGGGCCTAATACAGGTCTTGAATTATCTCGCATACCAAACCAAAGGGCATTGGCAACATAGTTTTCACTTTTTACAGTCAACCAACAGCTGCAAATGATAGTATGTTCACAATATCTAAAGATTTGTCACGTATATGATTTTATCTTTATGGTGCGAAATTTATGCTACCAATTTCCAGCTACAAATATACAGGTGCTTACTGAAAGGGATGATTTGGGCTAGATGAGCATACGAAGGTGGTCAAAAAAAATTCCGAAGCATGTGAATCTGTAAAACTGGTTTAGGGTATTAAGCTTAAAGGTAGCTGGTATGAAGCCTTTGTCAGCAAAAACCAGGAAAAGAGGAAAGGAATTTGAATCTAAAAGAACTAAGTAAATCTAAATTTCAGAGCATTTGAATTCAACATAAGAAGAGATTTACCTCATCCTCAGACCTTGGTGGAGTGTGAAGAGCTTGACGATTAAACCTTTGGACATTGTAGAGCTCCATGATTCTGTCATAGTTCTCGCCCCACCACCGTTGAGCTTCCCATTTATTGAACATCTCTCGGCTTCAAACTCCAAAAATCCAAGAAGTGTAAGCTTATGCTTGTAGAAGCTAATAAGTTCTAAGAAATTAGCGCCTTATAAGTAATTAAAATGTATTCATGGTGTTCTAATTTATGATATTCAAGGCAAGAATACAGCTAGGCATACTAAAAATTTAAGTAAAATATATAGAATCTACAAGCTCTCATGAACAGGTGAGTTCTTGAACCTATTGATCCCTGGAACTTCTTATTTTTTAATTTCTAGTGAAAATCCAAGTATTTCCGAACTTACTTGATAAATGATTGCTGCTCATCAAACGGCAGGTAAATAATAGAATACAAGATTGGGAAGAAGGAGAGATTTAGAGTTTTAATTTTTAAGTCTGAAAAGCAGGCAGTTAAACAAGGGATATCTACTACACACCTGAAGCGAATACGCTTTAGATCATTTCCACCATTAGGAAGAGAAACAAAGGTAATATGAACACCAGGCTCCACCTGTGCCATCCATTCCTTGGGTTCATCCTCGTCCTCAAGCACCACATCACAGGACTCCACTCCTCGAGGGATGTGATCACCGCTGAAAGCTGAACTGAATCTTGAGTCTGCTCTCGTGCCGCGATGATGGTGACCACCACTTGTAAAATCCCATGCAGGTGTTGAGCTTGAGCTTCCACCTCCAAGGTAGGGATATGGTACACCTTCTGAAGCAGTATCAAAGTCAGGATACGGCCGATGACCTTTCTTGTCTCCGGTGGAGCTTGTGCAAGGCTTGCATTGCCGGTAAGCTCCTGAGAATTTCAATGCCATATCCTTTATCTGCAACATTGTTGAAGTTCAAGGTTGTCAAGGAAGTCTATTAAGAACTATACACTTCAGCTGATTTTGGAGCAAGACACCAATGATCTATCTCTCTCTTTTTTTTTCTTTTTTTTTTTTGCGTAAAACCTTCACATGTTTAACCTCACAAACGATCGTAAAAGAATAAGACAATGATGTAATGAGTTCAAAGAAGAGGACATGTAAGAGGAATTTATTCCAGTACAAGTATTCTTTAAGTTGCAAAAGAAGAACTTGGCATGATTTGATTGTTAAGAGCACCCTGTATAAGTTCTCAATCAAAAGCATGTGGATAAAGCTTTGAATAAAACAGAGCCAAGAATTAATGCAAAAAATGCAGATTATTATTTAGTTTCTTGTACAATTATATAAAGATTAAAGAACTACAGCTTATGTTCATTCCTTTCTCCATATAATATATGATATAAACACCGATCAGATATGGTGAGTAGACAAGAATCCAGTGGTGGGTCAGAACAAGGACATTGCAATGTTCATTGTTAAGATGGCCCCTTTCTTTTCTTAAAGGTTTCACTATTGCTTAAGGTGGGGAATATGTTGTCACCATTCTATTCTGCAACCCCATTTTGCATACCAAACTGTGCTGCTATATTGGTACTTAAATATCCTCATAATGGAACTGAAGAATATAGGTAGTTCACTGACAGGGCTCAACAGCTTGTTATCCTTCTTTTTGTTTGTAGTGAAACTTCAAAGTCGAGCTAGTGCAAAGTCTGGCCCAGATTTCTTGAAATGACAAACCCTTTCACACTTGGAACAGTATCCACCACTATTGCTTGAGGGGAAAAAAAAAAGGATGGTTTCTTCAGTTGGCTTGAAGTTAAAGAATCATTTTTGGATTCTGAAGTGGACAGAAATGTAGGATCCGTTGCAGAATTCCTGGAAATGATTTGACTTCCTACTTGGAACGGTACAAGAGCATATCATCTTTACGCAAAATTAATATGTTCTAATAAAGAATATAAATGGAATTTGGTAGTCAAAGCCAATGAAGCCACTCCTACTCCTAAAAATGCTTAAAACTTGGTGAAATGATGTCAGCAGTCACCACCAACCTCTAGGGAGCTAGCGAGGGTTGAGGTGTTCTAGTTGGTATGTCAAAGTCGGGAAATGCTCTGTAACTAGGCACCTTCACTGCAGCACTACAACTACAACTGACAGCTCATGTAGAATAGGCACAGGAGGTTGTTGACATCACATACACTTTATTACCTCAACACCAAAACCCAAAATAATATGATTTTGATGAATTGGTATTTATTTAGAGAACATTTTGGCACAACTTTACATTTAGTTCGAAAATCCAGTGAATGCTTCTGAGGCATGCCATTTATGGAGGTAACAAAGACAAGATCAAGCACAATACACGACTCCTTCAACTAAACAAAATAAGTTTATTCTTGTAATTAAGATTTTTTTTCCTTTGACCATTGATTTTTTTTTCCAGACAAAGAATTTTATGTTATGTAAGAAAGGAAAACCTTTTTTTTTAATTACAAACGCTGATTTTATGTATTAAGGAGAATCTATTGAGATAATGAATAAAGACATAAAATTATATTAAATAGTTACTATAGATAAATAGTTATATAGGCAGAAGGCAGTCAGAATGAGAAGGCCTGTAAAAAAAGTAAAAAAGCCGAAGATCGGACCCAGGAGGGGTCCACCATATCTCATGGACCTATGATTTTGTTTGGTTTCACAGACAAAGGAATATTATATAAGGTAAAAAGATTAACTGCAAAAGCAACACAAACTAGAAAAAGAAGCATTTAATATACACACATACTGCTGAGACAGGCGTATATACTAATATATAGTACACAGAGATAGAGGTATAGGTATAGGGCAGTATTAGGGATAGGTAAGGTAAAGGACCTGTGTGGTCAGGCTTTTGACGGCTTCTTTGGTATTGGGTGTTCCACTTCCACGCGCCGCTCCTCCTCCACCTTCTTCGTCCTCTGCCACCGGCTTTGTACACGCTATGCACGTAAACATCTTCTCTTCAATTTACTTTCAAACTTTCTGGCCCTCTGCCCATGCGACCAAGCAAACGTTAATGAAATACAAATTGTAAGAAATATTAGCAAATGAAGACACCATCAACTCCACTAAATTTGTAAAAGGAACAAATTGGGTGGATTGTCCTAAGCTTATGCTTTTGGTCAAGGGGGGGAGACACAAACATTCTTTCATGTCCTTGATGAGATAGACAACCTTGTATGGGCCCTTATATTAAAATGTGAACATGCATAACCATATTTACATGCAAAAAAGAGTTTTTTTTTCCCCAATTCCACCGCATTATTTTACCCCCAAAAGAAAAGAAAGGAAAATAGCCCATCAAGGATTGGAAAGAGATGGGCACATAGAAACAAAGAGAAAGGACAAAACTGTTGGTATTGAATGCGAAAGAAACTAATAAGAATTTAGGATTTGATGTTATGGTTGCGTTTCTAGACTTGCTATTCTTAAAGAAATGGCATCGGGGAGGTTGGTTTTGGAGAAAGACAAAAAGGAAAAAGATAAAGAGGTTCAAGTCTCGGGATCAGAGAAGAGCTAGACACAATAATAACTACAGTGAGTCACGTCATAGAAAAAGAAAGAAAACAAAGGAAAGGAAAAAGATTTGAGACATTAGCACAAAGTTGGTCTAATTAGATAATGTGTGCGCACATCCTCATTGCTTTTAAATTTTAATGTACAAACAATAAACATTAGAAAGAGATATAGAATGTGCAAGCCGAAGTTTCTGGAAAGAGGAAGATATAAAAATCGTTTCACTCTCATTTTTTATTCAACCAATTCATTGATTAAAGGAGAAAACAGAGAAGGGTAGATTTCGTTTCGCATATTTTTTCTAGTTGTTGCGTTGGTGGGGTAATGGAAAAGAGAAGAAATGAAATGACAAATGGATCATAATTATCGAAAACGACATAGCCTTAGGAACGAAGACCCCTCAAAGAGGAAAAGAAAAACATAGCTCTTCAATCCGTTGTTCTAATTTCTTTCTTAGCTGTCGGCTTTATATCTCATTCATCATCAATCTTCAGTCCTTTGTATCCAGATATGCTTAGTTTTGCCTCTGCTTTTAGTTCCCTATTTCTTTCACTTTCTCTTCTTACCTCTGGCTATTGAAGTTTCACCCAATTAACTGCAGGTTCTATGCCCCCAATGAAGTAAACAAACGCATAAATAGGTTACTGAAAAAGCAATATATCAGTGTACTTGGAGAGAAATTATGGAGAAGCTAAACGCATTAAAACGCCTGTTAAAAAGGTAATCACTTGAATGGCAATTTGAAACCTTATTGGGATCTGGAATTTAGTGAATTTTGGGTCCAGATATTTGAATAAGATTGAGAGGCAAGAGAGACAGAGAGACAAATAGGAGGAGTAAAGTGCAGCTCTGTTTGGTTGCTGAGAAAAGTCAAAAAGAATAAAACAAAACAGAAGCGAGAGAGAAAGAATCTGAAATTATTTTCTTTAGCAACTCTAAAACACGCAAATCAAAAATCTTTAATAGCAAGGTGCAAGTGATCAAATAACAAAAGAAGAACCTAATACCAAAAATAATGCAACGTGTTTAGGCGATGAGAAAGTGAAGGAAACAAAACAACGGAATAAAGAACTAAAACATCAGAAACCAAACAAAGCTCTTACCTTGATCAGTTGCTTCTCAAAAACACACACCCTTCAACGTTAGCTTAAATCTTCAGAAAACAACAACGCGCATCGAATGTAAACAAAACCATCGGCTCTTTACAGGTGGATACAGAGCAGCAAACCCTCTGGTACTTTGCGAACTCAAATATTCTGTTCACTGACACGCAGAAATCAATGGAGCAAGGATACACTTATGATTTTTCTTATCAGTGGTGGCTTAGAAAAGATCATGACCGCAATCTCTGTTGCTGCTACGCATACAAGACTAGTGGTAGCAGCAGCAATAGTATTGCTGGAAGCTATGAAACAAAACAACAAAGGGGAGAAAAGAAGTGGAATGTCGGAAAATTTCACCGGCAAGAAAAAAATTGTGGCTGTGTATCCGCAAAGAGCTAAAAAAAAAAAAAAACAGCAAGTTCCGACAGCGGAAGCTGGCGATTGCCTGTGAGAAACAACACTTACAGAAGGAAAAGGACAACTTGGGTTTGTGGCATTTATTAGGGAAAAAACATATGGGATTGACGCCGTCAGTTTACAGCAGTTAAATTTAACGTGAAGCTTAGAATTTTCAATTTTTAATTAGTTTCTTGATATTAAATTAATAAATTTAGATAAAGAGAATTATTTAGGAGAAAAAGAGATAATAATGATATAAACACATGGTCTCGAGAAGTGAGGACAGTGAGGACCCACATGTTTGGATGACGTAAGGAGGGATCTCTTACGTGTAATAGTGGATGTTGATCCAACAGCTGAGATTGATCACGAGATATTTTGACAGGCGAAGGAACTATCCCATCAAGGGTTATAATTACTTGATTTCCCTAATACTCTGAATTTTAGTTAATTGAGAAAAAGCATTGAAGTGGTGGGAGGATGAGTCGACGAGGTCAGAGTGCAGAAGGCAGAGGGCGGAGGGCATGGCATAATTGGAAGAGAAGCAAATAGCTTTAATTAATGTGAACTTGTTAGTATGACCCATTCACGAAGAAATCCTTTTAGATTTCAACTTTTTTTAGTCTCTTTTTTTAAGAAAGGTATAGTTGGATCCCAATTACTTTACAGATCAAGAATAAATGAGAAACTAACATAACCTTTTTAATTCATTAATAACTCACTATTTCTTAAGAAACTAGCATCCAATTAAAACACTCAAATTGTGATTGATACAATGCGATAATCTTTTGATTAGAGGATAATTAGCTCTTTTGCTCCACGGACTAGTGTATTTAATTCATAAGAAGGCCTGTTTTTGGTGGGGAAGGTAGAGGTGTTTGTGAGGGTTTAGAGCTAGACGAAATATCTTTTAGCGGGACGTTTAGCTCGGAAGGTTTTAATGTTTTAAAGAGGATTTGTCGATTTTGGAGCTTCTGTCTAATTTTTATGGTGTTTTATTGTGTTCAGTGAATCTTAACCATTTATTTATGCGGACTCCATATTTATTTATGTGAAGCCTACGCGGGACCCGGATAAATGAATGGCTGAGATTTACTGGACACAATAAGATATCATAAAATTGGACAGAGGATCTTGTTCTAGATTTGTCCGAATAACGGATAAGACATCTTGAAAATTTTTCCGTAATTATTAACATCCAATCAAAAGGTAGCATGCATGACGGAGTCCAGATCCCCTGTCTAATATTATGGTGTCCAATAAATCTCAGCTATTTATTTATGTGAGTCTCGCATGAGATCTGGATGAGGCCTGCAAAATAAATGGCTGAGATTTCATAAGACAGAATAAGACAGAGTAAATCTGAACAATATTTGATACAATACTTGCTTTGTTATATATGCTAAATAGTAAGTTACATTTTCATATTTCTTCTGCGAACATTACAATGTTTGCAATGCAAAGCTATTTTTGAATCAGATGAACTGGCAAGGGTTTGAACTGTGCAAATAAGACAAATTTTTTTAAGGTAAACAAAACTTCCGACACTGCAAAGGATGTAAGGAATCAGTCAAGAAAGTTGAAAATCCAAACGGGAGATCTCTAATCTTGTCAAAAGCTAAGAGCAAACAAGAAGTGGGTTTGGTTTGTGCGACATGTCTCATTGTGTAGTGATAAACCAGAGCAAGTAAGGTGTGCAGCTAAAGAAGCCTTTTGCAATCTTTGATCAGTGATATTGGTACGGTAAGAATAGGTCCATTTGGTCACTGACTAAACCGCCTGTGACCGGTGACTACACATTGGGTGTGTTCTGTTGGGCAGAGTACGTTTTACACCAGATAGATGTTACTGAGTACTGTTGTCGGTTGTCAGCTCCAACTCTGGAATTGCCGTTTGGTTGCTTGCTTGGCTGTTGGTCTGGTTTGGGTTTGTATAATTGTATGTATGATGTGGATGTGTGTTGTAATATGTATGTAATAAGTAAATAATATTGTTATTAGAATATGCACGTCTTGTGCTTTGCTTTTAGCTTTAACCCACTTCCTGTGCTCTTGTCCTTCGGCTTTATTCCTGGGGCTAGCCTGTCTTTACGCAAAGAATGCTTGAAGTACAGGGACAACCCAGACAATAAAAGGAAAAAACACATACCCGTAATTTTCACCACCCAAATCTATCTATCTTAAAACATTCTTTTTTGTTTTGTTTACTAGAATTGGCATGCAATTTGCAATGCAAGGTGTCATTGCGTGGATATCTAAGCTTTTGGTAAAAAAAGGTTCTCCACAAGATCGTCTTAGCCAAGAAAAGCATAGTCAAGGTACCAAAAGCATTCAAAACACTCATCCATGCTCATGCCCATCATCACTTAAGAGTTTGTTTTTCTCTTTTTTCAATTTTAGTTCTTGAAACAAATTCAAATTTTAATCACTTTAATTACAGCTTTCCCATTCTTTTCTCCAGTACCAATGTCTCTAAAGAAAAGATCAACAACGGGAAGATTATGTAAACACTAATTTAGTAACATGTCAGGTGAGCGGGATCCCTATGCTTTAAAGACCAATCACTTGATTATGATTAGGTTTTAGCAGAAGGATTGATTTCGTCTTGCATTCAGTATCAGTATCAGCATTAGCATTTATATTCCTCTCAATTACGATGAGCAACCTAATGCAATTATACTGATCTCCCAATATTGATTGCAGTATGCAAATTTTTTATTCTCACAGAATAGCTTGTAAAGTTATAAATGATTATCGTAGATGTTCTGTATTTAACAGGTTCAAAGAGATTTGAACTATGTGCGATGTATTAAGTTGAATATAGAGTGATGATTTAAAATTTTAAATTGCAATTACAAATTATTATAATAATGTGAATATAATTAAGATAAATAAAATTAAACTGTAGTTGCAGTAGCAGACATGAGATCCAGAATGGAACTGTGAAAGCACCTGAATAACTTTTTTGTCAAAGTAATATAGAAAAGAAGGAAAAATGTAGGAAAGAAGGGAGGCATGAAAGGTAAGGTGTGGGAGATTAGACTTTGTTTTAACGTTAGGTCTTGAACTGGTGTGAGTGTGATGATGCATATTATGGTAGGTTGAAAAGTTTGTGTTATAAAAGGAACATTCAGTCGATCAACTCTTTCAAAAGCAAATCTCTTCTCTCTATCTGAAGCCCTAGCCTTTCCCCATTTCCAATGCCTTTGATTTTGCAATGAGTTCCTTTTTCTTCTTTTCTTTTTCCTACGATGCAAACACAAACCATTAGGATTTAGGACTTACCGCTTCCCATTGTTAAAAGAAGAGACGCAGCTGTACTTTGGTTTAATGTTTTAAATTCCATTTACCTTTCAAATTAACTTAAAGATCTTCTTCAGAGACACTTGAAATGATAAAAGAGAGACCAAATCGTCCTCGTGATAGTAAATTCAAAATACTGCTTACGACCCACCTGCGGAGAAGTTTTATTTGGCTGGCTAAAAAGTTGATAAAAGTAGTAGTGATGATCTTATTACATTTAGCTAGGCAAATAAAACCTATGACTTAGTGGATAAATTTCAACCGAATATATCAGTCTATGGATATTATAATCAATGCTTTAACAACGTAACCATGGCCATGTTCCCACTTTAAGAAAGATCTTTTACCGATGGTCGTATTTGGAGAGCTAGTACTAATGTTTCTTTTGTGACAACATTTTGACCACTACCACCTATCTATCTACCTTTAACCTTTCAATTGATGGTTTAGAGCTGCGGTTGCGGTCTCTCTAATTGTTACATAACAATTAAACTAATGTGGAGGACAACCAATGTCAATGCAATAGTCACATTAACATAGAGTGTAATGTTGCCTAACAAATTTAGGAAGATGAAAAAGACTCGTGTAAACACAAGATAAAGGAGGAACAAACTTGTAAACCATTATGTACAGGAAACGATTGATGAAATTGTAACTATTTCCTTGCCATCTTCAATATATATATATACTATTAGATGGCAAACATTTTAGGAGTTCATACAAAATATCAAATACACTACAACAAAGATGACCTTAATTTGGCTACAAAAAAAAATCATAGCTAAAGGTATACAAATCCTCACTAATATTTATTGACTACGATTTAGTTCAAATGTCATCAAATTCTTGTAGTTGAAAACTACAGGTGACGTTTTGTAGTAATCATCGTTAATAGTTTTTTACTACACTTTATTTTCGTAGTCAAAAACTATAGCAAAGTTTTGAGAAATCGTCAGGTTTTGCTATGTTTCTTTTTCGTAGCTAAAAATTATTAGCTACATTTATGGAAACTTGGCTATCATCCCATAAACGTAGATAAATACAAAAAACGTAGCGAAAATTTTTTAGCTACATTTCAAATGTTTTTAGCTATGTTTCTAAAAACATAGGCAAACAATTTTAGCTACATTTTATACAATGTAGCCAAATTTTTTAAGCTATGTTTTAACCAAAACTTACACATATTTAAAATAAATTATTTGTTATATTTTTAATCCATATTATTATATATAATGTATCGATATATTTTTATTAATTTATTATAAAAATTGTATAAAAATAATTGAAAATTTGAAGCATTGTATATAAAAATAAAATATCATTAAATTTCTTTGTATACAAGATTTTAATTACAACTTCAACAATTCTTATATACAAACTAATAAATGCAAATACCATTTTATAAATTAATTATAAATGCTAAGATTACCAAAAAATTTCAACATCCCAATAAATCTATAATAATCCAAAAAGCTTAGTTAAAATATTGTGATTATTGAAGCAATATTTTTAATTAAAGTAAACATCACATAACTTTACCATTCACAACATAAATCACTCATTAGTTGTTCTTTATCAATTTACAATATGAGGAAAAGTATTAAATTTAAATTATAATACAAACCAGAATTGAAAGAAAAAAGTGTAAGAGATGTAATTAATACCATTTTCTTTCATCTTCATTACTATTATAATCTGGGGCCAAGTTTTTTTTCTGAATAACTTATCATGTTTGGCCAATTTCGCTTGAGTATCGTCTTGAAGTTTTTGAATGACTATTTTCTGTGATGAGGTTGAAACATTTGGCTTAGGCCTAAAGCCAAGACGTTTGACATAACCAGATCATGTACTATATGGTATTGCAAATGTCTTCTACATTGACCTTATCCACTCAGACATTGATTTCTATAACAACTTTTACATCTTATTTTAAAAACAAAATCAATATCTAATCCAAATAAATGAACTTAAATATTAAACAAATTTTTATACTAACATAGTTAATTTCCGCTTATTCTAACATCCGCCCTTTACTTTCCTTATAGTGAGTGACTTTGTATAGTGTGATCCTATCACTCTTGTCCGTGTAATTCCTTCTCACTCCATTTTATAAAAGAAAAATACAAGACACAATAAATAATATAGTGTCTTTCGATATAATTATAACTTATAAATAAAGATCTTATATATTCATTTCGAATGACTACAAATAATTTGGAACCTTGATTGTGAGGTATTTTCATTTTTCTCTATTGACCTTTTCCTTCTCACAATTTTCCTAAATAAAGAAAAAACAGATTAGGTAGTCATTAAATCATCTAGCAAGATTAATGGAAGCGAATGTGAAAGGAAAGAACACAAACTTGAACTGTGGGGTCAATCCAATAATCACATAAATTATTCCAATTTTCTTGAGATATTTGTTCCAGAACATGTTTTCGTGCCTCTACATCTGATAGAAAAAATTTATAAAACTGATGCAACTTATAATAGTGATCCTTGGTCCTTTGTTTCAATAATAAAGTCACACAATTTGAAGCATTAGGGCTCTCGATACTGACAATATATTCAATTTCAACTATGAAAAATAAGTAAAATTATAACTAATCTTAAAATAAATGAAACAATATTACATATAGTTAAGTATATTGAAAAATTACAACTTCTTCCAAAGCATTTTCAAGCAAGTTGTCTTCCTTCAAGTCTTTAACATGCTTCAAGTATGGTAATTCTATTCTCGAAATAATCTCCAACTCACTTGAGAATTTTATAGATTGGGTCTTGTCTACAAGATGACCTTATTGAGTATCAATCTGTATTGACAACTTGCTATTCATTACAACAATCATTCGTTGCAATTCATAACCACTAGTTTTACCTTTACATCTTTTTTTTTTAATATTAGCATCAGGACTTAACAACCAATCAATAATGATAAGGAAATATTAGAATATATAAATATATATTTGAGCATAAGTTTATTTGTAGGTGTTAAAAATTAACAAACATGAACTAGTTGATTCATTGTTGTTTGAGGCAAAATGAAGTTATGTATAACTGATTTTATTGGTAGATGAGGTAGAATGTTGTTGTTGGCTAGGAATTGAATTGATGGCACCAACTGATTGATCTGATTGAAGCTATAGATCCCTCTATTCTACATTTTCCATACCTGTCACTTTCTTCCCTTTGTTTCTACCAGATGCTATTATATTGGATATATATAAAAAATATATATTTTAGTAACATTACAATACATCCAATCATCATTACCAACATACATTCAATCATTAACATTAATTGCATTAACATATCTCAATCATCAACAATCTGTATTAACATAAGTTAATCATTAATAATACACATTAATATAAGTCCATCAATAATACGCATTAACATAAGTCAATCATCAACAATACGCATTAATATAAGTCAACCATCAATAATACACATGCTACATAAGTCAGCCATTAATAATACACATTTAACATAAGTTAATCCTCAACAATATGCATTAACATAAGCCAACTATCAACAATACGCATTAACACATGTCAATCATCATTGATCGCATTAACATAACTCAATCACCAACAATATGCATTAACATAAATATTACCAACATTACACTTGAAACAATATAAAGAACACTTTTATTACCTTCAATCATCATGATCAAGATCTTGAAATTCAAATTCATTAATTGAATTATTATTCGACTCTTCATTGCTATTATACTTGGCCAAAGTATCATCATTGTCAAATAATTCATTCTCAATATAGTCTTCATCTCTTTGGATGACAAGATTGGCTTGTACTTCATTTGTTTCTAATATATTAGGATCAACATCTCTCCTATAGAATGATGATATGGCTGCGTCTTCTATTTGGAGGGTTCCATTATTCAACTTTGATTTAATCACTTGATATACTTCATAACCATCTTCACCCATTGGACCATTTTCCCTTTCACAAAAATAAAAAATTTTAGTGTTGAAACTTTTGAACAACTTTACAATTGCTACCCAATACAGTGTCGTTGAGGTATAATACTTGCTTCATTTGATTTGCAAGCAAAAAAGGTTCATTATCATATCATGTGTTACTAATATTGATGCTAGTAGTATTGCCATTCACTTTTATGTTCATCCCTTTATCACAAAGATTAAACCATGTGCACTTAAATAGAACAACCTTTTTATCATTGATGTAGTGCAACTAATGCAGCTATATTATTTATGAGATGGCACTGTAAAAGTCAATTAAATCATCCTTATGTTATCCCTCAACATCGACTCCATAATTTTGACTTCTAAGTCGATCGTCACAATCTTTATGTGAAATCCAAATCCATTACCAATGCAACCTGTATATTTTTTCCACACATATGAGGTCCATATGCCAAAGCATATAATGTTATTGTTGCCTTTGGCAATTTACAGTTATGTAACCATATCATCTGTAAAAAAAAAAAACTGAAGTTAATTTCACCTACAATTTTCATTTGTTCA
This sequence comes from Erythroxylum orinocense, assembly GCA_025531955.1. Lineage (NCBI taxonomy): Eukaryota > Viridiplantae > Streptophyta > Magnoliopsida > Malpighiales > Erythroxylaceae > Erythroxylum > Erythroxylum orinocense. Next base: position 11,482,410 of record JANZLX010000005.1, read on the forward strand.
CAGTATTTAAAGAATAACTTACTAGAGTCTTAAACTATAATGAGAAGTTAATCTTGTGTCTTCCTTCAACTTTAACAATCCTTTTGCTTCTAATCTCATCTTTGTGTTCTTTATTTAGAAAAGTAAATTGATGATAGAAAACACAGGTTGAATACTATATTTAAATATGAAACAGTAAATCAGAAGTAATATACATACTCTATATAGAAATTGACTTCCTCACAATTGTTTAAAATATACCAATGGCCAATTTTGAGTTCGTCTTTAGTTAACTCCACATATTTTCCTGTTCCAAGTGGCCTTATTTTTTGGGAGAAAATTGACAAGCCACTATTTTAATCAAAATTAAGTTACATTTCTCTCTTTTATACTTACAAGTATGGATTGATATATATCCTAATCTAACGTTCCTTAATAATTTCTTTGCTTCATAGTAAGATTTAGGCAATTTGTGTATAATAGGCAATGTATCACTGAGCAACTTAATCAACATGTCAAAAGATTCATTGCTCTATTTATTATCTACCTTCAAATGCAACAACTTGGCAACAAAAGATAACTATGAGAATTTCGAGCAACTTTATATAATTTCTTAAAATATTTTCTGTAATACTGCCAAATATATTAGGCAAACTAGTATCGTCCATAGTCTCCATATAATTCTTCAAATCCTCTAAGATCCCTTCAATCTTATCATCATCATCATCATTAATTTCACTACCATCGACATCATATTGTTACCAGCATCATCACCTGTATCAATAGTTTTAGCACTACTTGTTTCACCATGATAAATCCATGAAGGATAAACTTTATCTATGCCTTGAATTAGCAAGTAATTATATCTCATTTGATCTTTTACAAATTGCATAAAACTCTTCACTGCTTCTAAGTATTGAGTGAGTCATTTCCGTTAAGACATCCAACTTTTGTCCATGTATCTATACAATTAAAAGTAAATTACTAATTGCAATTTAAGTTTTAAGTAACATAATGATAAATCAATACAAGTTGACATACTAAGTTTTAATTAAACCAAACAATGAAATTGAGCATGCTAAGAATAAAAAACATGAACCCATCTCATGTTTTAAACTTACCTCTTAATTATGAAGCAATAATTGTAATATCTGATTCAATGTGTGCTTTCGTTGTTATAAGCTTCAACACCTCTTGTTCGATTGCATTTGTAAATAAAGTATTGATATCATCATTCCCTAAATGCATCATATTCTTATATGCATATAATAAAACAAGAAAACTTGAACCTTAATTAGACAATCCATGAAGGATAGATTCTAAACAAGGTTGATAGATAATTTATGGTCCTACTTAATCATGATTCAATCCTAAAATAATTGAACTTACTATTTTCAAAATAAAAACAATCAAACAATTGGCAGCCACAAAAGTGTTTTGTGACACCAAATAAAATTGATTTTACCATACCCGTTAACCATACTAGCCCATGAGAACAGATTTTAGTTACCATGTCATAAAAAATCTCTTTAGCAGCAATTAAGTAGCCACATTTCACATACATATCCAAAATAGCATTTATCAAATTCAGGCTACAATTTAAATTGCTCTTTCTGATGTATTCATTAATACTGTTTCACATTTTCAAATCACCCTTCAACAAACAAGTTGAAATCACCCTTCAACCCCACTTAACAACATGGAATTAAAAAGCTCCAAAGCCTCGTTATAACAATTATGTAGGGAATAAACATCAACCATTGACATCTAAGAACGACGTGTCTAAAATAAGTTTGATTGAACACTTGACGACTTAACCCCAAACAAACACACGTGCTGTAAAAATGGATCAACCCATTTTGGACCAACAGAGAAGAAGCAAAACCCATCTTCCAAACAAAATAATGAACCGATGTTCCCTTTAAAGATTTTAAGAACCACTTGCACATTTGAAGCATAAAAATAAAGGTTCTGCTATCCACTTCGACCTCGTTGACTAACCATTTTGCAAAAAAAGGAGAACCCCCAAATGGGCAACTTGGCTTTATCATAATCTCTAATCATTGTGTTCCACATATACGTATTAAGATTCTAAAATTGTCTAAATAGAGCATTAGCATGGTTTATATCTCCAAAGAAGGAAATAAGAGCACAAAAATAGTAAATAAGTTGGACAAATCACTTGTACGGATGGACAATCGAAGACAAAGTAGATGACGAATGAAAATGGACAATGTGCGAAGTTGTATAACATGATTGGTAAAGGGAAAAATGACGTGTGAACCTAATTAGGATGAAGACGAAGACAACTTCCTCATTAGGTTTTAAATAACATGAAAACGATGTCGTTTCTAGTGGAGCAAACGATTTCATTTTTGTTTAACATTTGGTGACGACTCTAGGAAAATGTTGCCGAAGGGTTGAACATTGGAAACAATCTATAAAAACCGTTGCCAAAGAAATGTGCATGCGACAACAATTTAGAACAACATTTTGTACGATTATATAATTCTTCGCCAATGGTTTTCCAATTACAACGATTTAGGAAAAACATCACAAAATGCCAACCATTCGATGACGTTTTTTCTAAAGCGTTGCCAAAGTCTAAGGCTTTGACTATAGTTTTATAAATCGTTGCCAAATCTTATCATATATTACTCTATATATTAACAAATTTTATGTAATATAAAAAAAATTTAAGGGGAAAACGAAACTTGATTAAACGAAAGCACGAATACAATCTGGAATAGAGTCCCAAAACATAAAACTAGGAAAAGAAATAGAAGAACGAGCTAATCTATGAGCTAAGATGTTGTTAACGCGACGAACCTACTCCACCTTAATATCAGGTCGTTGTAACAGAAGAGCCTGACATTCATGAATTATTGAACCATATTCGGACCAATCATGAACCGAATTGCGTATAGAAAGAACTACACCTTGCGCATCCGAAAACACAGTATTGGCACCCGGACAGCGAGTGACAACCTAATCAAGGGTAGTCCTCAGAGCAACTGCCTCAGCAACACGAGGCGAAAAGAAACCAGGTTTGTAAGTGGTGAAAGCATGCACAAAAGAGCCACTGCTAGAGAACGACGCAGAGCCAATACCTAGACAATGATTGTCTTTGAAAATGGCTGCGTCGGTATAGCAACACTAGCCTGTGTCAGCAGGTGCAGACGTGCCAGAGACAGGAACAACAGCTGGTGTATACGACAGTCTACGCTGAAGCTGTGCAGATTGCCATTCGCGCAGATGGTCCAAAGCCTGTTGCATAATAACATCAGGTGGGATACTATGATTATTCCAAAGAACCTCATTTTGGGCCCACCAAATGCGTCAACAAAGCATAGCAAACTCTTCAAGCAACACTCGATTGTTACGCTACTACACAACATTGAAACAATCCACAAATGAGAGCAAGACCGAAGCGCCAACCTTACCCTAAAGATGCCAAACCGACTGAGGCACACCACAACCAAGCAAAGCATGAGTCACATCCTCTTCACTAGAACCACAACCGCAAACTGACTAGACAGCAACACCTCGTTGATGCAATCTCGTCCTAGTCGACAGAAGGTTACGAAGGATACGCCATAAAAATTTGCGAACCTTTGGGGGTATATTTAAATGCCATAAGTCTTTCCAAAAAACAGAAGGCACAATTTCTGGTAGACGATTCAGATGTGAAGCGACAAAATAACCGGATTTTACCATATACATACCGCACTTATCGAAGTGCCATATGAGCCGATCACGAAGAGACGGAGATAAAGGAATTGACAAAACGACCTGAGCATCATCTGTATTAAACAATTGAGAAACCTTATCCATATCCCAATGAGCACCAGTAGAAGATAGCAAGTCTGAAACGTGTAGTGCAGAATTTATAGAAGTCGAAGCGGTGCTAACTTGGAACCTATAATCCCGAGGCAATCAAGGATCTTGCCACACCCTAATGTCTGAACCATTGCCTACGCGCCAGCGGAGGCCGGCTTTGAGTATAGAAGAAGCTTGATGGATGCCACGCCACGTGAAACTAGGATTTGACCCCAGAGGAGCTGTAAGAAAATCAGAACGTGGGAAGTACCGAGCATGAAACAACCGATGGACCAAAGAATTAGAAGGATACACGATCCTCCAACCTTGTTTTGCTAGCATTGCCAAATTAAAACAACGCAGATTCCGAAACCCAAGGCCACCATTAATCTTTTTCTCACACATGCGATCCCATCGAAGCCAATGGATTTTATGAGACCCATCCTCCTTCGTACCCCACCAAAACGAATTCATCATCCGTTGAAGCTCGTCACATACTGAAATTGGAAGCAAGAATACACTCATACAATAAGCGGGAATGGCTTGAGCAACAATGTAACACCCAAATACCCCCTGGGAGGATATGTGGATGCCACCCAAGACAGTACAATCATACAGTCAGAAACATAA
>JANZLX010000005.1:11512008-11532166 GCA_025531955.1 Erythroxylum orinocense
TATTTCCTTTTACAATCAATACAAAGTTCTCGGATTCCTCTGTTAATTTTCTATCTGCTGTTCTGTTCATTATTCCTACTTGCGATAGCTGTTCATTACATTGTTCATTACATTGGTGCTTTCATTGAATCTCTGTATAGATGACAGAGGCTCAAGACGCAGTTCATCTCAAATCCATCGAAGCTCACATTATGGCCATGGCTGATCACACTCAGGCCATGCTTGGGTCGACAGCCAAGCTGCAGCGTGGTGTTGAGGACAGTACGCGTCTTCTTCGACATATTTTAAATCTCCTCCCTCCACTCCCCAACCTAAACCAATCGACTGAGCATGAGCGCTTAGTGGATTCGCATGAGATCAGTAGGCACGGGACCGTTATTGTAGCCCAGGTGTTTGATCAAATGCCACAGAGACTGGACTTTGTCCCCACAGCAATTTTAACACCGGTGGACGCCGTACCTATTTGTGCGTACAAGTATTTCCTCTTACTCCCCCATCAGAGTTTAGTTATGAGGTATTACGATTTTTCAGATTTCGTGTTGATTACGTCGGATACTTTGAAGTTTTCTTTCGATGATTCTGCTATGTTTGTTGCTCTGGCTAAGTTTCTGGGGGTTCCGACGGGACTGACCCGAATATTTTGGGATTCGCTGTTCCCAATTATGTGGTTGATGATTCCCACTCATGGCTTCAATGAGCGCCAGTCCTTTGACCCGGGCATTGCCAATGAATCTTTTGATGCAACAAGGTATAATGAAGTTCGATTATCTACTGATTCGCTAGCGTTGACGAATGTGTATTGCGATGACTCGATTGGTGAATACACTCCTCGTGCTACTCTCATCGGTTTTGATCCAGGAGGGAGCTACTTTGCGGTACCGGTATATGTTGGGACGCCTCCTCAGAAATTCTGTCTTTTAGTGGACACAGCTAGTACCGTCCCTTTTGTTCTATCTTTTAGTGTGCAGTGCGGCAAGCACCAGGATCCCATGTTTAACCCAGGATTGTCCAGCACTTTTCGACATGTAAGTTGCACTCCTAGTTGTATCTGGGATGCTGTAGGAAAGCTGTTTCCAAATTTGTTGGGTCTCAATGTATCCAGAAATGCTTTGGAAGGTAAAATTCCAGCTTCAATTGGTGATATCCGAAAATTAGAGGCCTTGGATTTGTCTTCCAACAACTTCTTTGGAGAAGTGCCCAAAGGACTAGTTGCAGGTTGTACTGACTTGCATTTCCTAAAACTATCCCAAAGTGGCTTTGAAGGTGAATTTTTCTCATCTCAGTATAACTTGAGTGGATTGCGCGTTCTGAGGTTGAACGACAATAGATTCAATGGCAGCTTATCAAACGTGAAATTCAACTCAAATTCCCTTACTCTTTTTGATATCCGCAACAACTTCCTGTCAGATACCCAATGTGCGCCATTTTCAGTTAGATATGTAGATCTCTCTCACAACTCTCTGTCAGGCACACTACCTTCTTGCTCCAATTTACAGGACATAGAGCACATACAATTGCAGGACAACACCTTTACAGGCGCCGTTCCAAAGGGCTTTCTAAATTCATCAACTCTTCTTGTACTGAACTTGAGAGAGAACAAATTGTCTGGCAGCATTCCTAATCTGATCGGTATGCTTTCTAGCTTCAGGGTTCTTCTGCTACGAGGAAATGCTTTTAGTGGCCTGATTCCAAAGCAATTGTGTCAGTTGAACAGCGCGAGCATGATGGATCTTTCTGTCAATCAATTCTCTGGGCCAATACCTCTCTGCTTTGATAACATTACTTTTGGGAAAATGGAACCACATCTGAAGCCTATTTCTGAAAAATCGACTCTCTTGGATAACAGTATTGGCAACTATAAGGGCCAAAATCGCTTGAAGAGGGATTTCTTTCTAGAAGGAACCACTGATGGATCGATCCTGCAAGTTGAAATTGAGTTTGTCACCAAGAATAGGCCGAGCTCTTACAAAGGTGATATTCTGCATTTCTTGTCTGGGTTCGACTTGTCATGCAATAATTTGGTTGGTGAAATCCCTCGTGAGCTAGGAAATTTATCATGGATGCGAGCATTGAACTTGTCTCACAATCAGCTGACAGGATCCATTCCAACAACGTTTGGAAAGTTACCTGAGATAGAAAGCTTGGACCTCTCTTACAACAGACTGACCGGGGAAATACCTTCAGACCTTCTTTTGTTGTTTACAATTTGTGTTGACCACGTTGAGCAGCAAGTTACTCTCTTACTCCTTGTTGCTTCTGAAGCTTCTTACCTGCTACAACCGATGTCGATACTTGTGAAACTTCTGCTGCAGCATGCTACTTTCGTGATGAAGCAGTGGCTGATTCCATGGGATCGCTGCTACTCTCTTGCCTTCAACCTTGAGGACAAGGTTGTCTTAAAGGGGGGAGGAATGTTATGAATAGGGCCGAAAGCCCATTGACCAAGCAACCACTTGCTTTATAATTAGGGGAAATTAGCATAATGGGTTATGGAATTTGTTAGCAAAGTTGTATCTCTCCCTCTCATCCCCTTCTCTGATATTCTCTCTGTTTCTCATCACCTTCTTGAATCGTATACTTACACAATTTACACTTGTATTTCCTTTTACAATCAATACAAAGTTCTCGGATTCCTCTGTTAATTTTCTATCTGCTGTTCTGTTCATTATTCCTTCTCGCGATAGCTGTTCATTGCATTGTTCGTTACACAGATAACTAAAGAAACAATAAAATAAAGGAATAACTCACCAGTCACCCCATATTGAGCACAAAAATGAAAAAACAAAACGTCTTCCAAGATTTCTCTATTTCCATGAAGTTCGCATAACTGCCATTAACCCAGAAAAACAAAAATATTCTTTGCCAACACAGCTGCCGAATTTGCATATGTTTTTTGACTCATATTGCTCAATCTTAACCTACTACACAAAATGCTAGACAATGAAATATAACATAAAACTAAACAAGAGTTGGTATCTTTTTAATAGGCATACTGACTACTGAGAATGCAGGAACTAATGTTGATCGAAAGCAATGTTTGAGTGGATTAAGAAATCAAGCACAAGAATGATAGATAAAAAGAAATGGTACAAATATGGAAACCTTCCAAGATTTTTTTCAATTCAGTGATCAAGTTTTCAAAAATTTTAATTAATTGACTAACCTTATAAACCTTAATGATTCAATTTAAAACGTTAGTTGTGTTAATAATTTGATAACTAATAGAATATTTGTTGTTCATAATATGTACAAATTCACAAAAAAAATTCTCTTCTAACTGTAATCGCTATTTTTTTAAGTGGACATCTATATATCAGAAATAGCAATTCCATTAGTTAAACTAATAAATTACTAACAAAACCAACATTTTGAACTAAATTATTAATGTTTTAAGCTATTGGTTACTCAATTGAAAATTTTAAAAATTTGAGCAGTAAATTTAAAAAAATCTCGTAAGGTTGGCAACTGTAAGATTGGTTATCTCATTATTAATGGTATTAATAAAAACTAGATAACTTAAAAATAAATTACTATTATGAATCAATTAAGTAAATAATATTATTTTAATCTTTACAAGATATTTATTAATAAATATTACTAATAATTTAATAATTAAAATTTATTTACAAATAATATTTATTTGTTAATATTTTAATTATTAAAACTAATTTTATCTAAAATGTGTTTGTTTATGATATTTTAAATTTAAATTAAATTTATTAAATAATCATTAAATTTAAAAATATATTTGATTTTGAAAAATAAAAGTTAAAGTAATTATAATCATAAAATAAAATAATTAATTAATTATAATTTTATTAGTAATTAATATTAAATAATTAAATAATATACATTCCATTGGTGGTAAATTACATTACGAGAAAATGATAATAAAATCAAAAAATCAAATTAGAAAATAATAATTTTCTGAAATTAAAAATAAAAACAGAAACCAAAAATTAAAGTGAAAAAAAAACTAACGTAACCCTTAACTGCGAGGAAATATAGTTATCTCTTATTGTAATTTTTGTTTTTTTGAATCAAAAAAAGGAGGGGTATAAGTCTTACAGTACTAGTCAGGGAAATGAAATTTCCGATATATCCTCTAATAAAATGGATAAATAACCCACAAGCAAGTTAGAAAACAGATGAATGCCAAGCTCCAGTGAACCGGAATAGTTGGCTAGCTAATTCGCAGCCCTATTAATCTAGCGATAAACATGCTTTATTTTCACTCGCCGAGCTCTAATTAGTAATTGACGATTGCTAGTATGAGGAATCAAATGGAGCTTGCTGAGCTTCCAAGGAGGATAATATATTGAAATTCCATGCCAATTCCATGCCAATTGTAATCCTGTAATATTGTAATTATTTTTAGCAGTTACTAAAATCACTTAACACAAGGTTAAGAGTTGAAAAGAATATGAAAATGCAGTCTTAAAGTTTTCTGACTCCACTCCAAAGCACACTCTAGTCGTAGATTTAAATTTATTCACTAGGGCTCAGCATTGAGGTGACTTGACGTACAAGTATGTGCATATTTTCTATCAACAGATAATATTAGTTTTTTTTCCTATACGAGAAATCGAGAATACACTGTACCGACACTTTACTGTAGTGTTTAAATTATTTTCCAAATAAAATAATATTGTTAAATTAAATATTTCAATGAATTTCTTGTATTTATGGACATCGATAAAGCAACGCTTCGAGAATCAAAGAAGTTGTACACAATACAGAAATACGTCTATTTGTCACAGCCGAAACTTAGACGTCAAGACAAAAGGCCGATCGTTGCCGATCGTTCTTTCCCGTTCTAAGCCGGTATGACTATGAACTTCAAAGTATCCTAAAGCATAGAATCAACAACCCGTAACCAAAAAAAAAAACAAATCTCCAATGAATCAAAGTCCAGATCTACTCTTGCTTCTTTATGGTTGAGCGTTGGAGCATAGTTTGAAACAGAGTTGAAATTACTCGACAGTAATTCCAACAAATCATCCTACGGCCGACCTAGCCGGGTTGCCCGGTAAAATTAATCATGAGGCCAATTATCTGGATTCATGGCATTACGGGTAAAAAAGTTATATCAAACATGTATCTCTGAGTAGCTAGCAAAAGAAAGGAAATTAAGTTGGATTAATTACTTACCTAGGTTGATGTAATACCATACCGGCTTTGGAGATTCGCAATGGCTTTCTCGAAGGATTTTGAGAGATCAGGGATTGTGGTTTTGCACACTGCAAAAATGTAAAAGTCAAATACGCCATATCAAAAAGCTATAGAACAAGACATGTTCAGTATGGCGTGGAATGAATATTTCCGCCTATTATAAATTGAAGGATTATACCTGATAGGAAATAATTTTCAAGCTCATTTTATGATGAAAAGGAACATATACAACAACTAAAATATCTGCCGAACTGACAAATAAATTAATTTGACATCTAATCCAATCTAATCTGGGCGTGTTAGTTGAGTTTGAGTTCGTACAATATGCAATTAATCCTCGAAGAAAATTTCTCGTTTAGTCTTCTACAAAAAATAAATTTCATGCATCCACATATGGCAAGACTAGCACCTGCAACTACGCCATTTAAGGCAATAATGAACTTGTTTGCATACATATCGTGAATAATTTGAAACTGAAAAAGTGAATACTAACAAGTCCACGAAAAAAGCAAGCCACTCACTCAATATATGCTGCAAACTTACCATGAGATGCGGTAGCTTGTACATCTACCATAAAATCTGCATAAGAATCCTATAGAAAACACGAAGAGCGGTCTCACGTACCTTTTCTTTTCAAAGAAAAAGAACATCTATTTCTTTTCTCTAATGAGAAACCGTTTTACCTTCATAGCTTCACAACTGTCATTGATTCTTTCAGACATCATCTTAAAATCCTTCTCTGCGTTTTCCATATTCTGCTGACATGCTTGCGCCTGAATCTGGTTAAATTAAATGGATTTAGAAAATGATGATGATTAAAGCTCATAGTTGGATGCAAGAGAAACTGATATACTTCATCCACTTTGTAACAGGTATAAATACTTCAATGCTTTCTATTCCAAAAGTTAAGATCGTAAACTGATATATTCTGTCAACCAAACAGAAACGGTAAAATATTTCTGTTGTGTGTGTGTGTGAGAGAGAGAGAGAGAGAGAGAGGAAGAAGAAGAGAACCTTAAAGCGCTTGAACAGGCGAGAATGAGAAGCCTCGAGATCCTTGAGGATCTCAGAGTGAGAGCGATCGATGAGATTGGACTTGAGATCTTGGAAGCCAGAAGAGACAAGATCCTTCAGATCGGAGATGGAATTCATCGATTTCTGACCTAAACAACCGGAAAATGTAGGTGAGAAGGTTGGTTTCTTGTCGCCTGCGTTTGGTTTCCTAGCCGACGATTTTGGAGGACATGTGATGCGCGAAGGCGATTGTCGACGGCTCTTTCTCTTCATTAGATAATCCTGCTTGCTATTTGATTTCTGAAATTGGGGAGAGGACTCTTGTCCAGAAGTTGATGGAAGGAGTTTCTGATGAACTGATTGAATTTGAAAGTAAGGAGGGAGAATTCCGCACATATTTATAGGGCGTAAAAATGTTGCAACTTTATGTGGGTTTTTATAAGAATGAAATGTTAATTATCATGCATGGAAAAAAAAAGAAGTAAACTTTTGATTTTTTTCTTTAATCAATAAATAGCTTTTAATTTTTAGAGCAATTAATCAGTATAAAATAAAGAATTACTGTGATCTTTTATGTCCTATGCTCCATGCCCAGTGTTTTCCACTCCAACTAACCAAGGTTTTTAAGAGTTTTTTGGTTGGAAAAGAAAATTAAAGTTAAAAAAAGAAATTATTATTATTATTATTGAATTAAAAATTAAGAATTAGTTACAGAAATATGACATAAAAATTAAATTTCATCAAATTAAAATTTAAGTATGTAATTGCAAAAATAAATGACTTCTTAATGTATGTTAAGCTTTAAAACAAGTACAATCCATTTGATTCAATGTTTTGTTGCATGAAGTCTAACGCAATCATCGGCATTAGATTTGACTTTGGTACAATATTGTACTAGTATTTATCTGTTTTGGATAATTTTTTTTAAAATTATAAAATAATCTTTGGTATTTTTAAAATTGTAAAATAATCCATCAATATATTGTAATTTATTATCCATAATTTTATATTAAATTTGTCTAAAAAACCATAACAATAGAAATTTGAAATAACAACAATTTCTTTACTTTCATTATTATTACATTTCACACATTTCGCATATCAACAATCTCTACAATTAGTATGGAAAATATCATTTAATCAACATACAAAGAATACAAAGTATATAAAATATTATAATTTCATCATATAATAAATACTAATTACATCAAATAAAAATAATAATAAAGGTTCATGACTCTCTAAATATTACAATAAGAGTTCGTGCTAAAAAAAACTAATTAGAAATAAAAACTGAAACAAAAATATTTACAATTATATTTATATTGCATATGTAGAATTTAACATATAGATCCAATATTAGTAAACCTAAAAGAAGAAAAGAAATGAAAACCTAAAACTTCAGTCAATCGAATATTTGCTCAAATTGCATGGATCTTAACTCTCACTTGGTACAAAATTCTCATCAATAAAATAAGCTGCATCGTTACTATCATTTAAATTTATTGCACCAAATGACATGTCAATATTTTTCTATTCAATATTATCTTCTAAGTTACCCTCATCTATCAAACTCAGTTTTTTATAAATTTAATTTGTCAAAGTTTGAAATGGTCAAAGCAAATTGGATTTATATAACTACTAATTCTATTAAGAGTATTAGTAAATAAATAAACTTAAATTATTAAGAAATTATATAAAAAAAACTATATTCAACTTATAAATATTAATAACATACCTTCATGAAACTTTAAATTGCATTGGATAAAGACCAAGTCACTTAATTTTCTATGTTATAATCTATTCCTTTTCTTAGAATATTAATGAATTCAAATGTGATTCAATTCCTTTCACGCTCTGTTGCACTCACACATTGACTCAGAATTTAAATTATAAATCTTTATAATTTCATAACACTATTTTTGAATTGATCCCACCAAGTAATTGCAAGACAAAAAAAGTAACATTATAAACAAAGTAAAGTAATGATTAAATTTTGACAAGTAACAAAAGTGAAAGATATATATACGAATTAAGCTTGTTTCTTTGACAAATAGCAATATGCATCCAAAAATCACCACAAACATCTTTATAAATCTCCATTTATAAGTTTAAGAGATGATATAGATCTTATATCATCTTATGATCGATAATAGTTATAATAGATAATAGCATTTTCCTATTAACTTCAACTTTCTTTATAAAACTTGGTCTAAAATAGACACTAAGTTTAAAAAATATCCTAACTACAAACAACAAAGAGTATAAGTTATTTTTTCCATCCCTCATTGATAACTACAAGATAAAATGTGTATAAAGAAGACCTATTTTTCATATTGGTCTTGATTGCTTCCTTGGCCATCTCTAAAATCATAAAAGTAACCCATTGTTATCTTTTATAACTATTAACTAGACTAAGTTCCCTCACCAAAGGCTTACAAACTTGGATCACAAATTAACATTGAGACCTAAATTCATTATCCTTAAGTATAATTCTAGAAACCTATAATCCGGCAGTAGACCTAGCATGTTGAGACTTATCATTTGTAAATATTTGCCTCAACTCTTTCTCCATTAGAATAAAACCCTATAGTGATAAGAAACTAGTTGCAAACTTTGTAATAGTAGGACGACATAAGTTCCTACTATTTGTAAAATCTTTTTTCATTAAATTCTGGTTCCATACACAATTGTAGATAAACTTGGTCACCTTTTTATTTTTTGCATAGTCTCATCAATAATAGAAAAATATCTAGCATCTCTTATATTTTCCAGCATTAAGTTAATACAGTATGTAACACAAAGAGTCCAATAAAAAGAATTATACATGCTTTGCAATCTTCTTTCTAACTACTGCGTAAGCAAAATTATTATCAGTAATGAATTGAATATTATTTTCTGATCCAACTTCACTCACAGCTTCATTAAATATCTAAAACAGAGTATCAACATTTCTAACAAGACCAGATGCATTAATAGACTTTAAAAACATTATCCCCTTTATAAAATAAACCACATAATAATAATAAACTCTTATCTTCTATTTGCCCAACCATTATATATTATTGAACACCCATAAGTAGCCCAAATCATTCTTGTTTTTTCCAAATAACTTTTTATTTTATAAAGAGAATTTCTTAAAAGTTAACTTCTGTAATCATCAATTGAGGGACTTTGTATTTTAGACTATAAGAGACATTAACATCTACCATAAGCTAATAATAATAATACTGAACAACATTAAATGTTATACCTGAATCATACTATGTGACTTGTGCGTCTATAAATCTGTGATGGGTGAACCTGTGCAGACTGCAAAGGCTGAGACGGTCAATGACAGGGGATGAGCATAACACACCTGAGAGCAACGACAAACAATAAATGAGCAAAGGACTGAGGAGATGTAGCGTTAGGGTTAAGGAGAGTCCACATGCAATAAATACTTATGTAATTCATACATCTAGTTATCAATGATTCTAACAATATTCCAAACAACAACACAAAATCCAAACCTTCGTTACATTCACACAAAACCTAAACACAAATGCTCAGACTGTTAAAGCAGAACATAAAAACTAAATAAAAGTTGGACAACTTACCTGGACGGATGTACAACTAGAGACAACGAACGACGAACAACAAAGCTGGGCGATTATCAACGCAAAACAGAGCTTGAGAAAATGATAATTTCTTATGTAATATAATACACTTATTTAATATCAATATGTACACTAACATTATTTGAACCTATAAGAATTGGGCTAGATTTATGTCATGATTTGTTAACAAGGCAAAATTTATTAACAGAAAAATTACTATTGCATCAGTTTTTAAGCTTGTGTATTAACAAGCTCTTATATAAGCATAAGCAAGCAAACACGTTAAGAAGCAATTCCATAAGGGCACTACACACCCATCATGTCCTAACAAAATTAGCCAAGGAATATAGACCAAAGATGCATCGTTGATTTGGTGAAGTTACCACCATTGTTATTTCTTTTGTACAACTTGCAAAAGAAGTCATGGAGAGTCACGACTCCATCTTCTCAACAAGGCCAATATATTTTCTGTGAGTATTTTATGGTTATAATATACCTAATATGCATTCCATTCAAATCCAATAACATACTACTAATTTTTCATAAACAATTCAAACAAAAGTAAAAAAAAAAAACTCTAATAGAACTTTCATCAAACATATTATAGTTTATACTCAAACAAGCTTCATAATCCATAGTCAACTTCAATCAACCCATTCAAGACATATAACCCATCTCACCATCTTCATTATTATCACAACACATATTTACTATCAAAAAAACCATTACACGCACGGAGAGAACACAACCTAGCAGAAAACAAGACCCAAATACAACAATGTCACCATTTCCAAAAAAATTAGAGTGCAAAGGATGGACCACTTACTTCAATTGATTATTAAATGGAGATGACGACGAAAACAAAGAAATGAAGAAGATGAAGACAACAATGGAAGAAGAAAAATGCAGAGGAATAAATGAAGAAAATGAAAATAAAAAGGGAGGCTTCATTATTTCCTTTTAAAATGAAACAAAAATGGCGTAATTTTTTGTTAAACAAACAATGTCATTCTTGTATTATTTTTTAAAAATTTGAACATTTGGCGGCGATTTCAAAAAATGTTGCCAAATGTAAAAGGACATCTTTAACGACAAATTAATAAAATTTTTGCCAAATTATTGTCCTTTGGCGACATTTTCTTAGAAGTGTCGCTAAAGAAAGCTTTTGGCGTCGATATCTTTTCATATATATATATATATATATGTATAGCAAAATTTTTGTTATATATGAAATAGTATAGAATTTATATATAATAAATAGAGTTTTGCAACACCATATAAAATTATCAATTCATATATTTTAAAAGAGATTAATAAAAAGTATAAATTTATGTAATATAAATTAATTTTTTGTTTTTAGTTTTATAAATTTTTGAAATGACTTTGTTGTTAACTAAATTTATTTTTAGACTTACAATCATTGTCATAATATTAAATTTAATTTTTAAGAATATGATATTAATATTTAATATTTATTTTCTTTTTTTACTATATTGCAATTATTTTTTAGCTATATTGCAATAAATATAATTATATATGGTATTAATATAATGTTATATGAATGTATAGATAATTGTAACTAGTATAATAATTTATGAATGTATTGATAATAGATAAATTTTCTCATATCTTACTTATGTAATATACTAGTCTTTTAATCATAATTCTCTACTTGTTATATATAAATTTGGTACTATTATATATAATTTCGTCGCCATGGTAAAATCCTGGAAAAAGTTAAAGCTTTATTTGATTCAATGTTTTGTTTGATAAAGGTTTTCTAAAATGTAATTTTGAAAACAACTTAATTTGTGGTTTCTTGTATAAAAATAAAGATTTTAAAGCTTAAGAAAGGATTAATTCGGATTAGGTTATAACATATAAAATTTAAGTTTTATTTATTATATTTCAACGTGTTAGATTTAAGCATTAGCATGAGCACATAAAATTCACTAAATCTTTAATTTACTAAAGTAGTAAGGAGATAGATGACGACATCATTTATCGTCTCAAATTAGGGTGGCTAATAGGAGGAGCTCCTTAGGAGTTTTATATAAAAAGAAGATACTACTCAAGTTAAAATGTCTACCGTTTAACAATTAGGTCGATTATACTCTAGCCTACCAAATATGCGTATAGGTATAAGTTAATGGAGACAAAGATAAGAATGATTCGTTGATGTGTAACCTTATTAAAAGAGATGAGATCAGAAATGAAGTAGTAAGAGACAAATTGAGAATGACTAGTATTGAGAGTAAAATGAGAGAGATAAGATTTAAATAGTTTGGACATGTTGAAAAAAAAACATCCTGATGTTCTTGTGAAAAAAAGCGAAGAGATTATATTTAGGAATAATAAGACAAGAAGAAGGGGAACTAAGAAGAATTGACGGGAATTAATCAGGATTAATATACTGGGGACTTGACCTTTAATAAAAAAATTTAGCGAACTAAGATATTAGGAGAAAACCTTACATAAATACGCCATTCTCTTTTCATAAGTCTTTTGAACTTTTTACGTGCATTCTTGTATCTTTTAATTTGTTACAATTGTTCTGTTAGTTATTTTATTTATTTTTTCTTTTTTAATTACTTGTTTGTTTTATATATTTATTTATGTTTTTTCTTGATTGTTTATTTATTTTTATTTTTATTTTTGTTTGCCTAGTTATTTGTTTACCTATTTGTCTATTGTTTTTATTGATATAAATGTGAGAGGGTTTGTGAATATGAATACTATCAATGAAGTTGTGAGGAATACCTCACCCATGAGCGAAAATGTATACAAATTTGTCCACGTAGCCCTCGGTTCAAAGGATGCAATCATAGATTCCCCCGACAAGCTACAGTTACTGCAAGCAAACATATTTCAGTGACCTAAGATTATATTTTTTGCTCTATGCTATTCTGCTCAAGCCTGGCTAAGGAAGACAAGCAACTTCCAAAAGCGAAATAGATTGAATTAAACAGAAACAAAACAACACAATGACAAAATTTATGGATGGCAGTGATATTGTGACCTTCATAGTCCAGCAAAATTGTACAAGACCTGTGCATTCCCATTTGAGCCATTGCAATTCATTTCTTCTACATGAGAACTCAGAATAACCAACCAAAGGTTATACACAATTTATCCATTTTCTTCTTAACAATTGTAAGGGCATGACCATACACATAAATAAATGTGTGAGAAACCTATACTAATTAATGGCCTATTAGAAAGGGCACATATAGGATTGAATGAGGTCAGTGCAATAAGCAGCAGAAGTTGCTGTTGGACCAAGGCTTTAAAGCATCGAGTCATCCACAGCTTGAAGATCATTTCCTCGAAGTTATCATGCAGAATGCAAACACAGGATTCCCACACCTCCATCAATCTTGCTTTAAGCAGCTCTCTGTGTTGACTTACATAACAATGAGAGGAAAGGCTACACTCCACAAGGAACTATTCTGATCACGAATCACGATGAAGAGAATTCACTGTTTCTTGTTATCGCCTGCTTAGCCCGTGACCTATTTGTTAATTAAATTTATCATTCTTTCTGAATTTTACAGTTCAAGAAATTTCCACCAGAGCTTCCCTTGCAAAGGAAACTGTAGTTAAATGACTCTATTTCAGGCTGTCCAAGAAGGGATCTGTAAAGTAACAATTTTAAGTAAGCTCCAGATCCTCTTGGTTGTCAAATCAGCACTCAAGAGGATGGCCGTAAAACAGAATGCATTATCAACTAGAGGGGCGTTTTGATCTTCGGCGTTTCCCGAGAAGTTTTAACATGTTGTCTGTCACATCAACATGGGACTCATCATGATCATTTTGATCATTTCTAGACGTATGAGTCAACCAGGCCAGTGCCTCAATTGCAGCATCCCTCTCAGCAAGCTGCTTGTTTTTCTTTGGTTTCCCAACAAACTGCATTCCCTTGAATTCTACCAGAGCCCGAAACTCATTTGTCTTCAGGTGCTTTGTTTTGTATTTTGGAGGGGAGTGCCCAGCTCTCATCAAAAGTGTCTGTAGCAAGCTCTTCGGATTTGTTCCATCTTTCGTAAATCTGCTATCACTAGGCTCCTTGGGCTTCCTGCTCTCACGTCCAAATACAAACCTACCTTCGCATTGATCTCCTGATACCAGCTCCTGAACAGCAAGTATGAGGTACTTTCCTTCATTGTGAATATCAACAGTAGGATCTTGAAGCTGCAATATGGAAAGGCCTTTTAACAGTCAAGACCAATTAAGCAAATTCTTTGATTTTTATGACTATAAATAATAATAGAGTATTGAGGTTGGATATGCCAAGTGGTAATTTAAATGGAAAGATTTTATACTTTGACAAGAAAAGGTGAACTAAAGCACATTGTAGTCAGCCTTTATCTATCTTGAGTGACAAATAAATGCAAGGAAAAAGCATAAGTAAAATTGTCCAAGTTCAAGGAAAAGGTTGAGGAATGGAATACTATATATAATCCCCCCATCAAGTCAAAAAAATCATAACAGAATTCCTATTGCAATGTCCTAAACATTAGATGGTTGATAGAGACCAAATTTTAAGAAGCATATGTTGATAGGTGTTGGACAGGAATATAGCTAAAAAATTCAGTACTAATGAAGCTTTGGATATATACTTGTTATTCCTGATTCTTTCAACAACCAAACTCCAAGGAAAAACATAAAGTAAGTTTTGAACGCATCTATAGGATCCACACAAATAGAGGACTTCAAGCACAGAGACAATTTTGGCAGAAATGGCATGCAACATATCATACTGTTCTTTGATACATAAGCCTGCAGCATACCTCTTAATTTTCAAACCCAATTCTGCAGTATTTTTCTTATGTTCGATTTGGTTGAATCATTAACTTTGGGTTCAGTGATCAACTTCAGCAATACTATGTCGTTTAGGCGTTTGGAATAAAAATTGTTGTAAAGGCAATAGCCTAGTAGTTAAAAGAATCTTTTCCGTTAGTTGTTATATGTACTGGGGAAATAACAAAGGCAATGACAAAATGTTCTCACTGAGTTTCTTCTGATTTCTTCTTCTCTACCCTTCCCTAACCTTCCAAAGTTTCAATTTCTTCATTTTACCCACATTGATATTAGTTGATTTTGATTGTATTCACCAGATAGATTGGTGAACATGGAGATGGCTGGCTGAAGGTACTTGCGAACAAGAGTTCAGACAGATGGAAGAGATGTTGCAAACTCAGATGAAAGAGTTTCACAGTGAGATGCAGGAGAATTAAAAAGTTGCAAGATGCTCAAGCTAAGCAAGGCAACGAAGTTAGTGTAACTTAAAGAGCTTTTCCATCAATAATTACAGATGCAACTCTGAAAGAACTCTCAGAATCCGAGAGATTTCTCACTGAATTTTTATTAAGTGTATTGACAATTTCTGTCAAATAGCAAGTAGTATGCAGCCACTTCGAGAGTGCTGCTCTCTCCAGCCTAAGGCTCACAGTATCCTCTTAGTAATTCTCTACCCCTCCTTTCAATCATTACAGTATTAATATTAACTAACTTCTTACATCAGCTATAACAAACTCACTACTCACTCCCCTCCCACATGCACGTAACATTCCCCAGCCCCTGACCATAACAGAATATGGTCACTTACTCAATTACCCTTCCCTTCCCCCTTCTAGAATAGACCTTAGTGATAGGGGGCCTAACACTGCTCCCCCCCATAAGTTGCACCTTGTCCTCAAGGTGAAAGTCTGGAAATTGGTCCACAATGTCATCGAACTTTTCCCACGTAGACTCCGAATCTGCTAAGCCTTCCCACTTAATCAAAACTTCCAATCCTTCCGATCCCCCTAGTGGTCTTACTGCTAAGACTTGTTCAGGTTGTACCACTGACTCCTCCCCCCTGGCCATCTATCCGGTAAAATCAGTTGAGTTCGATCCTCTCCTACCACGGCTTTCAGCTGTGACACATGGAAGACCGGATGAATTCGGGCTGATTCGGGTAATTGTAATTCATAGGCCACTTCTCCAATTCTTCTCAACACTCGGAATGGACCGAAGTACCGTGGGGCCAGCTTCTCACTAACTCTTCTTGCTACCGTGACTTGCCTATAAGGGGCAAGCTTCAGCCATACCATGTCTCCCACTTGGAAAACCACGTCTCTCCTGTGCTGATCAGCCTTATTTTTCATGTCATTTTGGGCCTTAGACAAGTGCTGCTTGATTTTAGACAAATAATGATCCCGTTGTTGTAGCAATATATCAACCGATTCCATTCTTGAACTCCTTGATCCCATCTGAAAAATGGGAGGAGGGTCCCTTCCATATAATACCTTGAAAGGTGTAGTCTTTAGAGCTACATGATAGGAAGTATTGTAGCAGAATTCAGCCCAGCCTAATCATTTCGCCCATTGTTTTGGGGTATCTCCTGTTAAGCACCTCAGGTAGGCTTCTACTGACCTATTCACCACCTCAGTAGCACCATCAGTTTGAGGATGGTAGGAGGAGCTGAATTTTAAGACGGTTCCATGCATCATGAAAAGTTATCCCCAGAATTTGCTCAAGAAAACCTTGTCTCGGTCAAAAACTATTGATCTAGGAAATCCATGTAGCCTCACTATTTCCTTGATGAATACTTCAGCCACTGATTGGGCCGTATATGGGTGCTTAAGGGGTAAGAAATGAGCATACTTGCTCAACCTATCCACAACCACCAAGATGGATGTATATCCAAGGGATTTAGGAAGCCCTTCGATAAAATCCATAGTGATATCCTCCCATACCTGGTTTGGAATTGCAAGTGGCTGCAATAGTCCTGCTGGAGATAATGTTAGGTACTTATTCTGCTGACATGTTAAACAAGCCGCCACATATCGATAGATTTCCTTCTTCATACCCTCCCAATATAACTCCCTAGAAATGCGCTTATATGTTTTTAATGGCCCTCCATGCCCTCCCAAATGACTCTCATGAGCATCCTTCAAAATTTTAGTGATAAAGGCAGAAGTATTAGGGATTACCAGTCTGTCCTTATAGTAAAGTCTGCCTTGCTTCACCGTATATGGGGGCTTGAATCCCGGATCTCTAGTGACAGCCTCAGCCAATTCCCGCAGCTTGTTATCAGCTGCTATTTCCCTCAAGATTGCCTCCATATCGATGCAGACCATGACAGTCCGCAACTCCACCTCATACTGTACTCGTGATAAGGCATCAGCCACCTTATTCTCCCTACCCGGTTTATACTCAATAGCGAAGTCAAAACCCAACAATTTGGTAATCCATTTCTGATAATCAGGGTGAATCTCATGTTGCTCTAGCAGAAATTTTAATGGTTTCTGATCAGTCCGGATAACAAATCTATGGCCCAAGAGGTAAGATCTCCATTTCCTGACAGCCAACACAATAGCCATAAGCTCCCTTTCATAAGCAGATTGCCCCTTTCTTTCTGCTGACATGGATTGGCTATAATAAGCAATCGGTCGATTATTTTGCATAAGCACCGCTCCCACTCCCGAGGCTGAAGCATCAGTTTCTATAATGAAAGGTTGGTTGAAGTCGGGTAATGCTAAAACGGGCATAGTGGTCATGGCCTGTTTCAGATTATTGAAAGCCCCTTCCGCCTCCACTGTCCATTTAAAATTGTTCTTCCTGAGTAGTTGTGTCAACGGCCATGCAATGTGGCTGTACCCCTTTACAAATTTCCTGTATTATCCTGTCAATCCTAAGAATCCCCTTAACTCCTTCAAGGTTGCTGGTTTAGGCCACCTTAGCATGGCCTCAATTTTGGACTGATCAGCTGCCACCCCTTGTTTGGATACAATGTGACCCAGGTATTCTAAGTGAGGCTGTCCAAATACGCACTTCTTAAGGTTAGCATATAGCTTCTGCTCCTCCAAAATACTCAAAGTCTCCCTTAAATGCAGTAGGTGCTCCTCTTTACTCTTACTGTAAACTAAGATGTCATCAAAGAAGACTAGTATGAATCTTCTAAGGTGGGGTTTAAATATCTGGTTCATCAAGGATTGAAATGTAACTGGGGCATTTGTTAAACCGAAGGGCATGACTATGAATTCATAATACCCTTCATGAGTGCGAAATGCGGTTTTCTCAATGTCTTCCTCCTTCATCCTTATTTGATGATAACCGGATTTCAAATCGATTTTAGAAAAGATGACAGCTCCATTTAACTCATCCATCAACTCTTCTATTATGGGTATCGAAAACTTATCACTTATCGTCACCTTGTTTAGCGCCCGATAATCTACACAGAAACGCCACCCTCCATCTTTTTTCTTAACTAATAAAACTGGACTGGCATATGGTGATGTGCTAGTTTGAATGATACCCGAGTCTAACATTTCCTTGACCAACCTCTCAATCTCGTTCTTTTGAAAATGTGGGTATTTGTAGGGGGGTACCCGAACTGGTCCTTCGCCTTCGAGCAAATGGATGTGATGTTCTCTCCCCCTCTTTGGCGATAGTGTCTGTGGCCACTGAAAAACCCCTTTAAATGCTTCCAATAAGCTACTAATTTCCGGGTCAGCCAATTTACTCTCCTCTTGAAGGTCTTCCTCTGGTTCTGTCATCTGTAGCAAATACACTAGGTCTCCCTCCTTTAGGTCCTTACACAAGGATTTAACACTCACCAAAGATTTCGACAAGATGGGATCTCCTTTGATAATAATTTCCTTCTCTCCCATTCTCATTTTCATAGTCAATGTACACCAATTAGTCAGCACGTCTCCTAGGGTTCTCAGCCATTTAATGCCCAGCACCACATCTATGCTGCCCAACTTCATAGGCAAGAAGTCTTCGCAAATTTCCAGCCCCTGCATCTTCAAATTCAGCATCCTATAAATGCCACCTCCTGCTATCTTGTCTCCATTTCCCACTACTATTTCATACTTGCCCGTGGGATCCCATTTGGAGCTCCATTTTATTGCTAATTCTTTTGAAACAAAATTATGGGTGGCTCCACTGTCAATGAGGATCACCACCGACTCTCTCTCCAACTCACCTACCACCTTCATCGTCTTGGGTAGGGCTAACCCTGCTGCTGACCCAGCTGAAAGCTCAACAATCTGCAATTCTACTTCCTGCTCTTCTGCCTCTTCCTCACTTTCCAGCTTATCAACTTCCAATTCCTCATCTAGGACAGTGATAACTTTCAGGTCTAACTTTTTACACTGATGTCCTATAGTGTATTTCTCATCACATTTAAAACAGAGCCCCAACCTCCTCTTCTCTTGTAACTCACTAAAGGACAAGCGTTTAAAGTTCCCTCCCCCCTTGTCGGTAGCAATGGCCCTTCCTGTTTTAGCCCCATTTCTCTCATGCTCTCCAGCTGTATCCCATACCCTGGGTCCCCCATAACCGATTGATCTATTGCCCCCCATGACCCTGTTTCGCCCAAGTATTTTATTCTTTTCCTCAATCTGTTGGGCTAACATCATCATCCGATCCAAACTTGTCGGATTAGCAATCAGAAGCTCCACCCTAATCTCCTTTGTCAACCCATTCAGAAAGGAACTCTCCAATACCTCCTCCGGTAATTCCGGTAATGGGGCAGCTAGCTCCTCAAATCTGCCTATTTATTCATCTATCGTGCCTGTTTGTTTGATGGCCAACAAACGTTGACATGGTGTCCCCTCTTGGATGGGTCTGAATTTTTGAACCAACAATTCCTTACATTCTTCCCAATTCCTGATCGGCCTACGACCTTCCACCCATCTAAACCAAGCTAACGCCCTCTTCTCCATGCTAAGGGAGACCAGCTCCATTTTCTCTCTGTCATTAAATCTCCCCACCGAAAAAAAACGTTCCACCCTATAAATCCATCCATCGGGATCGTTCCCATCAAACACCGGCATCTCCACCTGCCTAGTGCGGCAGTCCCTCCGATGCTCCCCAGGTCGCGCAAACCCAGGTGGTGGCTCCTCGGTGTAACCTCCCCATCCTTCTCTCGGTGGCTCGGGCTCCAGCTCTCGTCCCATCGGTGGCTCACGTCGACTCCCTGCTTGGTGCGCCCACCTTCGGAATGGCTCCTGTTGAGTCGGGTTGTTCCACCCGTACTCCGGTGGATACTCTGTCCGACCCTCCTTGTCGGGAGAGTGTCGCCGGAACTCCCCCCTTGATTCGACCACCGAAGTTGGCCCACGACTCCCGCCAGGTTCCATCGGCCCTTTTCCCTTGTCCACCCGCGCCTCTCCCTCCTTTTGGTGATTGCTCAACGACTCTCCACTTTTGCCGGCTTCTCTATGGCTCACTAACATCGTCATCATTTCACGCAACTCCTTCATCTCCGACTGTGTTCGCTCCCAGTTTCTTTGCATCTCTTCCTTCTCCAGTCGACGCTCTTCCCTCATCAGCTCGAAATTCTTCTGGAAATCGTCACGTAAGTTTTCGAGTTCCTTCTC
>JANZLX010000005.1:11532266-11559234 GCA_025531955.1 Erythroxylum orinocense
TAGAAGAGAGAGAGGGGACTATGTAAGGGAGGGGGGTAGTACAGAGGAGGGATCTTTTGCTCTTGTACTGACTCAGCTGATAGCTTGAGGGGCATTGTTGGCTGATAGCTTAGTGCTTGTAGAACTTCCTGCAAGGCTATAGCTAAGTATCAATAAAATCACTATATTCTCATCCATTTGCTTATCATTGGTGCTTTCATTGAGAGGCCCAGTGTATGCAAACGAGAATGGCGTCACAGAAGTGGGAAGCAATGAATACTCGTATGACCGCAGTAGAGACGAAGTTGTTGGACCATACGGTCCGACTAAGCAGCTTACATAAGGGTGTCGACGACTTCTCCAGGGCATTAGCGGCGATGCACGCAAAGCTACGTGGGGGATTCCAACGTCAAACTGCGCACCAAACACCAGAGGTTGGGCCCAGTTCGGTGGAACGTGGGAAGTCGGTACACACGGCAATAGAAGGCAGCGGTGTCACTTCCATGATGACGGAAGAACACCAGCTCCGAGCAAAGCGGGTAGAGCTCCCTCCGTTCCAAGGTGACGACCCGATAGGATGGGTCTCTCGTGCCGAATTGTACTTCGCCGTTCAGGGAACTCCGAGTTCAACTGGTGCAGATTTGCATGTAAGGAATGACGTGGCAATGGTTTAAGGTTCTCCTAGCGTCGAAGCCCGAACTAGATTGAGAGACCTTCAAAAGAGCTTTGTTCGATCAGTATGGCGATCATTTCAACGGGAATCCTTTCTCCCAACTGAAGACGTTGACACAACAGGGTACTGTGGACGAGTATGTGGAAATGTTTGAAATGTTGATGGCTCAGGTTCCTCCTCTTCCTGAAGATCAGTACATGGGCTTCTTCCTAGGGGGACTATGAGATGATATAAGGTTGGAGGTTTTGGCGTTGGATCCTTCCTCTCGTTATCAGCTGATCACAGCGACACGCGCAATGGAGCGTAAGGTCACTCCCTCGACGCACTTCAAGTTGACTGTGGGCTGGAGAGCGCTCCACGAGTCGGGCTGATAAGTGCCAATGTAATGTAGCAGTAGAAAAATGTGAATACGGGTGTGATAGTAGAAATGAAGAGAGGAATCGAAGAATTGTATTAAAAAGGTTTTGTGAAAGCTGACACCAGTAGATTTCAGAGGTCAACCTTTCTCGTTAATGTCATCATTCAACTACAATATTCCTCATGCTCTCTCCTTCTCTCCCTGTCTATATATACGCTAATTTGTATAAAAAACAAATAACAAAATGCCATGCTGATGTGACCCATAACAGAATGTAGCCAATAACCAACACGCACAGCCTCTTGTTTCTGTGTAACCAACTTCCACCCCAGCAGTTCCTTTATTCATGACAAACTCGGATTCTTCTATTCTTTGTTGAACCCAGCTCTAGGAAAACCTCTCATCTTCTTCCTTTGCTACATGAATTGGATTGTTGGTTTGCTAAGCCCATCACGGGCCTCCAAACCCGACTATGGGAGGACGCAATTGGGACGGTGTGTGACTCGGACAAGCTCGACCCCAAGCGCAAACCGGTAGAGACGCAAACTAGTGGACCAATCGGGATGATGGAGTTGATTGGCGACCTGGTATGGAGAGGACTGCCAAAGGACGTCCAAAGGGAACCAGAAACCTCTCTTACCAAGAACTGATGGATTGTAGGGCTAAGGGACTGTGTTTCAAATGTGGCCAACATTTCAGTCCTAACCACGTCTGCCGCCAACAGACACCTGCGACTACTGATTTTGGAGGAAAATGAAGAAGAGGCGTCACCTTGTGGTAATGGGGACAAAGAGGAAACCGACATGGGAGAGGCATGGGAGAAGGTTTGTCAAGTAGATGAATATGGGGAAATAGTTTAGTCCAAAACTCTTAAAATTGAGGGCAAATTGGCTAGAGTTCCAATCTTGTTCCTCATCGATAGTGGGGCAAGTCACAATTACCTTTCGGATGATTTGGTGGCTACTTTGGGATTGACTGTTACTCCAACCAAAGCTTATGGAGTTAAATTGGGAAATGGAACAAAATACTTTTCACAAGGTTGGTGTAGGGGACTTGTGGTGTTAGGAGGGAATGTGGAGCTAATGATTGATGCGTATATCCTTCAATTGGGTGGAATAGACCTGGTTTTGGGGGCAGAATGGCTGAAAACCTTGGGAGATGTGAGAGTGGATTTTAAGCAGAAAACAGTAAAATGAGGTTTTGAGCAAGGAAAGGAAGTAGTCACTTTGAGAGGCCAGGGCCGTGAGCAGCCCCAAAAACTTTCTGCCTTGCAAGGGATACTTCAGTCCATTGCCATGGATTCCCAAATTGGACAGCCAAGAGGTGAGGCTGGTATGCTTGTTTTGGAGATTAATACTACCCTACTTCCAGCCCAAATTCAAGAATTAGCCTTAGCGTTGCAAGCAAGTCAGTTGGTATTCCAAGAACCGAAGGGGCTTCCTCCTCCACGGAGTCATGATCATGCCATTAATCTGTTTAATGGAATCAATCTAGTTAGCGTACGCCGTTATAGGTATGCTTATCACCATAAGGATGAGACTGAGCAACAAGTCAGGGAATTGCTTGCCATTGGAGCTTTCCGACACGGCAGCAATCCTTTCTCCATCCCGGTGATTCTAGTAAAAAAGAAGGATCAATCATTCGCGGGGGATGTGTGTAGATTACCATGCCCTGAACAAGGTAACCATTCCGAATAAGTTCCCAATTCCTACTATCAATGAGCTTATTGACGAATTGCATGGTTCCAAGTATTTTTCTAAGATTGATTTGAAGTCTGGGTTTCATCAAATCCGAATCAAGAATGAGGATATTCATAAGACTGCCTTTTGGACTCATGAAGGTCATGAATACTTAGTCATGCCTTTTGGGCTCATGAATGCTCCATCCACATTTCAATCGACCATGAATTCAATTTTTAGACCATTTTTTAGGAAAGGTGTGCTGGTTTTCTTTGATGACATCCTAATCTATAGTAGAAGTTGGCAGCAGCATCTCAAGCAGTTGGAACAAGCCTTACAGCTCTTAATTGAATATCAATTCTTTGCTAATCAGAAGAAGTGCTTATTCGGGCAACAATCCATTGAGTATTTGGGGCATGTTATTTCGGCTGAAGGGGTTGCAATGGATCCTAACAAGATCAAAAGTGTTAAAGATTGGCCCATTCCAAAGAATGTGACAGCGGTTAGAGGGTTCCTTGGTCTCACCAGCTATTATCGGAAGTTTATCGAGGATTATGGGAAGATTGCTCGGCCCCTCACTGAACTCACCAAGAAAGATAATTTTTCTTGGAACATCGAGGCTCAAAGGGCATTTGAAGAATTCTCTAGTTTCTTTTCTGGTCCTCACCCTACCAGATTTTTCCAAGGAGTTTGTAGTAGAGTGTGATGCTTCGGGTTTTGGATTGGGGGTTGTTCTGATGCAAGAAAATCGGCCCATTGCTTATTTTAGCAAGGCCCTATCAGCTACTGCCAAGTCTAAATCAATGTATGAGAAGGAGATTATGGCCTTGGTGCTAGCCATACAACATTGGAGGCATTATCTTTTGGGGAGATCATTTAAGGTGTATACTGACCACAAGACATTGAAGCATCTTCTACAACAGAGGTTAAATACCCCTGATCAGTATCATTGGCTGTCCAAGTTGATGGGCTTTCAATTTGAGGTGCTCTATGAGCCAGGACCCGACAACAAGGCAGCAGATGCCTTATCACGTGCACCAGTGGCACCAGAATTTCACCATCTGGTTTCATCCCCTAATTGGGTCGATTCTGCTAAGCTACAAGAGGAGTACCAAGTTGATCCATGGTTGTCCAGCATTCTGCAGAAGCTCACAACTCATCCCACAACAGAATCAGATTTCCACTTGTCCGAAGGGTTATTATTCAAAGGAAATAGGTTGGTTTTATCTCAAACTTCCTCCCTAATTCCAGAATTTTTGCAAGAGTTTCATTCTACTGCCACGGGAGGACATTCCGAGTTTACTAAAACCTATAAAAGGATAGTTGGATGTTTGTATTGGGCAGGAATGCGAAAACAAATTTTGAAGTTTGTGAAAGAGTGCGAAGTGTGCCAAAGACACAAGTATCAAACTCTTGCTCTAGCCGGGCTACTTCAACCTCTTCCTATTCCCAATTCAGTTTGGGAAGATATCTCGATGGATTTTATAACAGGTTTGCCCAAAAGCCAAGGATTTGAGGTCATTATGGTAGTTGTGGACAGATTATCAAAGTATGCCCACTTTATCCCTCTCAAACATCCGTTTACCGCCAAGGTTGTGGCTGATTGTTTTGTTAAGGAGGTGGTTAAACTCCATGGCATTCGAAAGTCAATTGTAAGTGATCGAGATCCAATTTTTGTTAGTAACTTTTGGAGGGAGATTTGGAGGATGCAAGGAACGGTTCTTCGCATGAGTACTTCTTATCATCCGGAAACGAATGGACAAACCGAGGTGGTCAATAGGTATCTTGAAACCTATCTCCGGTGTTTTGTATCTGAGCAACCTAAACAGTGGCCTAATTGGCTATCTTGGGCCGAATTTTGGTATAACACCTCTTTTCACTCCGCAACCGCCATAACTCCCTTCGAGCTGGTGTATGGTCGACCTCCACCTAAGGTTCCTCACTTTCTCATTGGGGAGTCCCTCACTGATGCTGTAAATGGTGTATTGATTAACAAGGATGAAGCTTTGAGACAGCTCAAATTCCATCTTGTTCGAGCCCAACAAGTTATGAAATCTACAGCTGATGTTAAACGAAGGGATGTTCAATTGGAGGTAGGAGATTGGGTCTATGTCAAGCTTAGACCCCATAGGCAGACATCCAAGGCTAGGCGAATTTGTCCTAAACTTTCAGCCCGGTTTTATAGCCCTTTTCAAGTGCTAGCTAAGGTTGGGGCTGTGGCATACAAGCTGGCTCTTTCGGATACCTCAAGAGTTCACCTGGTGTTCCACATTTCACAGCTTAAAAAGATGATTGGGAACCATGTGCCCGAACCCACTCTTCCTTCAGGCTTAGAGGTTGACTCCACTGAACCTTTAGCACCTGAAGCCATCCTTGCCGAGCGCAATGTTCAGAAAAATCAGGAACAAATGGTTGAATGGCTTGTACTATGTAAGGGTAGACCTATTGAAGAAGCCTCGTGGACAGCAACCGTCCAAATACAACAGCAATTCCCTTCCTTTTGCCTTGAGGACAAGGCAGATTATGTAGGGGGTGGAATTGATAACAATATGGATTTACATATTCTAGGAGAAAGAGGGAGAAGGGACCGAACATGGGCCACAAACCCTTGTTGACATTCTCTAGGAAATTCACTAAGGCAAGGAGGAATGAGTCAGCAAACGGTTAGAGAAGAGTTAGTTAGAAGAGAGAGAGGGGACTATGTAAGGGAGGGGGGTAGTACAGAGGAGGGATCTTTTGCTCTTGTACTGACTCAGCATATAGCTTGAGGGGCCATTGTTGGTTGATAGCTTAGTGCTTGTAGAACTTCCTGCGAGGCTATAGTTAAGTGTCAATAAAATCACTACATTCTCATCCATTTGCTTATCAGAATCAAGGATCATCGATACATAATCAGCATGGTGGAATTCCATATGTTCAATGGAAGCAGTATTCGAAGCTGGATTTACAAGGCTGAGCAATTTTTCCCCATGCTTAAAACACCTCCAGAACTCAGAAGTGAAAGTAGCAACTACTTATCTAGAGGGAATCACCCTGGAATGGCACGTGTTGTACTTGGAGCATCGATTGATCATAGAAGATCCTAGTTGGGGCAACTACATTGTAGCATTAATTCAATGATTTAGAGAGAAGGCTTTTAAGGATCCTCTTGGAGATTTCAAAGAGCTGAGGCAGATCAATTCAGCGAAAGAGCATTATGCCCTCTTTGATAGGTATTCCAATATCCTCAAACTCCTAAATCTTATTTGATAGGGTTTTTCCTTAAAGGATTGAGGCCTGAGACAAAACTTCCTGTGGAATTATTGAATCCAAAATCAATCCAGCAAGCTTATGTTCTTGCTAAGAAAAGTAAGTTACAGCTGCTATATGTTATTCTTCTCCAAACCAAAATCATCTAAACAACTCATACCGTCACCTTCCACAGCTATTACTCCTTTTATTCCCACTGCCACTCACTTAGCAAGTATCCCTACCAAAACTAATTCCCACTAGGTTATTGCTTGCCCAACTAATGCATCTACACAAACCCATATAAAAGCAACATAGACAGCCAAGTGGCAGAGAATTTGAGGATAAAAGGGCAAAGGGAAGTTGCCTCTGGTGTGATGAGAAGTTCTTCCCTGGCCACAAATGTTTAAAAAAAAAAAAGGTAAAATTTGTTTATTGTAGATGACAAGGGAAAAGAAAGTCAGGAGGAGAATGGGGAGAGCTCCATGGTTCAACAGGAACCTACATCCACAGACCAACCAAAGATTTCTTTATAGGCAATGACATGAGTCGCAATTGTTGATTTTAGGCATATGAGAGTTATAGGCTTGCATAGAGAAAAACCCATTCACATCCTCATAGAAGATGGAAATATCCACAAATTTGTGGACTTACCATTAATGCAGAAAGGCAATTATGAGCTGCAGGATGTCCAAGATAATAGGATGACAGTGGGAGGTGGCTCTCATCTATCATGTTCTAAATTGTGCGAAGGATTCAAGTGGAATCTCCAAGGAATTGAGTTTGCTACAGATGTTCTAGTATTACCTAGGGGCTGAAGTGGTTGTCTATCTTAGATGAGGTGCTTTGCAGTTTTGATAGAAAAACCATGTTATCTTCAAATGGACAGTGTGTTATTGACTGGAGGTTCTATATGAAATTCAAAACTATTCATCAGCAAGAAGTTTGAGAAGTTGCTTACCAACCCTAGGTTATAAGCCAAGTTTGTATCCTGCAACTACATTATCCAATGGAGCTGATGCAAGTAATTATTGGTAATCTAATTTGGGATTTTAGGGATTCGGTTTAGTAAAGAAAGAATAGAGTAGAGAGAAGAAGAAATTGAACAAGAGAGAGAAGTCTAACTGTTGAGAGAGCAACAATTACAGTTGATTTGTTCCCCTCTTCCTTCCAACCAACAGCTATATCAACGATGAATACAACCATTACTATTCATCCAATCACATCTGTACACTTGGCGCTATCCTATACATTTGTTTAGCTACTAACAACTACTCCCCATACTACATCGTCCCCTTTTTTGTTTCTGCTACGTCCTTTCTATCATCTTCATGCATCATTTCCACCTCTATCAATCCCTTCCTACTCGAAATCCTTGTCCTTAAGGTTGACGATGGGAAAACATTGCTGGATATCATACAAAAATTCCTAGGAGACATCCGAATTGCGAGGCGATGACCATTGGACCAAAATCTGAACAACTGGTTAATTATATCTCTTGACCAAACGACAGTCTAAAACAGCCACAGGTATACGAATTCCAGAAAACAAAGAAGGTACGTGTGGTGAGACAAGTACCGTATCAGAAGCCGATACGGCGCTTCAACTGAGATAGATGAAAAGTAGGATGAAGCCGACAATCAACTGGCAAGTCCAATGTATAGGCAACAGACCCCACCTTTGCCAAAATTCGGAACGGTCCATAAAACAAAGGAGAGAGCTTCTGGGAGCTCCAGTGTTGAACACTGTGTTGAGGATAAGGCCGAAGTTTCAAATAGACCCAATCATCTACTTCAAAGATACGTTCCGTCTGATGTCGATCCGCAAGCTGTTTCAAGCGACGTTGAGCTTGTTGCAAATGAAATCGAAGTACATTCACCATTGTCTCCCGGTCCAACATCAAGTCATCCATTGCCAAAATCGATGAATCACCCGCCATGTACGAATTATATATAGGAGGAGGAAACCCGTAAACAACATGGAAAGGTGTCATATTAATGGACGAATGGAGTGTGGTATTATACCACCATTCCACCAGCGATAGCCACCTACTCCAATTAGTCGGACAGTCCGATGTCATGCATTGTAAGTATGTCTCCAATGTTCGATTCAAGACCTCTGTCTGGCCATCAGTTTGAGGATGATAGGCCGTGGAGAAATGAAACTTCACACCTTGATGAGCAAATATTTCTCTCCAAAAATGACCGGTAAAAATAGCATCACGATCACTGATGATCGTATGAGGCATTCCATGTAATTTTCACATTGTATCCATGAAGACCCTGGCAACCTTCTCTGAAGTATAAGGATGACATAGAGGTACAAAGTGAGCATATTTGCTCAAACTGTCGACTATCGCAAGAATCACCAAGAACCAATCCGACAACGAAAGACCCTCAATAAAATCCATGCTACTATTCGTCCACAACTACTGCTGGATAGGTAAAGGTTGGAGTAACCTTGGTGAAGCCACCGACTCATATTTTTCTCACACACCTCACACTTACGAACAAACTCGTGAACATCCCTCTATAACTTTCGTAAAAAAAAAGAAGACCTGACCCTTTTATAAGCTCCCAACCAGCCAAAATGACCCCCATGAGCAGAGGAATGTGAAAATTCAATAATTTTCTAACGCAGACTAGGTGAATTTCCCACCACCAATAGTCCCTTCCAACTTAAAAGATTATCGGTCCAGGAATAAATCGAACCTTTATATTCACCATGCTGAATTTGCTGCAACAATTGCCGAAGAACAGGATTCTGGTTCCAACTGTCTTTGATTTCAGATAGCAACTCAGTCTATACATGAGAGATAGACGGTGTAAAGAGCTCTGAACTACTAAAGTGTGAAAAAAAATCAGCTGCAAAATTGTTGGCACCTTTCTTATATTTAATTGAAAA
This sequence comes from Erythroxylum orinocense, assembly GCA_025531955.1. NCBI lineage: Eukaryota > Viridiplantae > Streptophyta > Magnoliopsida > Malpighiales > Erythroxylaceae > Erythroxylum > Erythroxylum orinocense. The sequence continues at coordinate 11,541,088 of JANZLX010000005.1, forward strand.
ATCAAATCCCAAAAGCTTCGGTAACCAAGTTTGATGGAAAGTAGTAGTAATCCGCTAATCCAACAGATACTTCAGGCTGTGATTATCCATCTGAATCAAGAAATGTTGCCCCATAAGATAGTGAGACCACTGTTTCACTGCTATGACAATCGCCAAGAATTCTTTTTTGTAAACAAAAAGATGCTTGTAACGAGTAGATAGTGATTTACTGACAAAAGCAATTGGATGATTCTCCTGCATCAACACCACGCCAATACCATCCCCACTAGCATCTGCCTCAATGACAAAGTCCTTCTGAAAATCTAGTAAGGCCAGCACCGGTGCAATAGTCGTATCATTCTTCAATGCTAGAAAAGCGAGAGTTGCCTCCTCTATCCAAACAAACGTTGTCTTTCTTCAAGAGATTGGATAGAGGTTTACTTAGTTGGCCATATCCATGAACAAACTGTAAATAACCACACAAACCCAGAAAACCTCTAAGTTGTCGAACGGTTGTCCGTTGTGGCCACTTCAACATTGTACTCACTTTCTGAGGATTAGTTGAAACTCCTTAGCCACTAATAATGTGACCCAAATATTCCACTCGATCCACTCCAAACGAACACTTAGATAGTTTAACAAATAGTTGTTGATCAGCTAGAATTGCTAGCACCAAGCGTAAGTGTTCAAGATGCAACACAAATGAAGAGTTGTATATCAAAATATCATCAAAAAAGACAAACAAATCGTCGTAAGTAATCAATGCAAAATCTCCATCATCCATCTTTTTTCTTGATCAAGATGACTGGAGCAGAGAAAGGACTAACACTTTCCCGAATTATTCCTTGTTTTAACATATTGACCACCAAATCTTCCAACACATTCTTCTGAACTCCCACATACCTATAAGGTCTAAGGTTCATAGCTTCGGTTCCCTCCTTTAATGGGATTCGGTGATCATGAAACCGAGGAGGTAAGCCTTTAGGCTCCTCAAACACTGTCTCAAATTGTTTGAGTAACTCCCACAATTGTTCATGAAAAATTGATGGAACCTCTTCAACATATGCTTCCACCTTTGACAACCTCAACTCTCCTGGAAAACCATCATACTTCGACTTGACAATCTGAGGAACGATCACAAAACAACAGACTACATCTCGGATGCTCCACATTTTTGCCAAATTTTTGTTTGGTATTGGTAGCACCTTTTGTCCAACACTACAGAGCTCTATTCTTTTCCACCCCAACAAAATTTCATCGTCCCTTTTTGATAGTTAAAGACAATGCCATCTAACCGGGATAACCACTGTACGCCTAAAACCATATATGTTCCCCCAATGTCAATAACTAAAGCATCAGTTGAAAACTCTCTGCCACCCATTTGCCACTGTAAATTCCGACAAATGTGATTGCATTGCAACTTCAATCCCCCTCCTATTACAATCGGCAACTTAGGTACCACCTCCAACTTCCATCCTAAATGATGTATAACTTTGGTATCGACAAAATTATGAATACTCCCACCGTCAACCAAAATATGTATAATCGAACCATTCAAGATACCTTTGACCTTGATTTGTTGGAATTTAGCTATAGATGCGCCAAACATAGCGTGTAAGGAAATGCTCGGCAACTCTACTTCTTCGGCTGGTGACTCCTCAACCTCATCCAAGTCATCCTCCACCACATACATAAGCAACGATTGTTTTTTGCATCGACGACACTGAACATATTTCTCATCACACCAGAAGCATAAGCCTTTAGCCCAACGCTCATCCAACTCTTTGTTTGAGGTCGTTTTTGTCCACTTGACGTCCCTATCTGTCTTTTGGGTGCCTTGTATTGGCGTCGGTAGTAAGCTTGTCGGTTTCTGTACATGAGTACAATTTCCATCATAAGATGACCCTCATTTATGAACTGATCGCCCTCCTCTGCAATGTCGCACCACCATCTCATGTTTTCTGGCCAAATCATAAGCCTGCTGAAGGGAGCAAGGATTCCACAATTTGACTAAATATTCTATTTCCACCTTCAGTCCTTTCAAAAACATACTAAGTAAGGCTCTGGCATCACCAATTTTTGCGACAGCATATCAAATTCCATGCAATATTCCTTCATTGGGCCTCTCTGCTTCAATTCCTTTAGTTCTTTGATCGGGTCTTCAAAAGTTCGAGTCTCCAAACCGTTGTTCTAAGGCTAGCAAATACTCACCCCAACTAGGTGGTTCGCAAGTCATTCGATTTCTCATATACAAGTCATGCCATGCAAGCGCTTCCCTTTCCAAATACATGGTGGCTAATCCCACCTTTAAATCGGCTGGTGTATGATCAAGTGAAAAAAATTATTCACACTTGAACACCCACACCCTTGAATTCTCTCCTTTAAACACCAGAAACTCAATTTTACTACTTGTAGGAATGGTATATCGGCCTCCATAACAACTGTCACTACCTGCATTCTTTGGTACCCTAGGATTCCCTCGCATTCCATGCTCACTGCTTTCAGCTTGGAATGGCTGGGTAATCCATTCTTTTAATTCCTGCATACTTCTTTCATGCCTGGTTTCCAACTCATGCATCTGGTTACGCAATCCTTCCTCCATGTGCCTCCATTCCTGACCCCTCGTGCCTTCTGCCATTTCACAACGATAACTTTGGCTGGAAAGAGCTCTGATACCACTTTGATGCAAGTAATTATTGGTAATCTAATTTGGGATTTTAGGAATTCGGTTTAGTAAAGAAAGAACATATTAGAGAGAAGAAGAAACCGAACAAGAGAGAGAAGTCTAATTACTGAGAGAGAAACAATTACAGTTGATTCGTTCCCCTCTTCCTGCCAACCAACAGCTATATCAACGATGAACACAACTGTTACTATCCAATCACATTTGTACACTTGGCACTATCCTATACATTTGTTTAGCTACTAATAACTACTCCCCATACTACGTCGTCTCCTTTTTTTGTTTCTACTACATCTTTCTATCATCTTCTTCATGCATCATTTCCACCTCTATCAGGAGCATCATTTCCAGGAACTAGCAATAGACACTTCTCAGCTTCAAGAAGTGCAATCTGAATTTAGCGGATTACTAGCTGTATTTAGTGATCTTTTTGCAGAACACTCAATTACCTCCTCACAGAAGTCAGGACCATCAAATACTGCTTAATGAGGGTACTGAAGTTGTTAACATTTGACTTTACAAATATGCTGGAGCTCAAAAAGATCTATAGAGGGACGAGTCCAAGAATTGCTTAAACAAGGAGTAATGCAACAAAACAATAGTCCTGTCTCTTCTCCTTTAGTTGGTAAAGAAGAAAGGCAATACTTGGGGGCCTTATAAAGATTACAAAGAGCTGAATCAATGCACCATTAACAATTGGATTTACAATCCAGATACCATCAAATCAGAATGTTCTGTCCAGATATTCCAAAAACAGCATTCAGAATGCATGAAGGGTATTATGAGTTCCAAGTAATGCCCTTTGGTCTTGTTAATGCTTCCTTTACTTTCCAAACCCTAATGAATGATATATATATCGACAATATTTGAGGATTATTTTAGTTTTCTTTGATGACATCCTTGTATAGTCGCTATTTTGCATATCAACTTAAACATCAGAGTGGCTTTGGAGTTCTTCAGCAGCATAAGTTTAAGGTGAAAACTAGTAAATGCAGCTTTGGAACTAACAAGAGTGAGTACTTGAGCCATTTGATATCTATCCAGGGAGTTGCCACAAATCCAAGAAAAAGTGGAAACTGTTCAGAAGTGGCCTACACCTAAGAACATCAAGGAGCTGAGAGGATTCTTAGGCCTTTTTAAGTATATAAGAGGTGCGTAAACCTCTTACTGAACTATTGAAAAAGGATGCTTTTTGCTGGAATAAGAGAGAAACGGCTTTCTCAAAGTAGCTTTGACTTAGGCTCCTGTCTTAGCCCTTCCTGATTACCCTAAAGCCTCCATCATTTAAACTGTTGCATCTGGTGAGAGATTGGGAGCTGTCTTGATGCAGGACAATCACCCTCTTGCTTATGTGAGCAAATTCTTACCATCCAAGCACCAAGCAACGAATACTTATGAGAAGGAATTTCTAGCAGTAGTCATGGCAACGAAGTATTGGCGTCATTTTTTAAAGGGAAGACCATTTGTTATTAGGACAGACAACAAAATCCTTAAATACTTGCTTGACAAAGGATTAGCACCCCATCTCAACAAGCTTGGTTACCTAAGCTATTAGGATATGACTATGAGATAGCTTATAAGAAAGGAAAAAAGAATAGCAGTTGATTCTCTTTCAAGGGTGCCTAGCATGGAGTTATTCACAATGGTACTCTCACAAGTGCAGTTGGGAGGACTTTATCATCAAAAATCTTGTACCTCAACTGTTTCAAGGAGTTCTACAATCAAATACTTAGCAATGGCGGCAGGGCATCTTAATATGGAAGAGCAGAGCAGTAGTGGAATTTCATCACAAACTTAGAGCTAAGTTGGTGACCATCATGCATGAGAAGCCTAGTGGTAGGCGCTCTGGAGTGTTGGCCTCACTCAAAAAGATGTGAATCATGTGAGGCAATGTGAAACTTGTCAACGTAACAAATATGAGACTTCCGTCCCCTTCAACCTCTTCCAATTCCAAGGCAATGGTAGACACAATATGGGCTTCATAGATGGCTTGCCAAATCAAATGGACAATCTATAATTTCAGTGGTGATTGGCAGGTTCAGTAAATATGCTATATTTGTGGCCTTCAAACACCCATACACAACAAAGGTGGCTCCTCAACCTTTTCTCACTCATGAATTAAAGTTATAGGGCGTGCTAAAATCAATCATCAACACTCGTGATCCTATTTTCCTAAGTGCATTCTGGCAAGAATTCTATAAGTTGCAAGATGTAGGACTCCAAATATCTTCTGCATACCATCTCCAAACAAGTCGTTAAGAGGATCTAGACAAGAATCTTGAGACTTCATGTGCATGACAGGAGACTACACTACAAAATGAAATTAATGGCTTCCTTTAGCTAAATGCTGGTACAATTCCACATATCACATAGCTTGCAACATGTCACACTTTAAGGTACTCTGACGTTATCCTCCCCCAATACATGCACCTTAATTTGCCAAGGATTCAAAAATACAGACAGTAGATAGGGATGGCAATAGGTCAGGCTAGGCTCGGGCAGGGCCGTGGCAAGGGTGGCTAGGCCAACCCTGCTAGTCTATACTTTTTTCTTTAAATTGAAAAAATGACGTTTTTTACCTTCCCTTCGGGCCAAGCAATCTTGGCCTTTGACCTGGCCTGTAGCCCGGCCAATCCAGAGCAAAGTGGGGCTAGGTTGGGTCGGGTTGTCATCCCTAACAGTAGATCATGCAATTCCACTTGCAAAGTGCTCAAAAGAGAGTGCAAGTGCAGGCTAGCAAGGGTGATAGAGAATATCAAATTGGAGAACGTGTCTTTTTTAAATTGTGCAGCTTGGGATTGAGCTTCCTTGGTAGAAACTCTCCCTATCAGTATTACCACTGCACTCGGTCAGTGACTCGTCCTTTAGCAAAGTCTCAGTAGTGTTGAGACTAGATTTCAGAAGAAGTATAGCAAGAAGAGGGGAGGGATGAGAGATAGGATTACAGGTAATAAGTGAGGAGTGTGAGGGTAAAGTGGGGATTGAGAGGAGGTTAGGAGCCATGTGCGAGTTTGTTAGGAGAGGGGAATATATAGCTGTCAGAGGAAGAATGTTCGGCATTCTGTTACGTTATGAGAATTGGCATGTGTACGGAGGTTTAGCTAGCCCTCGAAGTCTAGCTCGGGAATAGCAATACTCAATAGTTTCCATCGTCATTTCCTTCTTGTCACTGTTCTATTGCTACTGTGAGTGTTTGTTTGTGCTGTGTGTGCTTGCTTGTGGTGCAGGGTTCAAAGGTGTTAGCTGAATCACTGTTAGAGCTACTGGTCTCTAACAGTAGCAAGGAGGACTAATCAGAAGATGTCACCACTGTTCTATGATCCTTTTAAAGTGGTCGACAGAATTGACAAGGTGGCCTACAGGTCAAAATTTCTACAAGGAGCTCTCATCCATGATGTCTTCCATGTTTCTCAGTTGAAGAAGCATGTCCCTTCAATGGTCGCCTCTTCTCCAATGCTTCTGTTGAATTGCACTTTGAGGAAAGGATTCCAATTGTATATCAAAAAGGAGGTTAGTAAGGCCTGCTACTCAAGTTCTGGTTCATTGGATTGGATCTTCTTCAAAAGAAGCCACTTGGAAGCTTCTCTATGAACTGCAATAGTGATACCAATCTCTTAACCTTGTAGACAAGGTTTTGTAAAGGACAGGATATTGTTACTTCTTTATTTAGGTTGAATCATTGACTTTTTGTTTAGTCAACTTTAGTAATGCTACGTTGTTTGGGCATTTGGAATAATGAGTTGAAGTAAAGGCAATAGCCTAGTAGTTAAAGGAATCTTTTATCATTAATTGTTGTAACTACTATATATGCTGGCGAAATAACAAGCTGAACAGAACAACAATAAAATTCTCTTTCAGTTTCCTCTGGTTTCTTCTTATCTTTTCTTCTCTAATCTTTCAAGTTTTAAATTTATTCATTTTACCCCTAACAGTTTTTCATTTCACCTAACTTGTCTTCAAGAAAATAGTATTCATTTCATTGGAATGCAAAATGAATTCATCACATGGTAGAAACAACCAAGTACACTTGCGCTATGAAGAGGGTTATGGAGTAAACTAAGTAAACGACAAGTGCCAATATATGACCAAAGAAATTGTCATGTCAAGAAAATTTATATCAATGCTTAAGTTATCCTATCTAACAATTTATTCATTATAGAAGAAGGCCTTTCTATAAACAAAGAGATGTCAACACAAGCAAGCATCCTAATTATCAATAAACAAGGTACCACAAGTAGAACTAGAAGTGCAAGGGATACCTTTTGTAATAATTCAATAGCAATTTTATGGTGGAAGAATATATCTACAGTCAACAGAGAACACATTATTAAACTTCCTAGTCAAGTAACTGTCTTTCCAACTCACCTTCTTCTCAAGAAGTTTATCAAGTTCTTCCTTAAGCTTTAAATAGCACTCTGCCAAACTAGGATCCATGAAGAAATCAATGTATCCTCCCAGCATCTTCAAATGCCCAGCCTAGAAAAATGTGAACCACTGGCTTAGAAAACCAATATTGTACATGTAGAAGGAAAATATTTCAAACATAAAATAAATTACCTGTAACCCACAACTAATAGCACCACCGAGAAGGATCAGTATGGAATCAGATACACCAGTGGAGTCACGTATAAAAACGGTATTAACTTTTACTTTTTCACCAAAGACTAGCCATGGATAAGGAATTGTCTGATAGCGTGCATTCACAGAATTCTGGAGCAGAAGTATCACATACAGGTTTATACAAAACATTCACGAAGCATCATATTAAAGCCAGCAGCATGAATAAAAGTGCCGTACCAAGTTTATGTCATTATAACTTGATCATGATTCATGTAATTGCTCTATACAACTTAACATAAAACTATCAGTAGCAAAACAAAGAAATACTAAATCTGCTAAAGTTGGCTTCAATATCTCAGTTGAAGGTATAAATATACGAAATTGGAAAAGAGTACAACATAGCTAACAGTACGCAATCAATCTGAAAAATCTGAACACTCTCTGATTGAGAAACAAACAAGTTAACCCAGAGAAGCATTACTCAAACACAAGAATTTATGGAAAGGAACATAAAATCAAGATAGAAATCAAAGATGACAAGTAAAAGACAATATAAATCCCTTAACCTTGTATTAGCAGAAAATACCAAAGAATCCTTCCTAACCAAGCTGCCAAAAATTCAGTAAGAAAGATTCTAGTACGATTTTAGTCCAAACATTCAAAATTTCCATGAGTATCAATGTTGATGACGACATCAATTTCAATACCATCCATTATGAGTGTGAAATGTAATGATAGTTCTAAAATTAAAACAAATGCAAACATAAACCAATAGTAATACCAGAATTGAATTTCTGTAGCCTTTACAAAAAATATTTTCAAAGATGAATGATATCTATGATGTTAAATTTATGTCAGTCATGTTTGAAAAACTTAATCAAGTTCAGCAACTTCAGTTCGCACTCACCGCATACAATAGAACTTGGCCATCATCCATTGTCTTAAAAGACATTGATGTTTCTCTGTGCTGTACATATAAAAGAAAGGAGTAGAATGTCAACTGGTTACTTTTGGTATCAACCAACAGAAGTACAAATTGAAATGGAGATACTTAACCACTACTGAGGCAATTCCAGGATAAAGTCCTGAGCATATGATTGCACGAACTAATGACTGGTTATGACTTAATCTGTTGTTCGATCCTGCATCTGCATCTACTATGCCAGCATCTCTCAAAATGTAGCTAAACTGTTTCCTAAGAGAGTGGATGACTTGCAAAGTTTGAGCAGACAAGAAATTCCGCCAACAATACTCATATGCTGATCCTTCTCTTTCTGCATCTTTCCATCCCTCGTAAGCCCGAACAAGAGCCATATGATCACTGTAGTCTTTTGCAGAAAACCTAGACTTTGCAGTACCAGCTAACTGAACCATGAATGAAAGCATTAGCCAATAATCTAACCTAACAACCATGCTAAGCTTCATAAAAACTGATGTCACATCATTTGACTCCAAAGTGCAAAGAGTGGCATGGTCAATTAGTGAAAAATGGGGTACGAGTATAAAGCTGATCAAAGAGTTTGTGTGTCAGACAAAAAAGAAATTCAACATCATGAAAATGTTTTCCTGCACTAGAACAGTTATTTCTTTCCCCAGACAATTTATGAAAACTAATGTGAAATAATTGTGTTTTGTTAACTGATTGAAGCCAAAATGGATTCATTAGGTTGTTTCAAGGACAAAACTAACGTATAATAAAGAGTAACCAAAGAAGTAGAAAAGAAATTTCTACCATTCTGTTAATACTTAATAGCTACATAAAGCAGTGAACACTTTCAGAGCATAGCAACTCAAGTTTCTCAATGTGTTTTTAGTTTAAAAGAAAGAAGCATTTCATAAATCAAGACAGTCTTATGGTCAATGGGAATCAACCTTCTTTTACATGGTACAAGCCTGATAAAGCAATACCGTTCCCATATTGATTAATGGAGAAAGATTACCTTAATTGGATTTACTGTCAACATTACTAACTATTTGTCACAACTAATAGCTAATAACTGTGCACAAATACACGTAACAGGAAGCCCTTGAGATTATGAAATCCCCCATCTTTGTAGAAGAGGATAAAGAAAAAAAAGAAGAAAGAGAGAAGTCTGATCTTAGTATCATTGAGGATGTCATCAAAGCCAACCAAGCAAGGACAATTTTCACAATCCTTCAAGAGTATTACTATTCCCTTGAATTAACACCTAAGCTTATCCTCTTCTCTTCTTATTTCTCAAAGTAAATAGGATGGGGAGGCAGGATACTTGTATGGTTAGAAGTGACTGCAGGTGCTACAAGTACTGCGTGATATGTAAAATCCCATTAATGAATAATACTTGGGACCTTTATACATTAATGCATGAAATGATACTATCAATACAACATCTACAATTTCATATACATGTCAATCAAGAAAGAGTAGAATGAGAAAGGAAACACAGAATGCATCATACTTACATCTTTTTTGTCCTGGGGCAGAAGGAAGGGATCTCTGCTACTAAGCCCTGAAACTACTGTCAATATAGGATCAAAACAGTGAAATAGAGCACCCATAATCAGCATTTTGCCCAGCTTTGGATCTACTGGCAGCATCGACAAATACTTCCCTAATTAACAATTGAACAAATAAGTACAGGAACAAGTTAGTAACCCAAAGTACAAAAATGTAAATTTCTATGTTCAAATCTTCAGAAGTACATTTACTACAAGAATTGACAAACTTACCAAGGTTTGTAAGGTTCTCACTCTCATCTAATGCCCCAATCATTTTCAAAAATTCGATTGCATTTTGAACCTGACATCCATTTACAATGGTTTTGCGTCATGTCAAGTTTTATTTTTCGTTGACCAAATATGAAAACAAGTTTCTTATATTATTTAGTTCCCAAAGTTACCAAAAGACAATTTTCTCAAAATTCATAAGATTTCAGAGTTGAATATCACAAATTCCAGCCAATTTGGCTTTCTTGAACAATTTTTTTAATAATTGAAGATCTTCATGCAAAAAACAAACAGCCTGAGAAAATCAAGAAACGGAAGGAAAGACTGCAAGATATGTATATATGGTGCAATATAAGGTTGACTATCTTAAATTTGCAGCTGCAAATCATGAATGAGCTAATACAACAATGAACCCTGAGTAATTATCCTCATTTCCTAGTATAAATTCTGGTCATGTACACCTGTTTGCAGTTCAGCGAGACCTGTTGCAAGGATGAGTTAACTGTCCACAATTGCACGATTAACATTAGATAACAGCTACTGTAATGATAGGATCAGTCACTTGAAGGTGTACCCATATGTAGTCCATGAAATCAAAGAGGCTTCTTGATATTAGTATTGAAAAGGAAGCACTCTATTATTCTCTAGGGTAGTGGAATGCAGATTCTGTAAGTGTTAGATATGCATGCCGTCCTCTCCTTGCTACGTAACAGGTTAAGTATCAATATCAACACAATAATTGAGGTTATGTTTGATTAGGAAGTTATTAATGAAATGTAATGGAATGGAATATTATTCTATCGTTTGGAAGAAGGTTTATAAGGGAATGAAATGAAATAGGATAGAAGGAGAGGGTTTTACATTACATCTCATTCCATCATAGATAGTAAAAATAAGTTACCTCTGATTTGATAGTTTTAGGATGGAATGTAAAATGATAAACAACATTTCACTATATTACATTATGAACCCTTCTTCCAAACAACATTTTACTATATTACATTATAAACTCTTTCATCCCTCCCAAACAACAATTTTCTAATGTTACATCTATTTACATTCCATTCTATTATAAATCATTTCATTCCATTAAAAACCTTATGTATAACCAAACATAACCTAAGGGTGACTAAATGATCAGAAACAAAGATATTCATACAATCAAATGGTTCTGCTTGCACAGAATAGTAAGGCAGTCAGCATTTTCAGGGAGCTAAAATTGATCACTGGATGATGGAAGAAACAGAATGTACATTAAACATTCCCATTCTGTCCATACTCAATGGTGCTAGTAGAAGTTATGAGCCGCCATTCTACTCCCTGTACTTGTGTCATTATTGTTCACCTCTAAACATACTACTTTCGCATATTCAAGTGCATCACCCCACAAAAGAAAAACAGTAGCAGAACATAAGAACTTGCAGAAGAGGAATGTGAGAAAGAGAAAAGACAAAGTGGAAGAAAGGAAAAAGGTAATAAGTGATTGATGCATTTCAAATGAAAATGCATCCAACATCAATGATATTTTGGATTCAAGAAAATGATGTCAATTACTTACAGTCAATGGCTCTGGTGGCTGAAGTGCAGCTGACAAGAATTCACCTATACTTCCAACCTCTAAACTTTTTATTTGCAAGCACAGAGAGTTTAATGGAGTTCTCAGAAGTTCAGGGAGTTGATATTCAGCAAAAGCTTCATAAACACATTTTGGATACAAGTGATAGCATTCTCCTGGTTGCACACGGCCAGCTCTGCCTCTTCTCTACAGCAAGTATGACCAAAGAGGAAGTACATTGGACATTAAGGAATTTTAAAAATAAAATGATGGTAAAAAGCGAAAGGGAGGTTCAAAAGTTAGCTAAACCATAGATATTTCATAATATATAATTCCAGTTTACAGAATATTTCAATCGATAAGCATGAAGGTTCTTGCACACGCAAGAAAGAAATAGCCAAACAAACTGAATAAATGGATATATTTCATGACCTGAGAAATGCTATAAGTGACAGTATGTTTTCCATTTTCTATTTGGGGAGAGAGAAACAGATAAAAAGTTTGGATTAGATGTTGGACTCATGATTTTGACATGTAACTTCAGAGTTAATCCAACTAATGTTATAGACTACAAAAGGAAGGCACTTACTTGGCGAGCTGATGCTTGCGAAATCCAAGAAGGTAGCAGGCAAGGTGTATTATTTAAAGCATCATATGTCGTCTCTTTTGCTTTTCCACAATCAATCACAAATACAATATCATTGATAGTAATGCTTGCCTCTGCCATATTTGTAGCAAGAACTATCTTGCGTATATTAGGAAGAGGCTTCTCAAATATGAGTTTCTGCGGAAAAAGCAGAAGGTATTGAACACTGTGGGATGAAAGCTTAACCAGAATGAAGCACAAAGCATGCTGATAAACATTTGCAGAGTGGTTTGGAATGCAGGAAGTAACAACCAGTCATAACCAAAATATAAACCATACATCACACAGAAGGTAGGGTAAATAAAAGCTTCAAGGACGTATGTGTCTGCAAAGTCCAAGTATTACAAAGAGAACCAAATAAAATTTACCATCAATAACCAAAGAGGCAACAGGTAGAGGGGTTGGGATGGGGTTTGGGGAGAGAAGCATATTAATTTTATCATATTCCTCACCATCAAACAAACCCATAGAATTCTATTTTCTTATCAGTTCCCAAACATTCCAAACTTGACATCCAAAAGAGAAACATGGGCTCTGTGTTAACACAGTCAACTTAAGCCCACAGCAACACAACATCTGGAAAATACAAACAACAAGCCCATTCCCACTCTACCAGACTAGCATCGTGTAAGCCCAGATCAGAAACTAAGTAAGCAGCCTCCTGATACCAAAATCAAAACAAAAAAATTTTTTCCAAAAATTTACTCCCATCCTATCATACAACAACTGAAACTAATAACTACAAGGAAATCTTTAAGCAGTCCAACAAATGTTTCAAATCACAAGGAGACTTGGCAAAAACCAATAACAGATAAGTAATATACAGGATGCAATAGTAATATTTTGGGAAATCATCTCTGAAATAATCCCTGTTCACAAGATTTCATGTAAAAACAACCTTACCTGTTCAGATGTAGCCATTGAACCATGACAAGTTAGAAGTAGAACCCTGTTGGGGTCTCCTAAGAGAGGATGAGCTTTGAGTTGATCTCTCAAACAGCTAATATCCTCCCAGCCAGTCATGAATACTAAGACAGCACCAGATCGCTCCTTCCGACATATATGGCATAGTACTGCCTCAATAAGATTGAATCCCATGCAATCAGGAATCCAGCATGCTAGAGATTCACGTGTCCTGGCGCTATAATTTTCAAAACTTGACTTGTTAAGAGCATCCTAATAGGAAGAAAATCACCAGAATCTACTCAGAGCTTCAGAGTGAATGCTGAATAACACAGCCAATAAGGAAATAATCCATACAGAAATAAGGACAAGTCATGTTCTTTTTAATGGGATCAGAAAGGACAAATTTGGGAGAAAATAGTGTGTTTTACAACAAAGATTTACCAATAACCACAACCACCCATAGAGTGACGTAACAGGATCATTGCAAAAGAATGGAAAAAGGAAATCATACTTCCACAAAGTATTTGAACATATGCAGTGGACTATCACAAATCACGAAGCAGTAAACATCAAACTTGTGCTCTACATGCTCCAAAAGTCATAATTCAAAGGAAGTTGTAGATGTAGTTCTGTACCTCAACAAGAGTGGTGATCTGATTTTTCTTTTTCCGTGGTGCAAGTTGCTTCTGCGTCTTCCACATCTTGTCTTGGCCATAGTCATCAATTTGATTGAAAGAACTCAATTTGTAACCAGTTATTTCCAATACATCTTCCAAAAAATGTTCCCTCACTGGGTATGTGAAGCCCTGAATAACATACAGATGTGTTAAGTACAGCATTTTTCCACATAAAGCAACTCTAAAGGAAAGCTTGGAAGAGCTAAAAGAACATGAAATGTAATATTTATATCTCCTGGCCATTTAAAGGCGTTAAATAAAGGTGCAAAAGCAAATCCACTTTTCAGCTTACAGGAATATGAATTTTTGGTGCTCCTCCAAAATAATTAGAAAAAAGTTCTGCATTCAAAGTAGCACTCATTAAGATCAATCTCAAGTCCCGGCGACGTGTAAGTAGATCCTTTAGCACAATCAATAGGAAGTCTGTCATATATAAGAGTACAATGAATTTAGTTCAATAATAATTCTATCATAAATAAGAGTTTGACAAATTTAGCTAGACAACTCCTAGTAGAAGTCCTGGAAGATTTTAAGGAAGATTACCTTCATTCATTCCTCGTTCATGAATTTCATCAACAAAAACATGGGTTATACCATCCAAGTTGCGGTCACTAAGCAACCTTCTAAGTAATATTCCACTGGTGCAGAAGAGCAAATGAGTGTTTTTTCCTTTTACACCCTCTAATCTAACTTTATAGCCAACCTAAGAAGATTTCAGCTGTAGTAAGCCATTGAGAAAGAAAATGCTTTCCAACCCAAATTATGAATGCTTAACAGATAAACTATGTGTGCATACGTTAGTTTCTGGAGGGAAAAGATACTCACAGATTCACCAAGAGGCTCTCCTTTCTCTGCTGACACCCTATCAGCAACTGACATAGCAGATATTCTTCGGGGCTGTGTGCAAATTATGCTACAGAATGCTCCACGCCCAGATTCTATTTCTGACTCCAATATGTATTGAGGAAGTTGAGTGGTTTTCCCACATCCAGTCTCACCTGATATCACTATGACCTACAAACAACACCGAGGAGGTTAGATAGCTGCCTATTCATACAAATCAGAAGGTTTTGAGGGACACATTCTATCACGTACACTGTGATCTTCATTTGAGAACATGTATAACAAATACGTATGCATATTCTCTTCCCTCTCTTCTCCTCTCTAAGTCCAGTACTACACTCTGGTCTAACTTTTAGCACGTAATTGCTGAAAAATAATAGGAGAGAAAGATTTACCCAATATTCCACCATCAAATTTTAAACTAAAAACCTTAATGATTTCGCAAGTTCCAAGCTGTATCCACTGCCAGATAGCACATGGATAATCCAATGTGTGTCTATCACTCAAATGAATACAGCAGTTGAACGAACATGTGAGCGAAAAAAAAAAAAAGTGCATTGAATGCTAAAACTCATAATTGTCATGCATAGCCATGAAGCCAGGAAGTGAACAAGAAAAGAGCATTTGTCAAATTCACCTAAAATCTGAGAAAAATCTTTTTATATAAGAGAGCACTAAAATTGAAGCAGCCCAACCTGGTTTCTTGCAATTGCTTGAAGCAGCCTTTCCTTTTCCTTGAATGCTGGTAGAGATTGTCGAAAGTCCATCATCTTCCTGCCTTCAGGTGATTCCTGCAAATTAGAGATGATAACACATTTAGATAGAAAGATTAGTGATGATTTTATGTTTCTGCATTCATGTTACAAGTTTTTTTTTGTCTGCCTCAAAGATATTATCCGACAGGAGATCAAACAACCAGTACGTGGAATGAAAAGAAGGCTCAAAACAACCATCTTAAAAAAGGCTCCCGCAACAGAACCAACGCAAACTCCAAAAGAAATCCAAGCATGACTAAAAGAGAAAGGTCCCTAAACTGAACCTGGAAGGGCCCTGGCATACTGACTTTCCTAGGATGCCTTGGCAATTATGTTTCCCAACCATTTATTGGCATGACCAGTATTTTGAAAAGACAATAGTCAAGTTATTTGAAACTAAGACTTTAAATTTCACGTCTCTTGATAAATTAAGCGAAAAAATCAACAACACCTGCCAGGATCTCTGTGCGTTACGCATTTGCAAACTCCTTCTCTGAAGAACTTTTTCCATAACAGAACCATCAAGAAAATAATCTGGGTTCTCATCCACACTGGCGTCTTCAACCACAGCAGTAGACTTAGCATCATTTGAGCCATGACAATCTCTACCAAAATTTAACGGTACCCTATCAAGATACTCTTGAAGCAAACCCTCCACTCTCCTTTGCAAACTTAACGGTATAACCACCTGCGACAATTCAATTAAATTTAGAATCACCGCAGCAACACCATTCCTACAATAAAACTACCAACATGGAAATGAATACAAATTATACCTCCCTTTGCGGCCGCTTGTCATCCAAGTCTGGTCTATAATTAGGAAGTGGAATCTTGCTCGCAACTACCACTTTTCCATACAATTCACTAAGCCACAACAATGTATAAATTAAAAAAAGGAAACAGAAATGGGATCACTTGAAAAAAAAAAAGGAAAGACAAAATATCAATTCAAAATTTACCTATAAAGTCCCATCCTTTTTGCAAGATTGGATATCTGTTCATAGTCCCTCCTGTCTCTTCTATCTCTAGACACAATCTCCTGGTCAGTCTCATTTCGAAGCAACATGCTTAGCTTCCATTTCCATTCATCAATATTAGCCACCGAAGAAGAAGCCTAACACACATCATTATCCACACAATTCTTGTCTTAAGATCCAAAAAAAAAAACACCTACTAATCACATTACAAAGGCCAGTGAGTGAAGCAAAAACCTTATGGCTCTCGAAGTCGACCTCATACTCATCATCCGAGAACTGCTCCACCGCGTATCCGGAAAAACGACGCCGGCCAACAACTAAAGGATTGACGGTAGGCATTGGACGAGCTGAGACTTTGAAGAGTAAAGTGAATAAAGCGTTGCTTCTAGAGATTGAACTGGCAGAACCCCGAATGAAACCTCTAATCTTCAAATTTTGCATTCTATAGGCCAAAACCTCCAAACACCTGCGTTCAGTTAATCCGTTAATAAAAGTCTAAAGCTCTGCAGTTTGTAAAGAGCAGATGTCCATTTTCCGAACGCCATGCGATTCAACGGCGTCGTAATCAAGCCTTGAAAACCTTCAGCTACACTTCTCTGCTTTTGCTGACTGACGTCGCTCGGAATTATCCACAATGAACCTCCGACGAGTGTTTTATATTAAACAGCAGTAGTGCTTCGGGGGACACCGGTCGTAACGCGGCCACTTCACTTGATTTTATTTTATTTTTATTGTAATTTTGAATTTATTTTTATCCAAATTTTATTTCATTATTAATAATTACAAATATATTATTAATAATAAAATATATTATTAATATTAGAAATAAAATTTGAAAAATAAAATATTTTGTAAATTAATTAAATGAATTATTTTATATTAATTTCTTACATAATATTTGTTAATAAATATTTTATTATAATAAATAATTATGTTTGTAAAATAAAATTTTATTTATTAACATATTACTTATAATAATAGCAAAATTTACAAACATTTTATGTTTAAACAATATATTTAATTAATAGTAAATACAATTATTAAAAAACAACTTCTGTAAGGGTTGCTTACTTCTCTTTTTTATTTTTTGTGAATTTAAAAAAGAAACATATTATTAAATTAAAATACGTTTATTTAATTCTTTTTTATTTTAAGTTTACCAACAAAAAAAAAGGTTTTGTTTCTATATTTTTTTGTCGTGATCTTTGGAAAAGAAAGAAATATAAACTATTAAAACATGTTTGTTTTGTTCTTACTTCTTGCTGTGATTTTTTGTTTATAAAAATTAAAAAATCATTACAAATTTTGTATTTTTTACGTTGCGGCAATGGATTTCTAAAATCAAAATTATCTTTTATTCTCTTTTCTATTTTAGATGTCAATTCTTGATGTATGATTTTTAAACAACACTAAAGATCAATTAGGCAAGGGTCTTTATAGTATAATAAAATGAATACAAGAATCGTTTCTTGTAACACTCAAATACTCTCTGGGAGGATATGTGGATGCCACCCAAAACAGTACAATCAAATTAGACTAGTTCACACACACATTACACACAGCGCTTACAATACATCATATCATACTGTCAGAAACAGAAATTCAAAGGTATTATAGGCCCAAAAGTGTTAACTAAAAACATGTTCAACAATACAAAAACAGACTCCTTTGGCCATTGCGGTTGACTCGTCCCAGTCTTTAATCTCCTCGTTCTGAACCTACACGGGGCAAATCCACCGTGCTAAGCTTATAGCTTAGTGAGTAATCATTTATCTAATTTAACCGATTTCTTTTCACAATAACAATAGCAGCATGCATTCAGAGATTTATAATCAGGCAAAATGCACTTCAGAACAGATT
>JANZLX010000005.1:11585979-11608517 GCA_025531955.1 Erythroxylum orinocense
TAATCATATTAAAGACTAGGGGCATATTCGTCATTTGCACTATTTTCTGTCTCTGTCCCCTACAACCAAACACATCTTCCCTGGAGATGGAGACAAGATTCTCTATTTTGTCTACCATAAACCAAACAGCTCTCTGTCCCCAATTTCTGTTCCGTTCCGTTCTGACTCCAACTATCAGCGACGCTAACCAAACGCAGCGTTAGTGCGGGTGTTGTGTGCCTCTCCCCTTCGAGAAGCGTAGAAATGGGCCTTACACTACATTGGTTGATTATTGAAGAGTAGGCCCATTGGTATGTATTTTTGAAATTTTTAATTAAAAATGTTAATTATTAGCTAAACCAATATTATAGTATATATCAGCACTGATACCGAACTAAAGCAATTCTGTAATTATGATTAGTTCTGACTAATCCGTAGTTAAATAACTTTTACGATCTAGGGATTTAAAGGAGAAATAAAAAAGAAGTCTCCTGAAATATGAATTCTGTTTCTAAATTTGTTTGGTTTGATAAAATATATTTAATAATCTTTAATTAAAATATATTTAATGAAAAAATTAAGTCAAAGTTCGAGTCAAATTAATGCAAAAGGACAAGGGAAATAAAATCTAAAAATAAATTGAAAATTTGTATAAAATGGTTATCAGTGTTCATTATTTTCCTGCTGCCCAAACATCGGAAAGAAAAGGTAAGAAAAATTAAGTTAAAACCCAAAAGTCATTTGGACTTGATTGGTTCGCAGTCGAGAAGACAACGCGATCTCTCTCTTACTTTGTTTCCGCCATGAGTCTCTTTGGTCTGGGCAGGTCCTTCTTTGTTCTCTTCTTGCTTTCAGATCTCTGTTATTCTGATCATTTCGCTCTTTGCATCAGCAGTTATCATTTGCACTTGGGATGGATTTGAATTTTGATTATACTGCTTTTATTAGTGTGCCTTTGTGTTTTGTAAAACCTTTGATCTGATTTTGTTTAACTTGGCTAATTGAGCAAATTTATGCATACAAAAGTGAGTTGATCAGTCTTTTTAAGCATGCATGCTACTTTGGATTGCGTATGTATGCATATACATGTATAGATCCTGATGAGTCACTAACTTCCTCTAGCTAATTAGGAAAATAAAGAGAGGTAAAGTAGGGCTTGTATCTCAACACGTGCGTTCATATACATGTGCATATATATAGATAGATGAACACACTATCTAGATTTTAATGAGTCACTAATTTCCTTACATTCAATTGCAAAAAAGAATTTGGAAAGAAAAAGAAAAATTACATTGACTAGCCTAAAAGGATTTAGGGAAAAAGGTAAAGTATTAACTATGTGAGCGGGGGGCATGCATATTGCTTCATAATTTAATAGTTTCTGTGTCTGTCATGCATGCACGGTGAATTTTCCGTGTCCGTAGCTTGTATAGTTTATCAGCAAGGTGGCAGCATGAAAATGGTGTGAAATCTGTGAAGTCCCGGACATTTCTGAATAGCATGATTATTTTAGGCTTTTTCGGGTTTATGCTTGTTTCTTCTCCAGTTATATTGTATAGGTTTTTCTAAACAGACTTGTGGTAACATGGTGGTTATTAGATGTAATGAATGGTGTAGCATGTTGTCAAAAAGTTTGTACTATTACCTGCAAAATACTCGTGTAAATGACTTTACTTAAGATGGAAAATATTTGGATATCAGATAGCTAAAGTTGCTTAGTGGAGGCATAGCGTCTGTCCATATGGCAAGTTATTGTGCCAGACTGCTAAAGTCTAAAAAACTGCATTTAATTCTCCAATTTGATTAAAAAAAGCTGTTCATATCTGCTTTAAACCCGAAGTTACAAAAGTCAAGTAATCTAGCAATTAGCAAGTATCCATAAAGCAATAGGTTTTTATTGCCAGAACCTATCAATTGGTGTAGCAAATCAAATATCCGTGTATATGCTGGTGGAAGCAGAGTCAATACGATGCATTTAAAACTGTACCGTTTCTGTTTGCATGATTATTGTTTGGTTTTCTGTTTGCATGATTATTGTTTGGTTGTCATTGTAAGATTAATGCTTTGACTTTAGCCCTTGAGTAGATATTTGATCTTAAGTTTCATAGAATGCAGGCTTTCAGACTCGATCTTTCTTTCTCCTTCTCCGGCACACATTCTTCTTATGCATTGAACTTGGTTCATCCCGTGTCTAGTTGTGTAGGGTCCATTTTTTATTCTGTAGATAATTTTTTTAATTGTGTATAAGGTTGGACAATGTTGTAGTTTTTTTTTTTTTTGAGTACATACTCAATTTGTAATCCTGATATGTTTTCTTTATACAGAAATCAGAGGACATTCCGACCCAAAAAGAGTGCACCATCGGGGAGTAAGGTCAGTTTTCATTCTTGAGTAATAAATTAAAAATCCAAGCTTTGGCAATCAAATGTTGTAATAAATTGCCCCATGCCTACTGAAGTTTTGAATGATATTGTCTTTTAATACGTTCCACGTTTGTGTCTGTTGTCGTTATCATTATTACTGCAAAAATGTCGATATGTGACTTATGACTAGAGCATGCAGGTGCGGTGAAAGACAACATGAGTGCACTTTGATGGAATATCATGATTAATGGATTTTGTCTGTGTTTGTCCATTTGCACGGGTTCTGAAATTTTAGAATATAGTGATATATAAAATATGTGTGTTTACCAATTAGTGTGAGTTAGGTGTTTTGGCAGGTAAATCTCGTATGCATTCTCGTGCATGTTAGATTTGAGATTAAGACATGAACACAAAATCTGAAATGAATTAAATAGGCAGTGCAGATGATGATTGACAATTAGTAATGTATGGTATTGTAATGGTTTAGTGATATCAAAAGAATTACGGGGATTGGAGACTATAGAAAGTTGATGTAAAATCATAGTAAAGAAATTAAATGATTTGGTTTATATGGACTCTAGCTTACATAACTATGTTTAGGGAAAATGCCAATTAATATCATGAGGAATTGGATAAGTGTAGCATTGTTTAGTTAACGACAGTTTGGGAAAAGAAGGTTTCTTTGTAGCACAAAGTGATAAACATTCTTTAGAGTTGTGGGGTCCATATGTATAATTTGTAAATATCATGAATGGGTTCTGACAAAACAGGTTAAACAATATGGTTTATTCTAATTGCTGCCATTACCATACAAGCATCTGATAAGCACATACATGGGGCAGAATGATGTCCCGTGCTTTCTATGATATTAATAGTGGATGGTGGAGAAACTGTTCTTGTTGCCTTTGTGAATTTGTAATTTTCATGATGCAGGGGGCACAACTTAGAAAGCACATTGATGCGACCCTAGGCAGTGGAAACCTTAGGGAAGCAGTGAGACTTCCTCCGGGGGAGGATGTAAATGAGTGGCTTGCTGTCAACAGTAATTGTTTTCTCTCTTTCTCTCTCTCATTGAATGTGTGAGCAATTTTCTGTCATCACTTTTTAAAGTGTGTTTACCTACAAACTTATGTTTTTTTGTCGTCTGTCCACCATGTTTTAGTGCTTTGATGCAAGATAATAAAGTCATCCAAGTCTTGTATTATCTAACTCAGCATATGTTTTTCTCTTTAGAAGTTCTATTTACTGCTAATCTCTTCCTAATTCAAACCTATGTCTTTATGGATTTCCCTATTTCAGCTGTGGATTTCTTCAACCAGGTGAATCTTCTGTATGGTACCTTGACAGAATTCTGCACACCTGAGAACTGTCCTACAATGACTGCAGGCCCCAAGTATGGCTAGAAGATAGACAAAATTTATAATTCTTTGTGGTTAGCTTGCATAATAGAGAGTTAAGTATAAAGGTCTTGTTGGTACCTAGTTCTTTTTGCCCGTTTAATTAACATATTCATAAATTGATTAGCTCCTTTAAGAAACTTGCAGTTTCTACAGCCAATTTGAATAGTAACACCAAAAACATCAAGTACTTTATAGGTTTGATATTTTCAAAAGTTTGTTTAACCAGTTCCAGGCTTGTATTAGTGGCCTAAAGATGTAGAAAGGTGTTATGAACCCAAAGATGTAGAAAGGTGTTATGAACCCACTACTCGCTTCTAGTATAAGTGTTGAGGGCAATTATATTCCTATAGTTCTCCATGTGTTTTAGCAAGTCTGAATAGCTGAAGACAAGCATTCTCAAACTTTTGTAACTTTCTAATTAACCAGAGAACATCATTATCCTTGCTATTTATTTCCCAGATACCAGTTTCAGGCAGGTTTGCCATTCAATTGAGTGAAGGAAGCAACTTTTAGGCATATGAATAACAAACTTGTGCCCTATAGTTTCAAAAACATTTAACATTTGGGTGTATTATCTCTTAATCTCAAGGTTGATATTTGGCTAACTTTGTTCTTTCATGTAGGACAGCTGTCACCCTTATTGATTGATAATCTTGTTTATACGTTAAATGTGTAGAACAAAACATTATAATACAAAATCTTGCATTGCTTTGTTCTGCCAGCTAGTGCAGATGTACATTCATTCACTTTTATAGTTGATTAAAATGTGTTATCTGCAGGTTTGGTTATCTGCAAGTTTGATTATTTAATAGCTTGTGATCTGGTACTGTTGGAACTATGCAGGTATGAATATAGGTGGGCAGATGGTGTACAAATTAAGAAACCTATTGAGGTGTCTGCTCCAAAGTATGTTGAATATTTAATGGACTGGATTGAATCTCAGCTTGATGATGAATCCATATTTCCCCAAAAACTTGGTAATTAGTCAACTAATATGTACCCTTTTGTACTTCTATCATCCACCTATCTGCTTCTTGTTCACAACATCCACGTCCTCCTGTTGGAAAAGCTAATGAAAAGAAGGTAGCTACAATATTATTATGCAAAGTGGCCCATTTTGGCCTTAGGTTACCTTGTTGAATGTTTAAGATATATTATATTATTCCTTTTATATTTTGGACCAAGGATTATTATAAAAGAAATGAGAGAGGAAATTGGGAGGATTTTCATTTATGACAACATGGAAAAGTTTGATGGTTATGATGAGTAGTCTTTAGTCCATTGCTATAGATAATGACCTTTTGGTACGTGTGTTTCAAGCCTATGGTCATAATCAGATATCGTTCACTAATCATTAATCTATATATTAATTTGATTGAATCTTGCAGGTGCTCCATTTCCTCTTAATTTCAAGGATGTTGTGAAAACTATATTCAAACGGCTGTTCCGTGTATATGCCCATATTTATCACTCTCACTTTCAGAAGATTGTAAGCCTCAAAGAGGAAGCCCACTTGAACACCTGCTTCAAGCATTTTATACTGTTCACCTATGTAAGTTGTTTTCTGCAATCTCACTTGTTGATCATAAGCGACATAGCTCATAGTTTTGTAAACTCAAAACGTTTACCATTCATGACTAATTCATACTGTTCCAGTGATTTGAGGTACCTACATTAAGTCTTCAATTGCCTTGATAGTGGCTGACTTACTTATTTTTCCCTTAATTCATGTTTCTTTTGTTTAAATTCACATATTTTGTTAGGACAGTCATGTGCCTTGTCATGGCTTCCAAGAATCTGTTTTTCCCATTTTGATTTTTCCTGCATGATTGCCTCGCCCTTAGAATCAGTCCATTTAGGCAACGATTGCCTATAAAGTTAACTATATTAGAGTTTATATGTGCTCTCCAGGTTTTGGGCTTGCACTAAACTTCTTGGGTTGAACGACATAGATGACAAGTTCTTAGTATTACTCCATCTTTCTAACTATGCAGCAGTTTCTCATGGCCATAAGTGGCTCAATCTGCTTTTTTTAAATTTGAGCCCTGTTCACCCATTTCATTGCAAGAAATGCTTAGCCTTTGGTCTTATTACCTTCTAATTGATTATAGAGTTCATCATAGACAAAATTTCCCTTTGTAATAGTTTCTTATGGATTTATAAATCATCTCAAAGTGTTATGGTTAAAGCTTCTACTGCAACTTTATCTCCATCTCATCCATTTCAATTACTGGTGATTGTCCATGTTTATGCTGGAGGCTTCTGTCCACTCTTATCTCTTAACGATGCCCTTTCTCTTTTTATTTGTTTTCAACGACAAAATGTTGTTTTTACTGATCCCTTATGGTTCTCACAGTTCCAATCTTATTGTGCGGTGCACCTAAATTAAGTTTGCCAAGAAGCATTTTCTTCTTGTAGAGAAATTTTTGGATTTGGTGATTGATTGTTCCGTTCGGATGTATTGCCTTTTGCAGGAGTTTGGACTAATAGACAAGAAGGAGCTTGCTCCCCTTCAAGAGCTTATAGATTCCATAATCGTTCCTTACTAGTCTGGGGAAGAATTTATATTGGAGATCGTGTGAAAACTGAATTTCAAGTGCTTCAGATCAGTGTTATACAGTATAATGTTGCTTTTACTAAGCCTTATGGATGTGCTGTATAATTTTAAAAAAGAACACAGTTTATAAGGAATGCTCCGTGAGAATGTTTTTGTTTTTAAATATTTTTAAATTGTAAACATAATTTATAATCATAATTTAAGGTTATTATTTGGGAAAATGCAAAATAACGTACAAGTAAAATTTTATTTTCGTAACAAATTGTTAGAAATAATGAAAATGCGTGAAAGTATTCTAACACTATCGCATTCACCGAGAAATAACTAAAGTTATGGTTAAAATGATATGTAAATCAGGGAAGAATGAAAAGATACTTCCACAAAATTGTTGCATGAAGCTAAAAGAATACAAAAGCATGCTTACATGATTACAAAGAAAAGTCATTTTACACAAAATAATTTCTAATTTTTAAAATTTTAAACATCATTTCTAATTTTAAAATTTTATTTTTTATGATTTCAAATTTAAAAAAATATAGCTCTTTATCTTAGAATTTTATTAAAATAAATTTAAGTAATTTATTAAAATTTGTTATGAGCTTAATTTTTAAAAACCTCTTTATATTAGGGCATTATTAAAAAATAACGATAAAACACATACGATATGAATATTACACACCGGCTAAATTACGTGTGTTATTGATATGATGATTCAATTTAACTCTTAATCTTAATTGAAACTAGTTAAAGTCAATTAAAACAAATAATTTATTATATAATTCTTAAATTATTAATTTGATTCAAGTTTAATTAGTTTGAATCAAGATTAAGAGTTGAGTTATACTGTCATATCAACAACATCTGATTGGTTTATGTGTATTTTACTGCTTTTTAAATGAAAGAGTTTTATGTCAAACTGAAAACTATAAACAATTTTTTTAGAATTTTTAAAATTAAATTTATTTAAACCACATAAAAGTATAAAACTCTCTTTTGTCCTTATATTAAATTTATTATTTCTTAAAAGTAAAAACTTAATTTTCAACTAAGAAAAATATTATTATAAAATAAGAAAAATGAAATAAAAGTGAATTAAACATCTCAAGAGAATACGGAAAGAATAATAATAAAAAGTTTAATATATAGAATTTAAAATGTAAAGAACAGGAATTGTGTAATAATGCCTTACTTAATTATTGAAAGTTTGTATATTATAACATAATGTATTCTATTGATACATTATACATTCATTTAAAGTTTGTTTAAAAAGCTTATATTTCATCATATTAAAAATCCATTGTCGTTAAAAGCTTCTGTCAATGAAATGAAAGCCCTTTTATCAGATGAAAATGAACACTCAAGACTAGGGTCCCAACAGGTTTTGAACTTCTACAACTATCCACCCTTTGGTTCCTGTCTAATGGGACCAAGTAACTTCCATGGTCATCTCAACAATCTAAAACCAAATATGAAAAGCTCCAAGTGCGACTTGAAGCCTTCCTTTGACTTCTGCTAATCACATCACTTATCTACAGCACAAGCCTCTTTCCAAAACCATCACCCACAGTAGGGTACAACAGAAATCTGTAAATATGTCTGCATGTGGTCATCCACTGTAATGCATCCCAATTAGGAGTCTTGATTGCTAAAGATGAGGGACTCTATTCTTAGGACAAGAACAGAGATAGAAAGGGAGGATGGTCATTCTAGTTTCAGTTAATAAGAGAATCATGAAAAAGAACTATGGTCAGTCATCATCTCCATGTCATGTACATTTACATTCAAGTGGTAAGCCAAAAATTTCACATCCTGTTTATATTCATAGTCTAGAAGATCAAATGCCTGCTTATGCTGCGGGGAAAAGAAATACCTTATGAAGTAACCTAATTCATCTGTACCATGTGTAAGCTCCTAATACTAGATTGCCTGTATCTTGAAGTTAGAAAACCATACGCTACCACTACTGCTATGAGGACTCCAAGGACCAATGAGAAGAGCTGAAAGTTAGCAAGCAGCTCACCTCGAACCTCAGTGTCTTTTGACCGACATCTGATTTGATCACCCATCAACCGACAACCATCTGGCATCATGGGGCCATAAAGAGTAAAAGCAGTTTGATAAAACCAGAGACCCTGCAGAGTAATAGCAACACCATTAGACAAATCAACAGGAAAACTGGTTGGGATGAGGGCGCCAGCCACAGTCGCTAAAATGCAGAGTCCAATTAGAAGGACGAGAATGAGATGGTAATATCCCTCGAGTCCTTGATGGGTTGTCGAGTGAAAATAAAACAGTAGATATTCTGCACAAAATGCTGATGCTGCCACCAAACAAAGAGCTTCATCTGGCAAAGGTAAAAGCCTGCAAGAAATTAACCCAAAAAAGAAAATTTAACCGTAGTTGAAAAGGAAAAGCTCAGCACATCTACATTAATTATTATTATTAGTAGTAATTCAATGTAATGGACGCATCATCAGGACTGATGGTTTTGAATCCAGTTTCCTATTAAACAATCAATCTCAATAAAGTTTGATTGCTGTTTAAATGATTGAGGCAAGCCTTTTTTACAGGCAGGCAACAATTGCTAGATCATGCTAAACAATTCAACGGTTCAACAGAGAGTTATACAATCATAGACCTGATCACTACAATGATAAAAAGTTGAAAGTCCTATTCAATGATTGCTTGAGATAGAAAATACACAAGGTCCGTTCAAGGCATTGCTTCTTATTATTTAGAAAAGAAAAGGTAGATCCTTCAGCAAATGGAAAAAGAAACAAAATATGCCTGTATCTTGAAGATGGGGACCTCATCAAGCCCCCTGATAGCATATACCACAAAGAAAGCATGCTAAGGAAACAGTCTTAAGTCCTATTGCAAGCTTATTGCATACGTCTGTTGCTAGTTCATAGTTCTCTAACTAATTCTTCAAAAATACCATAACCAATGCTTTTGAGAGAAGTTTATAGGAGTTGAACTAGTAATGCATTTTTCAGGATAGTCTGTTCTTATAGATTTAAGGGTACAGTTGGCAGAAAATCTCGGTAAGCAATCACGGGAACTATCAAGTACATAGGAGCACGTATGCATTTCAATGCAGTCTCTGATTAGTGTTAATCTGGAAATATACAAGCGTGGTCAGATTTTTCAAATGAGTAGTTCCAAAGATCTTAAGGTCCTAGAATTTTAGGTATGAATGTCCTGATCCTAGTTTAACTCTAAATAATCGATAAAAACAAAATGGTGTTACGATCAGTGATGAATTACTCTTTAGTCCATCACTGATGAACTTCCAATGCAAGCGAGGTAAGTTTTTTACAAAGCTACAATCTGCAACTTCTGATAACTCAAGAATTTATTAAAATCATATGTTTACCTCTGACACCCCATCAATAAGCTACTTCTCACCCCATTTATCCCCTACCCGATTTCAAAAAGAACCTACAATAGTTTGGCATTCATGCCTTCATAAAGAACTGCGCAACCTGGATTTGGTTTCCTTTAGCTCAGACTTGGCAAGCACATGATGACATCATTACGTAAGTTATTATCTTTTACTATCTTAAATATTTGATGATCAGAGTCTTGCCGATAAAATTGTGCAAGCTCTCAACAGAGAGTCAGAGAGTTCATATTGTCCTCTCCATATGACTAAAAACCAGAGGAAATTTTGGAGAAAGCAAGGACAAAGAAACACCAAACTCTAAATGTATATATAAGCAAGTCATGGTTGACTAAAACTCCTACGTAAGGTTATGTTCAAGAAATCCCAATTTCCTTATAGTTTCTTCATTTCTTATGAGTCATCACACGATTATACATCACCACAAAGCAAAAGGCAATAACACATTAAATTAAAGAGAACCAACCTTGTTTTATCCGATAGCAAGGTGACAACTCCAAAAATAAAGAACATGAGAAGCATCCCGGTATGCTCGAAATTGTTCATATGAGATGGATTGAGAACTCCATTGACGAAAAACTTGAGGTGGGTAGAATATAAAAACTCAATACATAAATCAACAAAAGAGCCGAAAACCACAAGATGGAGCTCCAAGTAGTTGAGTTTGCCGTCATAACCAGACACAGGGCTCCAAACCCGAAAACGGAAGGCCTTCGGGTTTGATGCAAATCGAACCAAAGCGCTCCATATGTGCCATACTCCAACCAAAAGGAAAAAGGTTCCTGGTAAAGCATGGCCTTTGAAAGAACCCATCTTCTTTTTTAGTCTATATTATGAAGTCTTTGCAACTCCTCCTTACTCCTTGATTCTGCAAGTTCTTCTGTTTCATAACTACTGTGCCTCAGAAATTATTCATCTAAAAGGGAGGCTTTTAATTCTTTTTCTAAACTTTTTCTCAACTTTGTAAAAAAGAAAGCTGCTTTAACAAACTGTTTGATTGACTAGAAGATGAAAAATACGAGCAAAGAAAAATAATTCGTGAAAACCAAAATGAAAAGGACACCAAATTTCCAAATATAAAAGGGAACGAAAGGCAGATAGATAATAGGAACGAACAAGATGAAAATGAAAAGTTGAAATCAAATCATTCACTTACTAGCTTCTCTGACTCTGTGATTGATTTCATTAACGTATCAGGAAACAATCAACTAGGAGAGCCAAATCCGAAGAGTACATAAAAGATGCACGATTAAATTTCTATCCTTAGATTTTCTCAGGCAACAAACAGATCGTGATTGCTTCAGCTTGAAAGAGCTTCCAGTTTTCAGTCAAGTTTCGCTAGCATTAGAATGCTAGGGGAAAAAAAAAGATACCAACTTTGACTGATGCTGGAAGCTAGTTTTCATATTAATAAAGTTGCTAATGGGAGGCCATTTTCAAGCTGAAAAAGTAAAACGTTCGAAATGGAGATACACTTCATAGTCGAAGAATTTAAGCGAAACAAAGGGAAAAAATTTTGGAAGGAGCGCCTATAAACTGTAAAAGTCGACAGTCCCTCGAACCCATCAATGACAGTGAACCTCGACAGACACAGGGAGAGGGAGTGAGAAAGAGAGGAAGTTCTTGAAAAATGATATGAAAGTATGAACCTTTTGGTTCAGGTGGGCTCATGATTGTGTGTAAAGAACCAGAGAGCAGATAACAATAACTGGGCAATAATGAAAAAGGGATTCACGTACTTACGCGACGTGATTGATTTCAGGGCATGATTAGGATCCAAAAAGCATCTCCGTCAAAAACCAAAGAAGGGCATGATCAGACAGACTCAAAGTCGAGACCTTTTGGTTTTGGATCAAGCCAGATAGAGACAGAGAAGTGGTGATAATACTACAGAATCAGATAAAAATTAAAGAGATTGTGGTCTCCTGAAAAGGAACGTGGCAAAGAGAAACAAGACGGAATTGAACGTTGTAAAAAACTCTTCTGCTTTTCCATATTTTTGGTTTTGGGTAGACTTTACATCGTGCTTATATATACACAAAACCATTTACGATCCAATTTCTTAATTTTCTTTTCCGGAATTTTGTATCCAAATCCAATATCAAGAAAAAGAGAGAAAATAACGAAGCATTGACTTCTTGTTGGCGTGAAATAGAAATGCGACTTAGGCGTGTAACGAAGCATTGACTTCTTGTTGGTGTGAAATAGAAATGCGACTTAGGCGTATAACGAAGCATGACTTCTTGTTGGTGCGATATATATACATATATACATACATACATATATATATATACATACATACATATATACATATATACATACATATATATACATATACATACATATATATACATATACATATGCTAACGTCTATATTGGAATAATTAATGAATATCACAAATTAGGGTATGGTCGTTTTCGTGACATGCTTCCTCATTCAAAAAGTCATTATATATATATACATATACAACCCACCTGATATGGGTCTACGATGTAAAAGAATAGCATAATAGGAAGCGTTTGTATCGTAATGTATTTCCTCACTTTATTATGTTTACTGTACGAGCTATATATACAAGCTATGTTGATTCTAGAGAATTCTATTACAACTGAATGTACAGCAGAAAGAGTAATTGTTTAGCTGTAGCCGGAAGTTTGTTGAGGATGAGATGTTCGGCTGCTAGCAGATGTAGAGGAGAAGTCAGTGAGCTTGGAGTGTGGGTTGGCAGATGGGCTTGGATCAAGATGACCTGGCCCAGTGCTTGACCCATCTGATTTACACGTATCACTAACATCCCCACGCAAACGAAACCTCGGATTATGTACGAGGTTGAGTTTGAAAGACAAATCCCTAAATCGTGCGACGGAGAGGGGTTTGGTGAGGAGATCGGCGATCTGGTCAGTGGAAGGCACAAATCGAACATCAAGGAGACCAGCGGCGATCTTTTCACGTACAAAATGAACATCAATCTCAATATGCTTGGTGCGAGCGTGGAAGACCGGATTCTGTGAAAGAGCACAAGCACTGTTGTTGTCGCACCAGAGAACAGCTGGTCGGGAAGGAGGAAACCCAAGTTCTGTAAGGATGGACGTCAACCAAAGGAGTTCAGTGGAGAGCTGAGAGAGCGCCCTATATTCGGCCTCGGCGCTCGATCGAGCAACAACAGATTGTTTCTTGGAGCTCCAGAAGATGAGATTGCGGCCAAGAAAAACACAACCGCCGCTTGTAGATTTGCGGTCGTCTGGAGAACTGGCCCAGTCGGAGTCACTAAAGGCATGGAGGTCAAGCGAGGAGGAAGCGTGGAAAAGTAACCCGAGATCGGAAGAGCCCTTCAGGTAACGTAATACCCTTTTTAAGGCTGTCCAGTGAGGGAAGAGAGGGTTTGAGAGATACTGACTGAGTTTGTTGACGATGAAGCTAATGTCGGGTCTTGTGTTGCAGAGGTACTGGAGAGCTCCCACCAGGCTGCGGTAGAGAGAGGGGTCGGCAAAGGGTTCCCCATCATGACGAGACAGCTTGAGACCAGTGGAGGCGGGAGTGGAACACGGTTTGCAGAGAGCCATGTTAGCCTTTGTAAGTAAATCTCTAATGTAGCCATTTTGCGAAAGAAATAGGCCATCTGAGTTGCGGTAGACTTCAAACCCTAAGAAATAGTGTAAATCACCGAGGGTCTTGAGAGCAAACTGATCATTAAGCTTGCGGATAAGAGACTGAATCTCTGAGAGATTGTTGCCTGTGATTAGAATATCATCAACGTAGACTAATAGGATGATTAGTGTACCAGACTGATTAAGATAAAACATAGATGTGTCATTCTTAGAGTTACAGAAACCCCACCGTAGAAGAGCAGTTCTGAGTTTATGATACCAGGCTCTTGGAGCCTGTTTTAGGCCATAGAGAGCCTTAGAAAGTCTGCACACATGATTAGGAAATTGGGGGTTTTGAAAACCCTGAGGCTGAGAAATGTATACAGTCTCATGAAGCTCACCATTGAGAAAGGCATTGTTGATATCTACCTGTTGAATACTCCAATTGAAGGAGGCAGCAAGAGATAGAACTACTTTGATGGTAGAGGCCTTTACAACTGGGGAGTATGTCTCTGAAAAGTCAAGGCCAGGTGTTTGGGAGAAACCCTGAGCCACAAGGCGAGCCTTATGCTTAGCCACAATTCCATCAGCAGTGTATTTGGTCCTAAAGACCCACTTAGTTCCCAAAACATGCATCGTAGAGTCATAGGGCACAAGAGTCCAGGTGTTATTCTGTTGTAGGGCAGACATTTCATCACACATGGCTTGGTACCAAATAGGATTGGACAAGGCCTGAGAAACATTGGAAGGTTCAGGAGAGGGACAAGGGTGGAGGGAAACAGAGTATGCTTTAGGTTTGAAAATACCAGATTTGGCCCTGGTTTGCATAGGATGGGTAGATAGGATAGGTGGAGCTGAAGCAGGAAGGAGTTGGGCAGTAGGGTTAGGCTGAACATCAGAGGGGGAGGGTGAGGGAGGAACAGAAGAAGAAGAGGAAGAAGAAATTACCTGTTTGTTTGGGGAAGAACTGGAGAACACAGGAGAGGAGCCTGGCACAATGGAGATGCTGGGAGATGGCCTCGAATGAAGAGAATGCTGAGGGAAAACCGCAGGGTGAAGGGTGGACAGAGGTAAACTAGGAGAAGAGCAAGCAGCAGAATTAGGAGGGGGGAAAAGAGAAGGGTAAGGGAAGTCAAGTTCATTGAATTCAACATGCCTAGATATATAGATTTTACCATTGGGAGCAAGACACTTATAGCCTTTGTGCACAGGACTGTAGCCTAGAAAAATACATTTATTGGTGTGAAAATTCAGTTTATGGGAGGAGTAGTATCGAAGGTAAGGAAAGCAGGCACAACCAAAGGTTTTAAGATAGGAATAGTTAGGCTTTTTGTGATAAAGGAGCTCAAAAGGAGATAAGTTGTGTAATCTTGGTGATGGGAGATTGTTGATGAGAAATGTGGCTGTGGAGAAGGCTTCAAGCCAATACGGGAGAGGGAGATGAGAGTGAGAAAGGAGAGTAAGACCTGTCTCAGTGATATGTCGATGCTTTCTTTCGGATACACCATTTTGTTGATGGGTGTAAGGACAACTAAATCGAGGTTGAATGCCATTGTTAGCAAGAAAGGGTAGGAATGCTTGATATTCCCCTCCCATGTCAGTATGGAAAGCCTTGATTTTATTGTTTAGCTGAAGTTCAATGAATGTTTTAAACTGAACAAATGTTGCAAGGGCATCAGATTTGAGTTTTAGAGGATAGAGCCATGTAAATCGAGAATAGGCATCAATAAAAATTATATAGTATCGATGTCCTTCAGTAGATAAGAAGGGAGAGGGACCCCAAATGTCAGAATAGATAATTTCCAAAGGTGCAGTAGCAGAAATATCATAAGATGGAAAAGGTAATTTATGAAGTTTGCCTTGCTTGCATGAATCACAAAACTGGAAATCTTTGACATTAATGGAAATTTGCATTGAATTTAAAACATGTTTAAGTACATTAATAGAAGGATGGCCAAGTTTGGCATGCCAGAGATTGACATCATTCTTATTTAGCTTGGCAGTAAAGGTTTGAGGAGGATGATGAAGAGGAGAGGTAGACTGGTGTGAGAGGAGTGAGGCAGAAGACTTCGGATGAGAGCTAGGATGGTTAGGAGGTGGAACATCGAGGCTGTAGAGGCCATCCCGCAGCATCCCTTTGAGTAGAACTCTCCCCGTGTCCTTGTCCTTAAACAAACAGAAATTATCAGAAAATTCCACAATAATTTTGTTATCATTTGTGATTTTGGAAATGCTTAATAAGTTTTTGGTGATGTTTGGAACATGTAACATTTGATTCAAAAACAGTGGTGTGTGTTTATTGTTCTGAAAAGTAATATATGAAGAACCAATGTGTGCAATAGGAAGAGAAGTACCATTACCTACTGTGAGCTGATTATTACCATCATACTCAGAACTAATGGAAAGGTTTTGTAGGTCAGCAGTGACATGATTTGTGGCGCCAGAATCAACATACCAGGTAGAGGAATTGGGTGGTTCAGAACTGAAAGATTGATGAGCTAGGAAGGTTTGAGGTGAGCCAATGTGTGATGGATGTTGCCCATGATGTTGAGGTGGAGACTGATTCTGCATTGTCTGATTTCCATGCCAGGATTGATCAAAACGCTTGTAACAACGGAGAGCATCATGTCCAGGTTTGTGACATAATTGGCAATAGAGGCGATTGGTACCATGCCAACGACCTCCTCGACCTCTACCTCCTCTTCCTCGAAAGGTATGTCTACTGCCTTGATTGCGATGGTGGGATTGAGATCTGTTAAATGATGCAAAGTTTGCTGAAGGAGGGGGAACATTAAAGGTGTGAGATACTGCATTTAATTGTTCAAGTCTAGTTTCATGCATCATTAGACTATATTGCACCTCCTGTAGGGTTGAGTTTTTCATAGTATGAGTTAAAAGCACTACCACCGAATCATACTCATGTCCCAAACCATTTAATGCACTGAGAATAAGTTCATGATCAGGCACAGCATGACCTGCAACCATAAGGGAGTCTCCAATTGTTTTGATCTTTTGAATATATTCTGAAATGGATTGAGAACCTTTTTGAATGGTTGATAGTTGCTGTTTGAGTTGCAGAACTCTTACCATTGATGTCTGGGCATATAAACTTTCTAGTATTCTCCAGCATTCAAGGGAAGATGTAGAATGATTTACCTGGCTAATTACATCCTCACCTATTGTAGATAGTAACCAGCAAAGGAGTAACTGATCAGATCTCTTCCATAGGCGAAACTCAGGGTTTATAATAGGCTGAGGAGCTTCTGTGGAAGATGAGGAAGCCTCAGTGATGAACTGAGGTGGAGGAGAGACATAACATCCTTATAAATTATCTTTCTTAGTTAAAGCAAAATTTTAATTTCCTGAATTTGAAAATTTAACACAATTTTTGAATCAAAAAAACAAAACTATTTATCGTTGCATTTTAAAATTTAATAAAATCCGATTCATATTATTATGTTCGATCAAAAAGAGAGAGAGAAAGAGAGAGAAGCTCCATTATAAAAAATACTAAAAGGGTAAAATACTTGGAAAAGCAACTTGATTACTTCAAAGAAATCTTTATAATATGAGTTGGAACAACTTCATCCTCTTGAACACTTTAATTAAGTGTCAAACAATTTTTGAATGCTACCATATAATGTTCATCTTATTTGATGATAAATAAAGTAGCCATACTTTTTTTTAATTATTAGATATTTCATAAAATTGGTTCTCAAAGTTCTCTCAATGGTTAACTTTGGCATGAATTGTTAGGAGTCCCAATCAATTCTGCATTGATTTCTTAGACAAATGCATACCATATTGAGCATCATGGATGTCTCGTATGAGCACAAGGTGATTATTTCCGTTTTTTGTGTGTCACTCTATACTTCTCTTTATCCGTCCATCTTAATGAATAAATTAATGGAGAGGGACATAAAGTAGTAGAATAAATAGATAAAGAGGAGCATATAGTAATACATGAAAACAAGAATAAGAGAATCGATCCTTTCTCATATCATAGTCTGCCAATTTTCTCCTAGTCACATCACATAAGAGGAGTAAAACTTGTGCCCTCACGACTTCCAAATTTCTCCTAATCACATCACATAAGAGGAATAACACTTGTGCACTTATAAACATAGTCTTAAAAGATACTACTTACCTACCTGCACCTGCCTCACGTCTCAAGCTTCCAGATTGTCTGCCGGCTCCTTAACTATTTGTGTTGAATTAATAAATTATATTTCAAAAATAAATTCAAATTTAAGTATTATTTTTAAAATTTTGATACAACAATAAAAACTTAATGAAAGTTGATACACAAAGTTCGAGACTAGTTATTGATAAAACTGCATATTACTGTACCTCTCTACTTAAATTTTTTAAACTACCGCGGTTAGAATTTATAATGGGCCTATGGGCTCACACGAAAAGGAAAGCTAGACCATATACAAACCTAAGTGAGGTTCCATCTTAAAATCAATTGGTGATAGGTGGAGTAGTCAACTAAACTTATATTTTGGTCTTTTTTCCTCTCTTTTTTCAATGTGGGACAAACTCCCACTCTTATATTTCAACACACTCCCCTCACGTGTGGGTTTAACACGTAACATAATCTATCATTCGGAGGTGTTAACGACTAATATAAGAGCAACCTGCTCTGATACCATGTTAGAATTTATAATAGGCCTACAGGTCCACACGAAAAGAAAAACTATACCGCATACAAGTCCAAGTGAGGTTCTATCCTAAAACCAATTGGTGATAGGTGGAGTAGCCCATTAGACTTATATGTTCTCTAACACACAACCTTATTTCTAATTAATGGTCTAATTAATAAAATGAATTAAAGAGAGGTTGTTTTCAAATTATTATTATTATTATAAGACATCTAAATCTCGTGTCCCAATAAAATTTATACCAAGTAATATTGTCGTGTGTACCAAATAATAGATTATATATATATATATATATATATATGTGTGTGTGTGTGTGTGTGTGTAAAAGGTTTTAAGCACATTATCTCATCCATAATAATCCATTTTCAGTTTGGTTAACAGATAACCTCGCTTGAGGCTGCTTTTCCCCAAAATCATGTTATTTTGGAACACTTTAGCACATCCTGCCTAAGAACACAATCATTCTTAGCTATAAAAGATAAATCCAAATCTGGGACAACAAATTAAAAGATTTTGAGAGGGTTTAGAGAGAAATTGGATTTAATTCAAATGAATCCGTATATAATTATGACATCATATCTTCACTTAAAAATTTTAATAATATATCTTATGAGTCATATCTTTATATATAACCATTTTCATTATTATGTCTCTTTTCGATACGAGATTAATCTACTTGTAAATTTCTAATATTTATGTCTCAAAAGTGGATCTATCCATATTAGACTAATTCCTCTTCAACTCATACAACTAAGACATTATGTCTCAACTTATTTGATGATAAATAAAGTAGCCATACTTGTTTTTAATTATTAGATATTTTATAAAATGGGTTCTCAAAGTTCTCTCAATGGTCAACCTTGGCATGAATTGTCAGAGTCCAATCAATTCTGCATTGATTTCTTGAAATAAATGCATAACATACTGGGCATCATGAATGTCTCATAAATGAGCATAGAGTAGTTGTTTCTGTTTTTCGTGTCGATAGATGAATAGAAAAGAGTACATAGTGATAGAATGGATAGATAAAGAGGAAAATAAGGTGACACAAGAAAATGAGAAAAAAAGAATTGAGCCTATCTCATATAATATCTCATAAAATAGTCTTCCAAATTTCTCATAGTCACATCACATAAGAGAACACTTGTGCACTTATGACTTCCAAATTTCTCCTAGTAACATCACATAAGAGGAGTAACACTTGTGCACTTATAAACATAGTCTTAAAAGGTACTACTTACCTACCTCCACCTGCCTCACATCTCTTTCTTCTAGATTGTCTGCCGGCTCCTAAATAAGAATCAAGCGGAACCTGAGGTCTAGGAATATTACTAGTAAAAAAAAAAAAGGATAGAAAAGACAAAATTGAAGAAATGATTGAAATCAGCGGATTTAAAAAATAATTTTAAGATAAACAATAAGAAAATGATCAAATTTATAATAAAATATTAGTTAAAGTTTATGTTTTATTATATTTTATATATCAATCATATTATAAAATTTTAAGCAATCATAACATTCTAAAAATGATTAAAATTTTTTATTATTTTATTATGCGCATGATCGAATATTGTCCTAAATTTTAAATAAAAATATTAATTTTCCATCAAGATCTGAGTGAACTTTATGCTTTGTCCACGCATATAATTAACAATATTGTTTTATCCAATGATTAAAAAAATCAGCCAATTCGATTGGTTTAATCATAAAAAATCAACTAATTTGAAACATTCAATTTTTTGATTTGATTTATTTTAATAAATCTTGTTGTATAAAACCGATCAGTTTATTAATTAATCGATCAATTTTTGTAAATTAATAAGTTTTACAAACTAAAATAAATCAATTAATTTTTATTTAATAATTTTTTCAATTAAACTTCAAATTCTTCAATAGATAAGGACAATTTCTTTCAATTATATTTAAATAATTTTAAAATTATTCAATCTTTAGTCAATTTTATAATGAATTATAGTCAAATCTTTTAAACCTTAAATTTCTTATCATAGTTGAACTGGTTTTAAAACATTGGTTTTAGTATAAGATAGGAATGTACAACGGCTACAATTCCTACAATGAGTAATTACATAAAAACTTATGGACTACTCTTGGGTAGTGTATATGGATACATATACAGGACAAATGTGATTGTGTTAAAGTATTCATAGTCACGTTTTCAGTGTGATCAAGGATCACAGTAGCACCACATCAAGACCCTTTTGGTGTCTTTGTGTTCCAATCATGACTTTCACATTTTCAGTACGATCAAGGATCACAACAGCACCACATCAAGACCCTTTTGGTGTCTTTGTGTTCCAATCATGACATGAAAAAACTATGGCACTCAGGTATTCTCTTTTAGGGTGAAGGAGCTTAGCCATTTCCAAAGCATATAGGCCCTATCACCCTTTGTGTGTATGTACATCTCAAGTGCTAGAAATCCAACGTGAAAAGGCTTCCTTTAGTGACATCAGTCGATTTGATAGGTATCTACTATTTACTGTGTCGTCGTCGTCCTGGGAAGAACTATCTCACTGTATTTGAGTTCCAACTGCAAACGGCAAAAGGGGAGAAGACGGTTTTTCAAGATGATATGCAGTGGATAATTGGTAGAGTGTGTTGTTTTGAAATAAAATGGACATGTTATGAGCATGAGTTAGAGAGTATGAATTATGGGTAGAGTTTATTAGTTTACATAAATATTATCATCAACTTTTCAAGGCAAATGGCTAAATACTTTCTTTTTAATTGTTAGTGGTTTCCTAGCTTGGAATTAGGCTCGACAATTTGGCCTAAGCTCGGCCTCTAGTCAATGAACTAGACTCAAGTTGACAAGTCTTAGACCTAACTTCGAGTTTTTTTTTTAAAAATTAAGTTTTTGATAAAAAATTTAAGTTTTTGATCAAACTCAAACTTAAGCTCAAACTCAAGCTGTTCAAATTTAACTCGGATTAACCGGATCTAAAACTTAACATATATAACGAAAACGACATCTTTTGCCATTTTTTATTTAAAAAATTTTAGGCTAAGTCAAGCTAAGCTAAGTTTCTAACTATTAGAGTTCGACCGGACTTGGGTACTTCAAGCTGATCCCTAAGTATAGACAAAAATTGCACCTCTCTTTTCCTGATCTATTGCTACCTTAGTTAAAATCCTTTACTAAGGCCAGATTACAATAAAAGGGTTGAAATACCCTGTTTTTGTTAGAATGTTCTAACAGTTATTTTATTTTGTCCAAATATTTATGTATATAAATATGTGGAACAAAGCAGAAATTGATTAAGAACAAAAAAAAAGTAGAAATTGATTGATCTCATAAGAAAATCCGATCCTCAAAAGGGATAATTATATTAGCACTTGTTTGAATGAGCTTATACTAGTAGAGCTTTTAATAGTAGAGTTTTTCTGAGAAGAGCTTTTCTAAGAAACTAGTTGACTGTTTGGTTGTCATTTAAAAAATAGTTTTTTTGAAATAGCTTTATATAGTAGATTGTTTGGCAACATAAAAATAAAAAGCACTTTTAATTTTAACTATATTTTATTTTATAATAAATATTATTTAAAATATAAATATTATTTAAAATATATTAAACAATATGAAAAGCACAATATATTAATTATTATATAATTTTAAACTATACGAAACATAAATGAAAATATATCTAACTAAATCTTTTATATGAATTATAACATAAATAAAACTAATATTAAAAATATAAAAAGTTAAATAATATTATATAATTCTCAAAATAAATAATCAGACACCTAAAATTCATAAATCCAACACATAGCCCTGATTTATACATATATATATTTTAGAGTTGTCCTATAATACGCGACCTTATTTCTAACCAATAGAAAGAATTAAAAGAGAGGTTGTTTTCAAATTATTATTATTATTATAAGACATCTCTAAATCTTGTGTCCCAATAAAATTTATACTAAGTGATGTTGTCGTGTGTATCAAATAATGGATTATATCTATATATATATATATTAAAGGTTTTAAGCACATTATCTAATCCATAATAATCCATTTTCAGTTTGATTGACAGATAATCTCGTTTTGGGCTGCTTTTCCCCAAAATCATATTGTTTTGCAACACTTTAGCACATCCTGCCTAAGAACACAAACATGCTTAGCTATAAAAGATAAATCCATATTTGTGACAACAAATTAAAAGATTTTGAGAGGGTTCGAAGAGAAATTGGATTAAATTCTGGTCGGGACGGCTTAATGAAGCCCGGCCTAATGAGGCCCAACTTCAAGCCCAGACATCGGCAGCTCAGTAGTAAGAGGACATCTCCCATGCAAACACTAAGACCTACGTGAAAATCTAAACCTAATGGCAACCTACGGCATATATACGGTACGGTTCTACCATGGTAGAGGTACGAACTAAAAACCCTAGTTGTCTCTTGGTTCACAACAACCAAAACTCTCTCAAAATACTGACTTGAGCGTCGAAGGGGCCTTCCGGGAAACAAACCCCGGAGAGTCTTTATTTGTTTTGCAGGTATCACTTAGTTGAAGTTCCAAGAGATTATGGATCAGAACGATGATATTCCAGTCCAGCCAAATCC
>JANZLX010000005.1:11620083-11637339 GCA_025531955.1 Erythroxylum orinocense
ATCGAGATAAATAATAGGGATATGTTGTTTTTCTGTTGAAGAAAACATGTTGTCAAAATTTAGAGAAACGATGTTTTTTTGACAACATGATTTTTAGTTTCTATAAAACTATTGTGATTTTTTTATTTTCAAAAACAAAAAGTCAGAACAGATTAAACCAAATACATTTTATTTATCTATTTTTTTTTAATAAAAAAAATAACAAAAAATAGAAGAAAAAAATAGAAACAAATAGCCTATACTTCCAACTTCCCCCCGATATCCCATCTCACTTCTCAAGCACCAGGGCTTTGAAGGTATCGGCCGCCTTGTTTGTCACAAACGGCAACTAAATTGTTAAAATCGACAACAGGAGAAATTAGATCAACCTGTCAGTTACCTTTTGAATAAATAATATGAAGTTTATGAATAATCCAGGGTCGATTCTGTAACCGGCAAGGGCATCAACACCAAGACAGGAAGGGATAATCATGATCTGCCGATCCCGGGCTATGTACTGTCAGCACTGCCAATGACCAACAACCCCTTCCGTTTCCGCTTTATTTTCAATTTGAAAGCTGAGTTACATCTACTCTGTCAATCACATTCCTCTACGTGTCACG
Source organism: Erythroxylum orinocense (assembly GCA_025531955.1). Classification (NCBI taxonomy): domain Eukaryota; kingdom Viridiplantae; phylum Streptophyta; class Magnoliopsida; order Malpighiales; family Erythroxylaceae; genus Erythroxylum; species Erythroxylum orinocense. Next base: position 11,620,686 of record JANZLX010000005.1, read on the forward strand.
CCAAATTTCTCTCTCTCTCTCTCTCCCCGTTGGCCTTTATATACCTCCGCGTTTTGATTTTTGATTTTTGATTTATCTCTTCAGCCCCAAACCCAAAGCTACGACTGTCTTCTAGTAAACGTCGTCGTTTGTCGCGATCTTGGTCCCCGATCTGCCTTCGCCCTGTTTGGTATCCGATTATTTCCTAAACCGGAGAATCAGTAGTGGAAGGTTTTTAACGAAATGCGTGTCATTCAAAAGCTAAATGACTTGTAATGATGGATACGCTACGTGCGATCAAGTGACATAAGGAGCTTTAAAGAGAGTGATCTCGCAGGAAGCTTAAGATTTTGTCTGAGCTTCCACTTCTGCGAGATTCATTCCAATTTCTTATTTTCTCTCTTCGATTCTTTGGTTTTCGTTAAGTTTTGGTGAATTTAGAATGTCGAAGGTAATATACGAAGGATGGATGGTGAGGTATGGAAGGAGAAAGATCGGTCGATCCTTTATACACATGAGGTATTTCGTGCTTGAATCCAGACTTCTTGCTTATTACAAGAAGAAACCACAGGACAATCAGGTCAATTAAAATTTTCTCATTACTTTTGCTTTTCTTTTCTTCTGTTTTTCCTTTTTTGGGAATTTGTGAACTAATTTTGAGATCCGCTACTTATTTTTTATTTCATGTGTGATGCTGTTTGGATATTTAATTTTGGCGGTTAGAGTGTTTGTAGTAGTTATACCTTGTTAGACGAGGGAAATGAGAAGAGCGAAGGGAAGGGAAGTGAAAGTGTGTATTTTTTAATGTTGAATCAGGTTCCAATTAAAACCTTATTGATAGATGGCAACTGTAGAGTTGACGATCGTGGATTGAAAACTCACCATGGACATGTGAGTGGCTTCTCTTCGTATGTTGTATCTTTTTTTTTTGCTTTTTTTCTTCAATTCTTTATGCTTATGGCTTATACTATGTTCTCGTTCAAATTTTTGTTCCTGTTTCCACCTAAAGAATACCGAGAATCATTGCAAATTGCTAAAACTATATTGCTTTAGCCATTCAGAAAAAGTGATGACAGTGCTTAATTCTAGTGGTTAGAGTTAGAAGATTGAAATTAGAGGACTGTTTACATGCAACTAATTGGTCTTCCGTGAGGGAATCAGGTTACGGGAAGGAGCTTAATGTTGTCAATACTGTTTATATGGAGCAACTTAGATAAATCAAAACGGTTAACATTTGAAGCAATGAAACTGTGATGTTCCATTGTTGTTCATGGAAGAGATTACCACTTTTAGGAGTAAAGCTCTATTTCAGAGTCTAAGTCTTGTCTACCATTGTCCTGCCTTCTGGGGTGATGCAATTGCTATTGATAGTGTTTAGGGTATGCTTATCAGCTGATAGGCTTCAAGTTAATATGCCAGTGCACTTAAGTGGGAATGCCTATTGAAGGATGACTGCATAGACTTAATATATATAGATATATTTGTATCCTTAGATAAGAATATAGACAGAAAAGAAAGAAGTAGAAAAGAGAGTGGATGAAGCTGACTTTGATGGGGTTGTGTAGGATCAAGACTGATAGAATTGTGAAATAGTTGGTTCTTCTTCCTAAAGCAGTCAAACATGATAGAATTGTGAAATAGTTCTTTCTTCTTCCTAAAGCAGTCAAACACTCTCCAACTTTTCCAAAGCCAGTTCATTTGTTGTCTTAACAATATAATTGATTACGACTTTTTAGCAGTCAAGAGTTTTTTTCAAGTTTATATGCAGAGTTACTCAACCTTGCTCAAACTATTCACCCATTTATGCTCAGTTCAAACATTTAGTTGCTTTAGCCGTAAGGGGTGTGCTTCTCTTTTGAACATCTCTTCCATGCTAATCACCATGGACAAATTGAGTTTTTTGTTGAACGATGTGCACAAATATGGTGACTTGATGTTTTATTATTTCCTACTGAAATCAATGGTTCCTTTGTAATAGTAATGACATAGTGTTACATTAAGGAGTAAGACCAGTGGTATGCTCCAGATTATTGTATACAATTTAATTATGTGAAGTTTCATCTTAAGTTTACCTGTTCTTTCAATCCTGCAGATGGTATATGTGTTATCTGTGTACAACACAAAAGAAAAGCATAATAAAGTTACGGTGAGTTACCCTTGCATTAATGTACTATAGTCATATACGAGATACCACTGTCGTAGTCCATTACATATTTCAACTGTCTTTGGGAAGTCAGATCAAGAAGTTAATGTTTGACACATAACATTGCCTTCTTGATATTTTAGATTTGTTTATTTGGTCATTGCCTTCTTGATATTTTAGATTTGTTTATTTGGTTTTCATTTCAGTAGTAAAGCCTATTAACTTTGACGATGTGGATACATTTGTCTTATGGACTTTCAAGTAGTGGATGCCTTTTAAATATACTACTTATAGATTCTCTTCAAAATTGGTTAATTGTTTATAATATTTTTGACTTTTAGCTGCTCTTTCTGTTAGATATATTTTGTTCCTGTTAAAGGTCCAGTTTTATCCAATTCTTCCTAACAAGTAGATGGGATCATTATCATCTGGAAAGAGTGAAACTATTTGAAATATTGTTGCTCCTTTTTTGTTTGTGATAATGAAATTTGTGCTTAATCTTCCTTAGCAACATGCAAAGAATAGGTTTTCTAAAAATTACATTAATTAGAAAAGTATTTCTGCAAACAATTTGTGCTTAATCTGACATAGCAGCATTCAAAGATGATATCTTCTAAAAATTACATTAATTAGAAAAGTAGTTCTGCTACCATGCATTTTCAGAAAGGAGATTCCTTAGGTTAGGATAGGATGAGGCAGCTGTCATTGTCGCTTGCATTCCAGCTGTCTACTTTCATTGGTAGCTTACATTTCTTTGTCCATTTTCCTGGATAAAGTTAACTGTATTGAGGTGTGATGCTATTGCAGATGGCAGCATTTAACATTCAAGAAGCATTACTTTGGAAGGAAAAGATTGAGTACGTAATTGATAAGGTTTGTGTTCCTTGGACAGGATTCTTACATCATCTACTTCTCCTTCTCCTTCCTGTACATAAACTCCTTTCTGTTTCTCTTCTCATTTTTTTATTTAAAGAAATAATGAAAGGTCTTTAGAATCTAGTTTCTGAGCTCTCTCTCCTTGGTTGTGCATCATCCTTTACATTGGATCAAATTATCATGCTCAACCTTAAGTATTTATTCATTTTTTTAATTTAAAGAAATAATGAAAGGTTTTTAGAATCTAGTTTCTGGAGTTCTCTTTCCTTGGTTGTGCATCATCCTTTTCATTGGATCAAATTATCATGGTGAACCTTAAGTAGTTATTCTTCCTGGCTGTTCTCATGTCCTTATGGATTCATCTCCTTAGTGGGTGAAAATGGTTCTTTCCTTGCATGGAATGATGCATATGGGATTACTTCACTATTATCTGTGCAGCATCAGGATTGCCAAGTTCCAAATGGTAACAAATATGTGTCTTTTGAATATAAATCTGGCATGGATAATGGGAGAAATGCGTCTTCTTCAGACCATGAAAGTCAGTGAGTGCCTCTTTGACAATATCCATGTGCTTGTTTCATTTTATTTGACTAGTAATTGATAAGTCTCTAATACTTTTCATATATATCTTTTAACTTTAACTTTCCTAATGTTACAAAATTTTTCAATCTTTGGGCTGGATTCTAAGGCTGGTCCTGAAAATGTTTTGTCATAGTTATTCAGATTTTTTCTCACTGCTATGGTGATCTGTTAGCAAATGACACGAAATTGCACAATAGATTATAGAGAACAGGGAACATAGCATTTTATGTGATTCAGCAAGTGTGCCAGCGTCCATGGAAAATTACATTCTTTTTCACTACTCATTGCCAATGGTAATACAACCCTATAAAGACCTAGAGTTATTTTTTATACAACATGGGCTAATAAAAATCCAAAATTACAAATATACCCCTTCTACTTCAATGGAAGGACTGTGCCCTTCCTTGTGGGATCCCTTGCCCTTACTGGCAGCATTACTGTTACTTAAATATACTCTATATTAATGATATGAGCCACTGCTAACATGAACCAAAATTGGTGCTACAATTGGAGTCAAAATGCTATTAGGGCTAGTTTTAAAGTTCATGTGGCTGTAAAGTTCTCATATTTTATATGCTTTGATACTTTTTTCTAAGCTCTAATCATCTACAGGTTCAGTGCACAGGAGGATGAAGAGGAATCTCATCGACAAATTTTGCGGAGAACAACAATTGGAAATGGTTCTCATTTATGCCCTTCACTTCTGACCTAAAGTTTAAGCAATGCAAATTATGGTCAAATCTTATCTTTTTCATCACTTTGTAGGTATTCCTGATTCAGTACTTGACTGGACACGTGAAGTTGATTCAGAATTGTCGAAACAAAATATCAATAACCAAGCATTTTCTAGAAAGCATTGGCGTCTACTACAATGCCAAAATGGTTAGTGCATTTCCTTGTTTTCTTGTTTTTTTGGTATTACTTAAAATTTTAGAACATAATCAGTTACCTGGCCATCTTGTGATAACATAGATGAGTTGCTGTTGATGAGTCTTTTTCTTAATGTGCTCTAACTATATATGGCAGGACTCCGGATCTTTGAAGAGCTTCTTGAAGTTGATTACCTTGTATGAACTATTAAACTAATGCCAAGTTCTTTGCTGTGAATCTTGCTATTGTTGATGTTATGATTAATTGTTGTTCTCGGCAGCCAAGGAGCTGTAGCAAAGCAATGAAAGCTGTGGGTGTGGTTGAAGCTTCCTGTGAGGAAATATTTGAACTTGTAATGAGCATGGATGGAACACGTTTTGAGTAGGTGTTTCATTTTTCTTTTTGTTTTTTTAGGTGAAATTTATATTTAAAAAGGGATTAGAACACTTTAGACCCAAACGCCTATATAGCTATACAACTGTAACTTGCATTTACAAACAGGAAAAAAATAAAAAAAAATATAGGAATTTGGATTTTCTTCTTCTTTACTTCTGTGGAAAGTGTTCATTGGATATGATAGTTGAAGCTAAGCACAAATATTACCGCTGCATTTGGTCAATGATTCTAGTGAATCTTATTGGCATCAAATTGTTTCCTTTCTTTGGAGTTGAGAAAAGGGAAGAAAAAGTCAAGATTCAGCATGCATGGGCATCTTTTCCTGTGTTTTCTAAATGGGCTACTAGCATGTTTGCTATTTGCCTGCCCAGTTAGACTTTTCGCCATAGATATTTGAAAAATAGTTTTGATACTTCAATTGTCCATCAAATGATTCTTTTACAGTGTCCTATTTTTTGTCCCTCCTATTTTGGATTTTTTTTCATGTTTATTTCAATGCCTTGTGCAGGTGGGATTGCAGTTTCCAGTATGGCAGTTTAGTTGAGGAGGTGGATGGGCATACAGCTATACTCTATCACAGACTTCAGCTGGACTGGTTTTCAATGTATTATTCTCTCTCATGAAACTCCTCTGCCTAAATTTATTAAGATGTGACATATGTTGTTCAGCATGAAGCTTTTTTTTTTCGTTTTGGTTATGAAAAAATGTTCTCTCTTTTCTCTTGATGGGTATCTTTCTGTGAGTTGCTGTGTAATTATTAATTATATAGCTATCTCCATGTTTTGAAGAAAATCTTGAGCTGGAAAGGAAGGATGCTTGACACATTCTGTGGCAAATGTGAATTCTTAGGGCCTGATCAATTGTGGGGAATTAAATTAATTTTCGAAAATGCTTCTCCAAGAAAAAGGGATAACAAGAATATTTAAATGCATCTTCTCCAACTTTTCTGGCCCATCTAATTTGAAAATATTTTTTGCTGAGAAAAAAATTTAAGTGTTTCATTTTAGTCATTCATACAGTTAATTTTCAAAGTGGTGGAAGTACACATCTTGGTATCTATGTATCTATTATATGTTACTATATAATAGTAATATTAATAAGTAAGTATCTTTCTTGAAAATATAATTTTAAATGTTACTAACAACGAATTCGTTTTCCTCCTTTGTCTCTAGTTTCTTCATGGAAAAGAAAAATGTGATAAAGAAGTGAAAAGCAAAAACTGCTCAGAATGAAAAACAAAAAATGCTCTTTTCCCAACAGAACAAGTCCTTAATGTTGAGATTTTCCAAATGTAATCAGTTTTTGGTAATATCAGATGATAAAGTTCTGTTGTATTGACAAAGAATTGTTACTGACTATGCAACATGCTAAAAGACTCTTCATTTTGTTTATTGACAAAAAAATGAATATGCAACATGCTAAAAGACTCCAAATATCATTTTGTTAGAATGATATTGCATGATGCTTCTGAGAGCGAAATGCATAAAACTGCCAGAACAAAATAAATATTTTTCTTCCAGAATTCACATGTTTTTTGCCTTACTATGTTTTTCACATGTCAATTGGCTTCAGGTTTGTCTGGCCCCGTGATCTTTGCTATGTACGTTATTGGCGCCGAAATGATGATGGAAGTTATGGTAGTGTTTTTTTCTAAATAGCTTCCTCTGTTTACATAATTTTTTAGTAACAATTAGTTGAGGTTTCTACACTTTCTGTAGTTGTGTTATTTCGTTCTAGAGAGCATGAGAATTGTGGTCCACAGCCAGGTTATGTTCGTGCTCATCTTGAAAGTAAGTCATCCCAACTCTGATTTGCTTTATGCTTGGAATTTTCTGATCTTAAAGCTTACATGTTAAGTTGTTTATATTCCAATTTTCTGCAGGTGGAGGATTTAACATCTCTCCCTTGAAACCTCGAAGTGAGAGACCCAGATCACAGGTTCAGCACCTTATGCAGATTGATCTAAAAGGATGGGGTGCGGGTTATGTTCCCTCTTTTCAGCAACATTGTCTTCTTCAAATGTTAAACAGTGTGGCTGGTGCGTTTTGTTTTGTTTTGTTTTTTGTTTGAGGAATATTTCAAATCTAAAGTCCAGGTGCTTCTTATATTTAAGTTTCTATATATTTCCCAAAGTTACAAAAGATAGAGTTTGATCTGTTTCACTCTGTTTACGTTTTCTTTTTCCTGTGGTTTGTTGTTTGTATTCATCTTTTCCATTAGCTGATTAATAGAATGTGGTTTATATGGTGATTCATGTTCATACGTACGAAGCATTATGGCTCTATTTATAAAGACCAACTGTTCCTTGTGTAGTATACATCCGTCTCTGAACATCATAAGCTTTTTTTACTGCATTTTTTTTAATTGTGGAAATAGTTGTTCACAATAGATTTTCATAGTGACATCAACATTTCTCACTGATGTATTTTCTTTCTTCTCTTTTAATTTTTTGTACAATTTCCCTGAGCTAGATGGTACATCGTGCTATATTTTTTATGCCTTCCTTTTAAAGTGTTGTACATTCATCTTGAAAAAGTGCTCCTTATTTTGGTGGCATTACTCTTAAAACCTTGGAAGCTGTTTCACTGCATTTATTTATTTTGAGTGCGGAAATAGTTGTTTTGCAGATTTTTGTTTGTATTGATACCATATGGCAATTGGGTTACATGAATAATAATAAAATTTGTAGAGATATTCTTTTGTCTATTGGATGGTTTTTGGTTGTTTAAATCTAAAATTGTCTTCACAATCTGTATGGTCCTGTTTGTCAGAGTTCCAGTTCTTTTTTTCTTATGATAGGGCTCCGGGAATGGTTTGCCCAAACAGATGAAAGAGGTGCTCCCCCTAGGATACCCATTATGGTCAATATGGCCTCAGCTTCGGTTTCTTCAAAGAGAAGCGTAAAAGCTCAAGAATCTTCTGTTCATCCTGCACCTACAGTTGACCAAATGAATGCCACAAGCAGAAGCTCCACGATGCTAGATGAGTACTCAGACGAGGACGAAGAATTTCAGATAGCTGAAGATGAGCAAGAGGTATGTTTGAAAAGTATTCCATAAGGTGTTTTCTTCGCAACCTTTCTAGCTTGTAATGTTTGTTCCTCCTTCTGCCCCCCTTTTCCTCTGTTTCAGGCTTACTCAACCAAGCCAGATAATGAGTTGAGAAAACCAGGTGGTTTTTACAATTAGTTTTTGTCTTGTCTTTCATGTATTGCTTCTGTAGATGTGTTAGGAACATAGGCTCACAATTGTCTTTTCACTTCTGTCTTTCCTCTGAAGCTTTGGATGAAGAGCCAGCTGATCAAATCGATTTGTCCTGTTTCTCGGGTAACCTACGTCGAGATGACCGTGACAATGCTCGTGACTGTTGGCAAATTTCAGATGGGAACAACTTCAGAGTTCGTGGCAAAAACTTTTGTCACGACAAGTCAAAGGTTCCCTGATTGTTGGCCTTATCCTGTTTGAAACTTACACTTAATATAGGGTTCCCTTACAAGCCTTGTCTTTTTTCTCATGTACTTTGTGTGTGTAGATCCCTGCTGGTAAGCACTTAATGGATCTTGTTGCTGTTGATTGGTTCAAAGATACGAAAAGAATGGACCATGTAGCTAGGCGCCAAGGATGTGCAGTACAAGTAAGAAGTACTTTTGTTTCAGACCTACCTTATTTTTCTCTTGGGGGCTGGAAATGAAAGTGTTCAAATGTTTCTATTTTGTTGGACCAAACAAGAAGTTAACTAGTTTTACATTACAGTTATACTTTTGTTAAAAAAGCCATCTTCTGACACAGTAGCTTTACATTCTTGTATGGAACATCTATTCCTTTTTCTTCCTGAATAGTTGTAACTTTTTCCTGTAAAGAACTTAGCATGAATTTTTTTTTAAATTTACGAGTTGGACTAGAGGTTGATTGTGTTCTTTCATTTAATAACAGCCAGGAATATTCATCAAGCTTTTGCTTATTAATTATCTCAAAAAGTGTTACACTTGAGCCTGACTGAATCTCTTCTGTAGGTTGCTTCAGAGAAGGGACTTTTCTCTGTAGTGTTTAATCTGCAAGTAAGTTTGTTCCTTTTGCTAAGTATGGATTTAAACTAAAAGTTTAAAGAATGGGCAAAAAAATTAGCATTTTACTCTCTACAGGTGCCTGGCTCTACACACTACAGTATGGTCTTTTATTTTGTGACAAAGAGATTAGCACCTGGATCTCTCTTGCAACGTTTTGTTGATGGTGATGATGAATTTCGTAATAGTAGGTTTAAACTTATTCCATCAGTTCCCAAGGTACTTCCTTTGATCTCCCAATATCTGAAAAGTGCTTTTGCTAGGTTTTTAGGGCTTCTAAGGGCACTTCTCATTCTTGCTAGATTTGGACAACGGTTGACTGATTAGGATTCATGCTTTGAATGTTGAATACATGTAACGGATGACATTATTTACTGAATTTTTCAGGCCTGAATAAATAGAGATGCGTAGAAGGAAATACTTGAAACACTTCCTAACTTCAACTGACAGTTCTATTTGCTGGATGTGTCATTAAATTGTACAGGGCTCGTGGATTGTCCGCCAAAGTGTTGGAAGCACTCCTTGTTTACTGGGGAAAGCAGTCGATTGCACCTACATACGTGGCCCCTCATATCTAGAAGTAGGCTTGATCTTTTGCATTTATCAATGCTTGCATACATTCTTGCTTATATGGTCTGCTTGGTCTAACATGGTCTATTTATCTGTAGGTTGATGTTGATATTGGTTCTTCTACTGTTGCTAATGGAGTTCTGGGCCTTGTAATTGGCGTAATAACAACATTAGTGGTTGATATGGCTTTTCTTGTACAGGTACTTTTTGTATACTTGAGACCTATTCTCAATATTAGTATTCTTGTTGCAAAGGAATTGAGGGCTGATAGGATAGGAGTACGTCCACGCTCATTCTCAATAATGCATTGTCTTTTCCATGGATTCTTATTTTTAGTTCCCTTTACATGCCAAGAAAATATTTTTCCTGTTCTCTTCGAGCTGCTCTCTCTCTTTTGGTGATTACTATATACATATAATACAAGGATGTAGCTAAGAAGCACAAAAGTAGTAGTTACCTCTGTAACATCTACGTTAGTTACTATTGACTTTTTACTGACCATGACTTGGCCACCGCTCGTATTTAAATTCCTGGATGTGATTGCTAAATTCACAAATGAAAATTTTAAAATTATATGAAATACTCCTTCAATCTTCTTAAAAGCGTATATTGGGACATTTGTGATGCCCTGGGTTCCTGTTTATGCTGCACTAGTTACCGCCATAGACACTTCTGTTGACAGTTGATACGAGTGGCCTTGACTTCATGTCTTGGAGTAGCCAGGATAGGCTATTCATTTTTCATTTTTCATTCTCCACATTGGAGCTCTTGCATTTGGTTAAAACTATGAAAGAAGGAAAGGCTAGCAGAGATACTTGGCACAAAGGATGTGCCCGCATCTTATACTCTTTATGTTTCCTGGTCTCTTTCTTCTTATAAGATAGTTTCATTGTGCCATGCGTCCAAGCAAGGGCTCATTATGTCCTAAATCTGTTTTGCAATAATATTTTAAGCGCGTGCCATGCCAAGTGCCGTAACGTGAGGAGTGTTTCTCAAGGAACCAAGTGATTCAAGAAACTCATTTAGTGCTACATCCGTGCTTATTTATTTTCTCCCCGACGTGAAACATTTATTTTATTTTATTTTGCCCTTGTTCGCAGGCAAATACTATGGATGAATTGCCAGAGCGGTTAATTGGTGCCGTTCGTGTCTCTCATATAGAGCTCTCATCTGCTATAGTTCCAGATCTGGAGAGTGATCCGTCGTCGACAGATTGAACCTACTGACCTTATACTGATTGTACACAAAAATCATTTATTTAGGCATATGCGTGTATTCAATGCACAATTCTATGCCATTAAGAACACAATCAATTTAGTGTTTTCAAATGAAATTTTGCGCAAAACATGGTGAAAAAGAAAATGTTTTCTCATGCTATTTCTCCGTTACTCAGTTCCAAGTAGCAACTTTTTCAGCAAAAAGTGAAAATACGTGTGCAATTTGGCGAACATATATAGACAAGATTTTGCAATTTGATCCTTGATTATCAGTATTGCTAATGAGACGTGTAAGAACAAAGAGAAACAAGTAATTGACACGTGATTGCTCACAAATATTGTGAGTACATGTAGATACGTGTTCTGCCTCAGTATCCTTTAGAATTTCAATTTTCAATAGCTGTTGAAGACATTGTGCGTTGACTATTGCGGCTCTGCTTTCTGGTTAATAAAATCCCTGAAAGCATCCAAAGAACGGGTTGAACTCTCTGGGAAACCATTCTCGAATTTAGCACTCAGATCAGCTGCCCTTATCTTCATCTCATCATCCCCTACCACCCTCTTTATTCCCTTAACAATGTCATCCTTCTTAATAAGGTCTTCTGTGACTGAGATCATGCACCCAACTTTCAGATGATTCACTATCAACTGAGCATTATTATACTGATCACCTCTGATCGGCCACGCCAAAATTGGGACCCCAAGTCCCAGAGCTTCCATGGCGGAGTTCCACCCACAATGAGACAGAAATGCAGCCGTTGAGGGGTGACTCAGTATCAACAACTGTGGAGCCCAACCGTGTATTATCAAACCTCTTTCACCAACCCTTTTGTCCAATCCATGAGGAAAGTATCCCTGCTCGCCCTCTGAGTCACCCCTCAACATATGCGGTGGTGGACCCGGTCTCCCGGACCCGGGTTGTATGACCCAAATGAAAGACATGTCGGTAGCCTCCAATGCGTCGGCCAGCTGTGGGTATTCAGCCATGTTGGGTCCAACTTCGCTACCAAATGAGACGTAAAGAACCGACCTTTTCGGCTTGGAGTCCAACCATGAGTTCACCTCCTCTTCTGTCATCGTACTACGTCGGTTGGCTCGAATTTCGCCGTCGTGTACAATGGAACCTGTCGACACCCAGTACTTGTCCGGAAGTAACGGACCGACACCCCATACCGGTTTTGCCGTCTGGTCCGCTATGTACCTCAGAAACTCACTCTCAAGTTCATCGCATGTGTTAAACATAAACGCGATTGAACCTTCAGCTGCCTCCAACCACGGTGGTCGGTCGCCTTGCCTAGGTGGCGGACCTGGCGGTGCTCCCATTAATCCACCTGGTGGTGGAGGCGGTGCTCCCATTAATCCACCTGGCGGTGGAGGCGGTGCTCCGCCGCCGGGATGATCACGATGGCGCCACTTCAAATCCAAATCGGAAAGCGCCATATCTTCCGGTAATCCATCAAGCAAACAGATCTCTCCGGGCTTTAACTCTTTCAGTTTAGCCTTCCACATCGCGTACTCCATAGCAGCAGAGCACGCACCAGAAGTGAAGAACCCAATGGTTGGAATCTCAAACCTTTTAAAGGCTTCAGAAGTAGAGCTCATCATAACATCGACCAGAGCGCAAATGGGCAGTCTTGTATTTGGTTGCTGAGAAATGGCAGACAAAAGTGTCTCCAGGCCTTGTGACATATGGCCGTGTCGATCATGGTGATGATTAGGAGGTAAGGGCAGGTCGGAGCTTGGCTGTTGCGGCGGAAGTGGAGACGGGGGCGAGGAATTTCCTGGAAATTCGATGACTTCGAGGAGAGGGAAGTGGCGGAGGGAAGAGGGGATGGAGGAGAGGAGGTGGGTGGGAATGACAAGCGAGGCTTTGAACTTTCGAGAGGCGACATGCTTTGCAAGTTCAATGCTTGGGAGGACATGCCCTTGCCCAAAAAATGGCACTATCCAAATTTCATAATTACGACACATAACTGTAATGTACTAAATTTGATGTTTTTGGCTTTAACACTCCAAAGTGCCTCTTGACGCTCGACGGTAGGAGCCTATATAGGAATCAGGTGATGACCACAGTAAGTTTCTTAGCTACAAAGTAAAGTTGATTACGATAGGATACGCGGAGTTGACTGTTAGTTATGAGTTACGAGTTACGAGTTACGAGTTACGAGGAATCTATTCTAATTATTATTATATTCTTGATAAAGGCCATAGCCATAGGTTCCGTTACTTGGGCCTGACGAAATACGAATACACCGTCCTACTTGTATTTGGATTACTCTGCTGTCGACTCAAATGTTCACGCGAGACCAACACCATTGAGACATTTGGTTGAGTCACCTACTCGTCTACATTATTTTTCACACATTCATTCATTCCCTTGCTTGCCGCGGGACAGATCATTTGCTTCGTTATTTCGTGCCTATTTTATTTTATAAATGTCTATTTATTCAACAAAAAAGACTCATAAAAATACTTATAGAATAGAATAAACACACAATAACAAGAAAAGGTGATCTAAACCCACTTGTCACAGTAACACCGTTATAACAGATGATGTTTTGACTGTAAATGTGATTCAGACATTAAAACTAATATTTTAAAAATTAGATTATAAGTTAGAATCGGTAAAATCAAAATTTTAAAATTTAAAAGGTTCAACTTATATGAAACAGTTATAAAATGAGATAAATATTGATTAAAATTAAAAATTTTAAAATATGGTTTAAAAAGGTTGTCTTTATTTATCAAAAAATTTAAAATTTAATTAAAAAAGAAGATTGTTAAATAAAAATTATTTTGATTTATAAAAATCGATTAATTTACAAAACTGAATGATTCACTAATAAACTAGTCAGTGTTTAATAACGAGGATTATTAAAGTAAATCAATTCGAAAAATTTAAAACTAAATCAAAAATTAATCAATTTAAGATTTTTACGGTCAAACTAATTGAATTTTTTAATCAATGGTTAAAACCTCAAATTATACTTTCTTTTTCCAAATCATATCAATTAGGTATCCATCGACCATAACATTGGATTTTATTTACAGGCAAGGTTGTTGATTTGACAAGATTTTAATATAAAGATGTAACTTTCTTTTCATGACATCAGATGTTGCTATACAGGTTATAAATACGATAAATTATAACAACAATTTTGAAATTTATCCATCTTTTTCAATATTAACTAAAACTATTAAAAGTAGTGGTAAAGTTATCCAATTTTTAATTTCTTGTAGATGTAATCCATCAGCAATTCTATAATTAACAATATTGATATAATATCAAGTTATTTAATTAAAAAATAAAATAAATATTTTTTGTTAATCCTAAACTTAATACTAGATACTTTGCAATCTAATTTTGCCATTACTGTCATTAAGGGTATTACAAAGACTTTACAAGAAACTCCAAGTTTGCATACAAAGTAAGCCAAAGTCTAAGTATGGTAGTTGAACTCTCCTAATTTGATTAAACTTTACCAAATCCCTTATGATTAAGGTGTTTCCACAACAAAAAAGTAAACTCACGAATTTTACTTAGCCAACACAATAAAATGGACTTCAATAAGAAAACAAAGATGCACAAAGCTTTACATCAAAATTGACAACCTTTATATTACTTACAATTGATACAAAAGCTCCAATTCTCGCTAATGAATAAAGCTAAGCTCAAATGAGCTATTTATAGGCTTTTGGAGACTTGTTAGGCAAGAATACAATAAAATGGTTTCAAGGCCACTAAGTTACTAACTTAGTTGGTAGTTGACATCTCCAACTACTTTAGGCACTACTTTAATGGTTGGTTTACATAACTTACCACTAACTCATTTCTAAGTAAAAGAAGTATGTAAAATGCTTATAAAACACCTGATCCAAATTTTTTGCCATGTCCTTCCACTTCTATGATGATTCATCTAACTTTGTCACATCAACCATGATCTTCATCCAATGGTGAAGGTTAGCTAAGTTCTAAGCTAATTCACATGTGGTCCAACCAATACATACCCATAGTCTAGTTTGTTCATCCATGGTCCCTTATTTGAGCACCATTTCATCCTTAGTCCTACCAAAGACATCTTAGGTAAGTCCAACTCACCCTAGCCAAGCCAATTGACGCTTCGCTGTTCATTAAAGCTAGCCACAGCTCAAACCATGCTTGATTTTATTTGGTTAAGTTACGTTGAAGTTTCACACGCCATTGTTATATGTGTGATCTCACTAGCTTTAGACTTAAGGCCTATTTCTTGTTACTTTTTGTTCTCACATCTGAATCTTTTATCCTGTCGAAGATTTCTATCAATGTGCACCAATGCATGTAAAACCATCTACAATGCCCGTTTTTCTTGCCCACTCGCAAATCTTTGCCTTGTTTCATCATCCCAAGTATCAAATATGGGCCAAGGCTTGCCAATTCTTGCACAATTCCATAACGTTAAACTTAGGGATCCAACAAGTGGCTCCTATTATTTGTATCCCAATAGTTGCACTACTGTCACTAGCGCTTGCTCACCTCTTTTTCTCAGCATGAGCACTATCAACGCCTCCTCTTTTCTATATCTCAACACGAGCACCACTAATGCTTCTTTTTCTCTTCAACAACTTTTTAAATTCTCAAGTACTCTTCAAAAGCGTAGTCTTTTTTTTTGTCAATTTCTTAGTACTGATAGCTACTATATCTATTATGATTTTTTGGGAGTATTCTTGATTCTTTTCTCAGGTTTAAAATTCTCATTTTTTTCCTTGATCGGTGGCTTGAACATAATAAAAACACAATGGGGAGAGAACTTTCTTTTTTTAATTTATATTTTTTTGACATCCCCTAACAAATATTTATATAAACCAATTGTTGAGAATGTTCAGTTAAATCTCAAAAAGTGGAGATGTTGATGAGGTGAAGATTTTGGTAGACTTCTTGTATTCATATTTCAAAGGCTTAAGATCACATGCTTAAATTATAGGGAAACACTGTTCATTATAGATTTTTGTTTAAGCGAACCATAATTATTTTTACCTTTTCTTAAAAGCATAATTTGAACTCTATTATTTTTGTCATAATACAATTTAAACCCTAGTGTTTGAGAGTGTTCAATTTTAACCTTTAATATTTTTAAAATTTTCAAAATATACCCTAACTAAATGGAACTAAATTTTTGCCTATCAATTGTCACATCAACATTTTTTAATATTTTAATTAGTTACTCCTAATTGAGTATAAAATTTCTAATTAGACCTCAATTGAAACAGATAGGGGTTTATAAAGTATTTTTATATTGTAAACTAGTAATTGGGTCAAACAGGTATGCTTCAAGTCCAATACTTCTTCTCTGAACAATGGATTACTTATTGATTTTTCAAGTCCGTATATTTCTTTCTACTCTCATCCTTCCTCTTCTGGAAACATTTGCAATTGCTTATGTCGTAGCTTGTGTATACCCTTTAAAACCAGTCTTTTTCAAGAAGGTGATGAGTGCGGAGCCAAAGGTTTGGAAGAGAGCTTTTATGATGTTTATTTGGATTTTTCTTGTTTTTGTCTTCAATATTATTATAGGAGCTGTATTTTTGTTGCTTGCAGCTATTTTTCAAACTATAATGGAAGTATATGAGTTATGATTATGATCTCATATGATTATGATAATTATCTTGATCTTATACATTGTTGATATTGTGTTGGGCTAGTATGATTTCGCTTTTAAAAGAGGTTTATAGGATGAAAACCTTGAAGAAGAGCAGGAACTTGATAAACGGTAAAATTGGAGTTGTTGCTCTTCTTAACATTCTCGAATTGTTTTTTGGAGAATTAAGACCCTTTATCAGATCTTATGGTGTATTTATAGACATTGAATATGGGTATCATATTTGGAGTGAGACTTGGTGTAACATCCTGCCCCCTACTTCGGGTTAGAACCCTAAAATTTGGTGCATGTGAGCTATGAGGCTTGGTTTAAATGAAATTAG
>JANZLX010000005.1:11648923-11659099 GCA_025531955.1 Erythroxylum orinocense
GAAGACGAAGGAGGACGACTGGAGACCACGTTGACCGCGAGGAGGGGACGGCGAGGAGACGGCGGCGAGACGAGATCCGCGAGGAGGGGACGGCGAGGAGCAGCGGCGAGGAGAGGAGAGGAAGGAGAAACCGAAGGAAGGATCGGGTTACTCGGGTAGATAAAATTAGGTTCATTTTTTTTTATTTTCAATTTAGTCCCTCCAAGCTTTTAAATTTACGGAATGGTCCCGATATGTACCGGTATTGGCGGTACTGGCGGTACCGGCGGAATTTATACCCGGTACCCAGATGACCGTTCCGGTACCAGTTTTTGGCCCGTGTACCGGCCGGAACGGTACGGTATTCATATCTTTTTCAAGCTTTGGTTGCTTATTTCGAAATACTAGACATTAGGTCCCTGGGTTGTCTGTGTTTCTAATTCTCTGCTTCATATGTCCCTAACCTGTTTGTAGAAATTCCTTAACGAAAACCTGCCTGTTCAAACGCTATGACAACGGAAAGTACATCGTCCTCTACAAGGGCCACTTTCGTCGATCAATTAGTAGTGAGTTTATTTTTATAACCTCCTCAACTCTCAGTTCTATTACTTCTCTAGGGCTCCAAGTTCGTATGGTGATTTTCAGGTTCCAGGGGATGTTGTCGTTGATCTCTCTACCATGACGAATCAGACTATCAAGCTTGGTGGCGGCCTTCGTCAGGTCTCCTTTCAATTTCTTTTTGTTGTCAAATATCCCCCCCAAAAAAAAAGGGGCACAGTTAACTAACAGTTTGTTTTGAAGCTTTCTAGGATGGTGATGCTATTTCCGTTATAAAGGCTGGCAAATTCAGGTTCTCTAGGCCTAACAAATATTGGGTTGAAAGCTCCCACAAAAGGGTCAGTTTACTTTCACAATAATATCAAAACTGCTTATGTCACAAGGTGTTGCTTCCTGCTATTATTAGTTCCTTTTTAATTTTCTTGGACTCAGCTGTGTGAAATATTGAGCAGACTTTCGATCATTTGTTGCAGCACAAATTGAAGTTTGATTATTAAGGAATATATATGCTTAACAATTTTGAAATGAAGATTTCTCTCCTGATTTTTGGATTTTCACTATGTTTGATTGCAGAATAAAATTGTGCATAGTTTTGTATCCTTTACTTGGTAGTGGTGGTGTTCTGCTTGTGTTTGTACTTTGTTTTGGAGCAATCATCAGTTTTTTGATTCGCAAATGGCTTCTGATAGCTCCACTGGATAATGCTTGATCTTATGCTTAACTTCTTCTTTTTCTTTTCTTTTACAGTACATACCTTGTGTCGAGGATACTGTTCTAGGAATTGTGGTAGACTCCAAAGCAGATGTAAGCATTCATGTCCTGTCTGACCCAAAATTTGCTTCATTGTTCCTTGGTAGTTTTGAAGAAATTTTATGTTTCAACTTCAGTCTTGGTTCACCCCCCCCCCCCTAAACATATGTGAAATAGCTGTTCCTCCTGTGTTTTCTTTTTCTGCAAAAGAAGTATGCCTAGAGGAAAGTGCTTGCAAAACGTTGATGACGACCTTCTACAGGTTGGCAATTCATTTTTGCGGTGATATTAATTTTTGGTTTGCTTTGGCGAGCATCATAATCACTTATGATAAAACTGAATGGTTGGCTTAGTGTTGTAGAGAATGAAATTTCAGTCTTAGTTATGGTGTAAGAGCAGAAAGAGTTTGTCTATGATTGATTGCTATATTTCTTCTTGTAACTATGCGTTATGGTAGAGGAAGAGAATTTCATAAAATTTTAATCAATTATTTGGCTAGAAATTTCCTCCAAAAAATCAAACTTGCGAATTAGTTTAGGAGAAAGATAGAGATAAGCGTTCAAGTCGGCTAAACTTACGTAGTTCTCAGGCCTCACTAATCTTACTAAAAAATAAAGATATTGGTTTATGAGTTAGGGTTGGTCTTATATATCCTATTTATTTACTTATCTGTGGTATCCATGCAATGTAATTGTTCTCATATATATCCTATTTATTACTTATTTATGGTTTCCATACAAAGTAATTGTTCTGTAGGTTCTGCCTATCTCCCTAATTTTGGTATGAGTTATAGTATCTATCCAATTTGCAATCACATCATGTAAATCTTTGAAGTCTTTCTTGATAATTGATCAACTCATATTTTTTACTTTTAGAACTTCCTTGTGGATATAAAGGGACCTTCATTGGCATTTTTGCCTGTGCTGGCATTTGAAGGAGGAACAAGGAGAAATATTCCAAAATTTGAGGTGGGTACATAGTACATCATAGGACATCAAGTCATGCATGTCAGCCCTGTTCAAATATCAAATGGATTGCTATTGACCTATGAGATAACAGTAAATGTTTGTGAGTCGTGCCTCCTGCTTGAAATTTATCTGATAATTGCCTCACATTTTAAGGTTATTCATTCCTTTTTTTATTTTGTCAATTGGGAGTGGATAGCCAAAATTTCCTTTTTATGTCGTAACAAATCTGCTTTCCTTTTGGATTTCAGAGTGTAAGAATTTTGATGGTAAAACCAATTGTTCAGCCAACTTTATTATACTAGTTTGCAAATGAAACCAAAAACTAATTTTTTTGCCATATATTCCACAAATTTTGCTGTTTATTTTTATTTTTTATGTTCTTTATAACAGAATAAACTGAGTGGTTTACTCGCAGAACTTCAATTGCATAATTGGTGTTTGCTTCGCTACATGCCATGCTATTGCATTTTTTCTCATTTCCTGGAACAGGTTGGTTCATTGCTTTATGTTCGGGTTGTGAAGGCAAACCCCAGAATGAATCCTGAGTTGTCGTGCGTGGATGGTTGGTTGCATTTGCTTTAAGATATTCCTGTGTCTTATTAGTTTTGTTGAATGCTATGGACTATCACTTATACTTGTGATCTTTAGCCAGTGGAAAAGCAGCAGAATTTGGCATCCTCAAAGATGGCTACATGTTTGAATGCTCAACTGGTCTATCTAGAATGTGAGATAGCGTCTCTCCTTCTAAAGAGTAGCCATTTTCTAATAATAGATTGCCACGTTTGTAACAAGAATGATAACAGCGTGCATGTCATTGTTGCATTTAATGAGCTTTTAATTTCTTTTCCAGGCTTTTGAGCTTACCGACATGTCCTGTTCTTGAGTCTCTTGGCAAGAAACTCTCTTTTGAGATAGCTGTTGGATTAAATGGTCGTGTTTGGGTATGGTACCTTGCTAGTACCTTAGTATGTCTTTTAGTTTCATTTGATCTGTCTTGATTCTTCACTTATTCTTTATGTTCCTTTTGGTTAACAATCGAACACTCTCCAGATTTTTTTTATGCTCTTAACGATTGTACTTCCCTTTCCAACTCCTGTAGATGGTATTTCGTTTTGGATGATTAAATGGCTAAATCTGATCTCTTGTTTTCTATTTTATGATGATCCAGGTCAATGCTGACTCTCCATCAACAGTCATCATTGTCTCTAATGCAATCATGAACTCAGAATCTTTGAGTGGGGTGCAGCAGAAGATCATGGCAGAGAAACTGCTGCAGAGAATGCAGGGTAAGATTGATAACCTTTGTCATTTTAATCTTCTACAAGGACCATATGGTTATACTTGGGAAGTTACTATGTGCAGAATGATACAGGAAAGCAGTCATTGGTCTTCACTATTTCATTTGCAGGCACCAAACTCAGAAAAAGGATTAAGATCTTCTAGTTCCTAGCTTTAGAAGCACAATGACTAGTTGTTAACATTTGAAGATAAAACATTCCAATTTGTATGCAGCAATTTTGAATAACATTGACCTTCTCTCGTGTTTCTTTTTGTATTTTCCAACGACCATATAATGGAGAATAAACAAGCGTACATCCGACTTTAATTTGCAGCAGATATGGGAGTTGAATTCGCAAGTTTTTGTATCCTCTAATCGTTAAAACCTAACAAAATTTGTCGCCGAACTCTTTGGTGTTGACAAAGAAAGCAGAGATATAAATTTTTGACATCTAGTCCTAGTTAGGAACACTCATATTGAGAAGCACATTAGCATATGAAGTGTGACCACTAAGCACATTTAAGCTTCAAGGACGTCAATGATTATCAACGGAAATCAATAAGGGAATCATATCATTGACTTGCACTATATTTCTTGCGCAAATGTTGTGAACAGTCAGAAATAGAATAAAGAAGAATATATAATAACATAAGAATGCTTAATTTGTGAGAATGAGGTTTGTTTCCAGATGAAGGCCTTGCTCTCAAGCAGAAGGGAGAATATTCAGAGCAACCTCTTTAAGCGATGGCATAGCTTCTTGCTTATGCAAACAAATATATGTGTCCCTCGCTCTTCTAAGGACTTTCCACGGACCAGGATAGCACCTATACCAAAAACAAAGATGAAACCTTTCAAAGAGTAAATTATCCACGACAATTCTTTCAATTAAAGCATACCTGAAAAGGGTTCCACCATTGCGTCCTTTAAAGTTGTGAATGTAATATACAGTCTCCATCTTTGGAAACAGGGTCTTTGAAAGAGAAGCCAGCTTTGGGTAGAAGAAAGGTGGGTAATCTTAGTTCATTTCAAGGCCAACTTTGGTCTCATCAGTGTATAACTAACATGATTGCATTACTCATAACCCATTCTTTTCCTTTCTCCTTTTGGGAAGGTAAGAAAAGTTCTCCTATTGAACCCATGGAAAAACCCGCAATTATATGAGAATATGATAAAACTGAGTCTGAGATAGCAAAGGATACAGCCAGATCTTATCCGGTCAAGTTCGCCATTGAATATAATCAATTTCCGACTTGTGTTTGCGACAGCTTCCTTGTAAAGCTCTTCGACCACGAGCATTTCTACGAAATACATCCTCTAAATAAGCAAGATGGCATTTCAATGCAATGCTACAATGTTGCAGGTTTGAATCTACCGTTGACATTAAAGTATGGGTAAGCAACTAGGAAAAGTTCATCTTCTGGCTTCACACGATCGGCCATTTTGACTTTTTCAACAAAACCAAAATCCTCAAAGAATGATGGCTTAGTCAAATAATCCAACTTCAAAGAAGATCCTTCGAAGGCCGACTTTCTTGCAAATTTTACTTCATTTGCCTCTGGGAAAAACTGCCATAATTAAAGCAATTCCGTATCTAATGGTGCAGATATGTGATGAGGGGGATAAAATTACATCTTTATTATATTAAGGAAAAGAGAAAACATATGGAGACAAAATAGGGGACGAAGACATGAACAGAAAGGAAAAGGTTGACATGCAAACTGCGTAGAAGGTAACCAGACTTTGGCTAAAAATTATCCATCCTGAAACAACAGTAACCACTTAACTCACATCTTTGTAATAGCATTACAGTCCACCAAAGGATGGCTTAGTTAAGGTCCATGTTACTTTTGATGATACTGTTGATAATGCTAATATAATAGCCAAGGAGAACTACTTGAATTTCATTTTTTAAGCACTTTGACCCCCTGTAACAAACATAAGCCTAGCACCTCGTAAAACAATTTGTAAAAATCAAATGGATTGTTTTTGTGGAGTTCAAATTCAAATGAGGAACACGAAATGAACTTACTATTCTTGTTCGTGCAACTTTCTCTGGACTTACAAAGGAATCACAAAATTCACGTATTAACTGCATACTCCCTGTCATTTCTATTCCTCCTTCACCATCACCTGATTTACAGTGTAATTTAACAGATGTACAGAATATCCGGTGAATTGAGTCACATAATTGCAGACGAAGAAGACTTCAAATGCAACAAATATGCACCTGGTACTGATTCAAGTCCAGCTGTTGGAAATTCAATCTCCTGTAAAAGATGCTTGCTTTATTATGGACTATTCAGGAATGCCACATATATTGTGAATCTATAGTTTCCAATTCCTGAAATATTAATTTAACTGCTGATACTAACCATCAACTGTCTGTTATCCTGCAAAGCCAATTCAGCTGCTTTTTTGGCCTGTTCATCAGTTCAAGTCTCAAATTATGCTGTCATGTTTCGCAGTTACGAGTATGTCATTACACGGACATAATGAATACAGAAGCGTACTTGTTCGAGGAGCTCTACGTAGTCACTGGGAAAAGGCACATCATATTCAACCAAGGGATTATCATCCCTTGAAGCTGAGCAAGGTCTAAGATAGGCGCCAACAGACTTTGTGATTGAACTGATTCTATTACTAAGGGGATGTCCAGCATTCTTTGTCTGATAGGTTTGGCAAATAATATCCTAGAAAATCTTAATCAAAACAAGTCAAAAGAAAAGATGGAGAAGATTAGAATTTGTGTCTAATCTTTATAAGATCGATTATGGTTATTTCAGAACATTTTTCTCCTGAGTCCTGAGAAATCTAGATTTCAGTGAACTCATTCTATGCTACAGATAGCTGTGTTTTCTTTCTTTTATTCTCTTTGATATCATATTCAACCATATGGTATTGTATGTGATTCGCAATTTGAACAAAAGAAACTATAGACATTCTAACAGATGACTTGAAGTCTTGAATTCATTTACGTCTACTTACTTATGGCGAAATGACGGTGAAGCTATATCCCCATTGACTGAAACTCAATTCCCAAAATGAACTAGTTTGAGTTGCATTTTGATTATGGACTAAGAATCTTACCAAGCAAACCATTTTCCTTATCAATAGAAGAACCATTGAATTGAAATTACACCCATGGAATTGTTCGCAACAGATAAATTATGCGTTTTCCTTCTTATAGTTTTTATTGTCACAACCAAATTGGAAAAATCCATATTTCTGTTCTATTCCACAAGAACAGCAAATAATGAGCAAAAAAAAGAAAAACAAACAGGAAAAGAAGGAATTGAACTTAGCAAAGCAATGGAGTCCCAATTGTTTTGGGCTTAACTTACTACAGTTAACGTATTTCAAATCCTAAAAAGAGTCATTCGTTGAGGCAAGGAATTCAGACAAAAACTCAACTCGTCAAACACTCACTAACCTTTGTAGGAGGAAGGGGAGATATTGGAAGCGCAGAAGTAGAGAAAATTGGAGTGCTGGATAGTCGCATTTTCTAAGTCTTTTTAACTTTCAGGTGGCTTTACTGGAAGTTGATATGTACTACGCTTACATTACATAAGGTACGTACAATCAAGTTGATGAGATAAGGCTATGTTGTCTATTTACATTACAACCACTTCAAAGTGTCTTCTTCCTAAAAAATCTTGGATCCCAAGTTCAGTAACGACTAAATTTGATTTAGCATACTGATTTTGGGTTGATTGGACCCATGTCTGATTAACTTATTATAATTAATTGGATAAAAATATAAAATTTAGATTCAAACTAATTCTAATCAAAATTAAATATTCTTATTTAAACTTATGTTCAATTAATTAAATTAAACCTAATTTGACTTTAGATTCAACCAACTCGAACTAAAATTTATTTTCTATCTTTATTCTCAATATAAATATTGAGGAAAGCTAAATTCAAAATTGGGAGATTAAATTTTTGGAACAATACTAAATAATACATATTCACATCATAAAATTAAGAATGATATATGTGTCTAAATTTTAATGAGTTTGACTCATATTAATTGAGTTTCAAAATGAGTTTAAATCAATGTTATGAATACTATATTGATACCAGTCCCAATACCAAGTTTAATTCAAGTATAATATTAAATTGATATTGGTCAATATCAGATACCATTTTACATAATATTTAAAAATGATAAAATAGTCCTTCAATATATTATGTTGTATGATTTATAATTTTACATCAACTTTATCTCCAAAAATCATAATAATAGAATTTGAAATATCAACATTCTATTTATTCATAATAATATTACTTTTCACATAATTCACGTATAATAACCACAATTAATAAACAAGTTTAATCATTAACCTAAGAATAATAAAAATTATTTAAAATGTTACAATTTCATCATATAATAAATAATAATTACATAAAAACATCAAATAGAAAGAATAGCAAAGTCCATGCATTATCTTTTAAGGGACAAAATTTGTTTAATTATATAAAGATAGTTGAGTGATAAATATAGTATTCTTCACCTTAAAGTAATAAGGAAAATATTTAATTATCATCAATTATTATTAATTTGAAAAATCTTTAGTCGAAATGAAATGATACTTTAATTTTTAAGTGTTATTAAAATAATCAATTACTAATTTTAGAGAAGTAACATGATTGGAATAAAGTCGAGTACACATTAATTTAATATTTTATATCTAATTAAAGCATCATATGATCAAATGATTCAATTATAAGAAAAAGTTATGCATATAAAAGTTAGTGAAAATCTCTTTAATATTTTTAATGATTGGGCAATCATAATATATTGCTAGATATTAATCTTAATCAACATATATAAATTATTTAGTTAAGTAAACTAAACAAGCTTAATTTATCTAATCATAAATATATATATATATATATTGTTAACATATTTAAGAACATAACGAGTAACGCACAAAAAATGATTGAAGAAAAAAGTAATTTAATTAAATTGAACTTGATTGTAAAGTTTGAAAAATTTTAAAGTCATATGTCGGACATTTGATAAATAAAGAGCAATATTAGATATTAATTCCAAATTTTATTTAATTATAATTATAATTAGTATTATATCTCAATTACATTATTAAAAGGTATTATAAATATATATAAATTCTGTACGAGCTATTATTATTGATATACTCTTTTCTACACCACTTGTTGAGATTTCTTAATTAGTTTGCATAGATATCATTGGAGGCTAAGTATCTGTGACGGTGATTTATAGTTTGCCTATTTTAAAAATTGACTTCACAAAGAATTGTAGAGAAGAAAATCACGTTTTTCAATAAAGTATAATTTATTCAAATTTTATTACGTTTATGAATTAATCATGTTATATATTAAAGTAATATTAGAATTTAAAAAAATGGATTTTTTTTTTATTTTCTTAAGCTACATACATGATAAATATTTGTTGAATAGATAATGACCACTATGTCTTCTTCAGTCGGTAAGAACCTATACTGAAGCGGATATAATTATTCCACCGTTTCTTCCTATATCGTATTAGTTCCAATCTTGTTGAATAGATAATGACCACTATGTCTTCTTCAATTGGTAAGAACCTATATACCGAAGCGGATACAGTTATTCCACCGTTTCTTCCTATATCGTATTAGTTCTTGAGCAAGGA
Source organism: Erythroxylum orinocense (assembly GCA_025531955.1). Lineage (NCBI taxonomy): Eukaryota > Viridiplantae > Streptophyta > Magnoliopsida > Malpighiales > Erythroxylaceae > Erythroxylum > Erythroxylum orinocense. The sequence goes on from JANZLX010000005.1 coordinate 11,658,111, forward strand.
ATGTAATACTTTCATGGATCGATTGATTTTTGCGTACCTGTATCACATAATCAACTCAACTCATCAAATTTTAAGTAGGTAATTCTATAATTGTTATCGCACAAATAATAATTATGGTATACAACATAATATGGATAATCAGTAAGTGAGCAAAAACATATAACTGTAATTGAATTCACAAGTGTCATAACAATTCGAGCAAGACATATATATATATATATACATGTCTGAATACTATGTTAACAAAGACTTATCTATAAGGCCCATCTGTTCAACATGACCAATAAATATTTGGGCAGTAAACCTTTTGTTAATGGATTCACTATCATAAGATCGGTATCAATATGCTCAATTGACACTTTATGTTTTTTCACTTCTTCTTTTACAGACAAATACTTCAAATCCACGTGTTTCGCACCCTTTGAATATTTGTCATTCTTAAAGAAGAATACGGCTGTGGAATTATCACAATAAATTCTTAACGGTCTAGTAATACTGTCAACAAGATCAAGACCTAAGATAAAGTTCCGCAACCACAATTTATAAACCGTGGCCTTAAAGCACGCCACAAATTCAGTCTCCATAATGGAAGTAGCAATGACAAATTGCTTTCCACTTTTTCATGAAACTGCTAATCTAGCTAATAGGAACATGTAACCAAATGTACATTTCCGTTAGTCTACACTCTTAGTAGTGTGCCCTAGGCCAATGGACATATGTGACTTTTATACTAACATTATGACTTATTAATAATATATTATGAGGTATTCTTTTATATATGAATGTATATCTTTTATGTAGTGTGATCTACGTTCCATGAATAGTATTAAGCTTATGTCATCAAGTATGTGACTTGATAGTAAAACCATAAGCATTATAATACTATTCTAAACTGTCCCTAGTCGATCGTTATTGGTGGAACAATAATGAATTAAGGCTAGTATGTGTTCTGATTGATGATCACGTTTTTCTGATCATAGATATGAGTT
>JANZLX010000005.1:11705611-11720766 GCA_025531955.1 Erythroxylum orinocense
GTCGATCATTATTGGTGGAACAATAATAAATTAAGGCTAGTATGTGTTCTGATTGATGATCACGTTTTACTGATCATAGATATGAGTTATCAAATTAGAAGCATAGATATATGTTAGAGAACATATATTGGATCGACCCACAAAAAGAACACTACATGGTTTCATGTCATTAGCGATTCTCAATATGGTTTGACTTTAGTCCTTTGAGTTGAAGTCATCATGGTTCTCTATATGAAGAATTCAGTGTTTTGACATTAGACTAAGTTATTCTTAGCCGAATAACAAGTAGTCTTATATTGGACATTAAATGAATCATGCAGAGGGATGTAAATGACGTAGATGAGATTTGTATCTCTCTTAAATGAGAGAGATATCATTTGGGCCTCTTGACAAATATGACTGAAGAAATGCATGGCCGTGCTTAAATGAATTGATGAGGAGTCATCAATGTCATTTGTTATAATCAATCAACTTAGAGATCAATAAACTATGATTAATCAAAGGTTGACATGTACTATGCCTTCTGATTAATTTTGATATCGTGTTACAAAGGGACTGAGCTTTTAATCATGGTTATAGGTTAAATCGGATTACCGATTCTCATTTGATTTGGGTAGTCATAATGTCTTGTTAGAGGCCGCTTATGACTTATGAGCCTTGAAATGTGATCAAGCCCATTGTCAACATCAAATGAGCCTACAGGGTCGCATACAAAGAGTGATGTGATCTGAGTTTATTCTCTTGGGCCTAATTTATTAGGTATTGAATAAATATATATGGATCTATTTATTGAGCTAGATTGAATTATGTTGTCGAGCTTTTATTAGATGGAATATAATATGGGCCGAAACTTATTGGACTTCAATGAGATTAGATTTTCTCTATAAATAGAGAAACTTAGGTCTCATTATAAGGAGAAGGAGACGAAACCCTAGCCACCTTCTGAGAGAAAATTATGTGGCGTTCGGAAAGGGATTCAGGACATGCTAGCATACAATAGCCGCTGCCCAGATCGTTCATACTCGTGTGGATACCGGTAGAGAACATTCGTGTATTGCAGTGTCTACGAATCTGAAAAGAAACAACCAATCCCCTTCAAAGGGAATTTCGTACATCCTGTATGTTTTCAGTTATACTTCATGTTGTGTTATGGTCTTTTCCGTAGCGTATTGTGAATACTCAGGTCATAAGCGATCCAACAAACATTCATAGTTGACTCACATAACTCATAAATTCATTAATGTTGCCTCTAGAGCTTAAGTTTTCCATTCAATTTCATAATGAAAGAAAAGTATTATTAAAGTCCCCTAATAACAACCAAAGGGATTTCAAATTGTTTCCAAAGATCATTCCAAAGAATAATTATATAGAAAGCCAAGTATACTGCATAAATAAAAGTGAGGCAAAACATAATAGGATTGGGCAAAATTTGTAGTAAGATGCACCATCTAATCATATAAGGATAAAAGCCTAATCTTGACTTTATTGGGATTAAAAGAAACTATAATCCATCTATTAAAATGATCCTAATGATTGGAGAGAATGGATCAATCATTTCCTAAAGCCTACAAACCTCTATCACAAGTTTTTAATCTAAGCTTTGTCTCTAGAAATTTTACTAATGTAACATTTTTATTGATTAAGTAGACATAAATTACTTAATGTTTTTTGGTTAATTGAGTTATTTGACATTTTAAACTATAATTAATATTAGTTGGCTGTAACTCTTGCTCTGGCTGTAACTCTTTCTCTTTCTTTTCTCCTTGATCTTCTTCTAATTGTAAGTGTAAATACATCTCCTAACGATCTGTGATTGACATTAATCTTATCATTCATCATTGGGGAATTAACTTTTGGATATTCTAAGGTAAAAACATTATCTTGATGTTCTATTCGTCTCTGCTCCAATTTCTTACGGGCTTCTTCCTCTTAATAGATTGAATCTTTCTCAAGATTATGATGGCTAATTGCTTCCAAAGCAAGTTATTTTATTTAAGTAACTTACTGAGGAAAGTGAGGAAAACTCCCATATAAAGATTCATAGTTTAGACCTTGTAGTGACAAAATGCTATCTTTATTTAGTATAACCTTAATGATATTGGTCAAATGATTTTCCAATGGATCAACAAATATATTCCTAATATCATTTGACCTATTAACTTAGTCATATCATATTCCTCTATTTCATAAGTTTATTGTAATCCACTTTTTAAAAAATTTTATTAATGTCTTGCCATTTTTACTTAATTGAGACAAAGAAGGCCCCATTAATAAATGATGGTCACAACTGACTCCATCATATTGTCACCCTCTTCTAACTTTATGATTAGGATTGAATCATTCAAGTCCTACTCCATTTTAACTTACTCTTGCATAACCTGTGTGTTTCATCAATGTTGTAAATTCATTTGGTTATAATGACTTACGTATAAAACTTGCTAGGTAGCTTAACTTTCATTGTAGTTCAATATTCTAATGACATATTATGGAAATTAATTCAAATTGGTATACATATTATCCTTATCTTTTTCATCTCCAAACTAAGCCTCCATTTTTGCAAAAATATTAACTTATTATTTATATATCTTGGCCCTCCTATTATCTTCTTCATTCTAGCTTCTAAAGATAATTTAAATAAAAACATATCATTCTCATTAATGAGAAGTTCTTCTAAAACATCCTTCTTCCAATGAAATTGAGCCCATAAGTTCAACAATAGATAAGTTGGTCTCATATTGAAAAAAATGACCATTATCGTAGATCAATTCAAGACACCTACCTTAAGAATGTCCAATGAAGGAGCTACTATATTATTTTTATCTAACATTAAGGGAGATAAAAATTTCAACTTATCAAAAGGGGATAGGTCACCAATAACTTGACACCAAATCGTCTTCACAGTTATCTCTTAGTTGAGAGTAACTACCTGACTTGCATGAGAGGCTATAGAACTTAGTTAGCAGGTGGAGGAAAGGGGGTCAAAAGATATGGAAAAGAAAGCTAAAGAAGGGTTTAGCAAGGAGGTTAAGCAAATGATGATAACATCAGAAGGTTGAAGAGGCTTATATGGGATATGGGTAGGAAATAGTAGAGGAACGGGTCTCTCCCTTGTTAGTTAAAGATCAAAGTATATAAGCTATAAGAAAGGGAACTTTCTTATAATAATTAAAAATAAATAGAAATTAGAACTTCTATTTTTAGACTAAAAAGTCTTAACTAATATTATCGGGGAAATCCTTTATAATGTTATTAAATATTTTTGTTATGTCTAAAATTATAATTTAATTTATAGGTAAGTTTCTAAATTTGCATGAATAAGTACACATGAACTTTTATGTGCTCTTTAACATAATTTGATAACGTTATCAATTGTTAATAAATAAGCTCGTGATATAATATTTTTATTCTTATTAAATATTTATAAAATTAACTTTTAAGATATAGAAATTTATTAACCCTAAATTTTCTTTTAATATAAATGAATTATTATATAAATTCATTAATTGAGATATTCTCATTATATATGTCCTTTTATATAATATTCTTTGGTAACGAGGAGTACAATAAACATAAATTGTTTATCTTTTATTTAAGCACATGGTTTTAGACCAAAGCATCAACTTTAATTCAGCTAGTTAGTAATAAATTATACGTGAAACTTACAATAATTAATAGATAAAAGGCTCAAAATGACCATATATTTTTATCAAAGTTTACGTTTTAGAACATTTAGATTAAATTAGAACTGATTCTGATCCACGAATAGTGAGGACGAGCAACATAAAACCTTGGAGATCAGACGTCGCCTGGTGTATCTCTTTTGGAAAAATCCTCTACCCAATCTCTAATTTGGGTGGGTTTGACGAATGGAGAAGATTGAAGAAGGATATGTACCAAGATTGATCTTTCTTACCCTTGGTTAGATGGTGGTGTCGAGAAGACCTATGATCGCCTTTGTTGTCATAGCCCTAATTGGAAATACCAGAATGCAACGAATATGTTCAAATTTTTGTTCAAAGCTACAACAAACACTGTAAAGCGATAATATGTTCAAAGTTGTACCAGCAGATAACGTGAAGCAAGGATACGTTCAAAGCTGTACCACAGTAGATAATGAGATATTGAAAAGGCCTTACAATCCAAGGATACGTTCAAAAGTTGTACCATTACTTCTCAACATTTACAGCCTAGAAAGGAGGCTTTAATTCTCTATCCGTCCATTGCAACTGCACACAAGTTTCACTTGAGTAAAATTTTGAGAAATCATAAACAAACATAATGGCATTAGGTAAATGTATACATGCTTGCTTATGGAAATGAACTTGATCCCTTTTTGATCCTGACATATTGTAAGCTAACCACTCTCACTAGTATGACTGCTTCAGTGCTTCCTCCCTCATTTTTCCTAGGCAACTTCTAGATATAACGCCGTGCACTAACTCAAGAGTGCTGCATATTTTACATTAGAAAGGGACTTTTCAAAAACTGACCGTCAAGTAATTGCCATTTCTCAAGTAATTAGCACTACAAAGCATGGCCATGTGCTTAGCTTTCTGTTTTCTGAAGGTTCAACTTGTCCTTGCATTTACAAGGGCATCCAACCATGAATGGAACCTGTAGAGATGACGTAGGTTTCTTATTGCAGTTTGGAACTTATCAACATAGCTTTCCAAAGGCAGAAGTTATCATCTTCACTGTTTTCGAAACTGCAACGTCCGAGGATCCAAGAATGGCAACTTCTGTAGTTCGTCTTCATTTCCATGATTGTTTTATCAATGCAAGCCATCTCCTTCTTACTATATTTCTTCTCTTATTCTTGCATATATGTCAGACTTCATACTAAATGATAGATGTAACGTTGCAAGGTTACGATGCTTTCGTTTTACTGGATCATAGTGAAAACTTTGTCAGTGAAAACATTTTGGGGGACCTCATATGCCAGCTTAATGTCTACGGGAAAAAAAAGTGCAAGAATTATGGTAAAATCAGGGCCGGCCCGGGCAGGGGCCAGTGGTGCACCCGCCTAGGGCCCTCTATGAGAGGGGGCCCCAAGGCCCCTCTCTAATGTTTTTTTTTTTCTTGAATTGCTGTGTTATCTACTCATAAACTAACTAGTCACGTGATGTTAAAATATTTCAAAAGATGTTACCAAAGTTTGAGTTAAAGTAAGGATTTTTTAAAACGTTCGTTAAATATTATGGTTTAATTTCAATATTCTATAACGTTTGAGTTCACTCTTTTACTTGATTAGTACTAAAATCATTACCGAATACGAGGTGTCCACTTAGATCGTAGAGGCTATTGAGTTTCCCTACCAACTAGGCCAGGTATTCTTTTTTTTTTTTTTTGAAATGAGGTATTCTTGGTTTATATAAAAAACATTAGGAAATTTAAGTGAAGTAGATTTCGCAACTAAATGTTTGCAAACACCTGATAAACATCAATTTTGGTTCATGACTGATAGAATCCAAAGAATAGTGCCTACATAACATTAAAGAATATTAGTTCTAACAAGTACAAAGAGACCAAAAAGTTTGGTTCAGACTGACAGCTATACTTGATAGAGGTTGAAGGATTAAACCTCAGATTATTTTCCAAAATGTAAACGAACATAGGAAGGTCTAATTATTTTAATCTACACTGCAAAATTACAGTCAGTCTAAGAACCTACATCTTTCCATTCCCTACTGAGCCCTTCACGATTGGCCTTTTTGGATGGTTCTGCCATGGTATTGTCCAATCCTTGTACAGGAGAACCAAATTCATCAGCTTCCTCAACCAAATTCCAGGCTCTCCTGGCTCCTCTTGTGTCGCTTATGTTACTGTAAATCAAGAATAGACCTCCAGCGACTGCGCTCCAGAAGCTGATTGCAAAACAAGTACCTGTGTTTTTAGGCATAGCTGCTGCAACTGCAAAGCCAGCACAAGTTCCAAAGGATCTAATCCACGAAAGCCATGCAGAGAACACACCTTCTTTTCCATGAGGAGTGCAATCTAGCAGCACAACTTTTCCAAATGCATAAAGCAAACCAACTGATGTGCTTTGCAATCCAGCAAAAATCATTACATGATGCCTCTCCCAAATCTTGCCTCGAAAGTAGAATCCGAATCCTGAGGTAAGTGTCGATAAGTAGAAACCGAGCAAATACATTTTCACTCCATTGGACTTGACACGTAGCTGTAGTGGTTGCACCAGTGGCATAGCAACTAGTGGAAAAATAAAATAAGTTAACCAAAGAAAGAGTACGAAAACGGGTATAAGGCATAGCTGACCGATCAGATAGAGCACAACGGTGGTGAAAATGTTCATTGTTGTGAATGAGGCAAGGAAAGCAACTAAAAGATTTGCATACGCATGTGGGAATTTGAAAATTGAGAGGAAATGAGCTGCAGGAGAAACAGGAAACAGAGTGGTTGGACCAGACTTGAAGAAAAAGATATGGGGTATTCCAAGAATCCAAATAATGCCACTGAAAATTGAGACAACCCATAAACTAAGGAACTTCTCATTCTTTTCAAGCATATGGTAAACGAATGCTGATATAATGGCAGAACCAAAGCTACCAGCAGCAGTTGCATACAGAGAGAGCCAATTAGATATCCTTCTGCGGAAATGAAACTGGTTTTTCTGAAGGGTTGGTCCTGTGAAGCCTCGAACCATTACACCAAGGTGCCGAGTATGGCCTGCTGCGGCGATAATGTAAGCTGTGACAATGGCTGCAATATATGGAGGGAATATCCATGTGACGTTGAAGAATCCAGTAGGCAGGCAAAAGAATGTTCCAATGGCTATTGCTGCTCCAGAAATTACTACCTGTTTCTGCCCGTGGTCAAAGTGAGTTGAAATGGATGCAATAACAATAGCAGCCAAAAACAAGCCTATAGCCCATGAAAATGAAGTCCACTCTAATGGGGAGAACTTTGACTTGCCCAGTGGTATGCTTCTCTGTGTTAAAGCTTCATACCTGCAAGTTAAGTGCAACATTTACTTGGCAAGAACCAAACACGCAACTCAACTTTTGGGACCTTGGTTTCACATTGTTTCTATTTTTCCTAAGGTCCCGCTATCTCTGTTCTCTCACTTGTAATGATGTTCTAGGTGACCTAGGTCATCATTGGCATCAAGGTAATTGAACTCAACAATGTTACAACGACATTTTTTGCATACATGATGACATTGGTACCTGAAAATCATCATAAACCTAACCGCTTAACATTGGCTAAATACTTCTTTACCTTGAATGGATTCGCATCTTCTCAAATGGACAAGTGTGAGAATTCACATAAATAAAATAAATAAAAAAAACAGAGAGAGAAAATTTGCTGGTACTTAGGATGCAGATGGGCCATTCACAGATCAGATAATCAGCGAAGTGAATATCCAACAAGGAAAAACTCCTAGACTCAACCTATCAATCTAAACATAGTGTAACATTGTATGAAACTACTAATCCTAGTGGAATCGATTTTCAAAGTACGATATATGATCTGCTTATGATAGTTGAGAACGAGAAGCTTACAATTGTATTTCACTGGTTGTACACATCAAACCCCTTCCATATCTAGCAGTCTGCTTTGGCAATCTCTTGATAGGACTAATATGCAGCGGGATAAGAACAGGTAGAAGAACCGTATGAATGAAATAGGAACAGAACTCGTAGAAGAACCAAATCCAAATCTCGGGTCCGCTAGGTTTATCAACAACCTCTGAGTAACCCCGGTAAACTTCCGAGGCCCTCTCAATTTTAAGTGCAACGTTATGAAAATCAGGTGTAGGCATATCTTTCTCATCCTCGTCTTCGTTTGTCCTTGAGAAGGAGACTTCCTGATCATGACTCTCAACCTCGGATGGATGCTCTGCCATATCGCTTACTGACCTCGTGATCACAGTGGATCAAGAGACCCTTTTGCTTGACTTCGCTGAGAAAATCAGTGAAATCGCTAGGACTGCAAAAACGTTGGAAGAAAAGTTGATATAAGACTGGTAAAACCCTGGCGTCACATGGCCTAACACAGCCGGATTTCCACTTCGCTCATCTACAGCTGGTTTCTAAGTTTGGCCAGTGGCCACACATAGATTTGTACGAAGTTTACAAGAAACTCAATTACCAAGGCTCGATGCATTTAAACAACGAACCAAACTTGGCACCATCCCAAGTTGACTTCTTCTTCAGACATAGCAGTCTAGGGAAGATATTCCTACGGCGGGTATTCCTGTGTATGATAAGATGATTATAGACAGAAACATCAGGACGTAAATTCTTCTTTTGCTCAGTGGTGTCAAATTGTAGGAAATTTATATGCTTATTGGACTGAAACTGAAGTTTTGATGTAAGTTGTTTCCGCTTCTCTTATAGGTTCACATCATCAAGTGTGTCGTGTTTTGTCAAGTATGACAACTAATTTCAGGTTGAAACATGCCAGAGATACTGACGTGGCTTGATTCTTATAGAAATCACTAAGTCAGCTGTTGTGTTTTTGATACACTGATGGTAACGTGAGAAAGGAGGGTTAACTAGTATATTTTACACAAAGTAGTTCGTTCTTCTATTATTTGCATACATGTGGTGTCAATTTAAACTAGGAAGAAGAGCAATCAGGACTGTCCAAGTTAAGAAAAATCAAGTTATGTTGGAAGAAGCAAATTGATGAGCTACATACGCAATAGCCCAACATCTGTATTTATACAGTAATTGGTTACAACAGAACGTATATACACCATATACGTGTCCAGGAGGTTGTACAATATTATATGAATAAATAATATGTTACAATTCTTAACAGACTGTCCACAGTTAAAGTAGGAACGGAGTCGAAAGAATACAAGCTTTTGCTGGTCTACATATGAATATCTTCGCTAACCAACAATGATAGTACTCACAGTATAATGAAGACTAAAACTGTCAATACATTTTTATACTTTATGTATTAGGCACAACTCCTCCACAAAATATAGACATCTTCAGGACGGCAAGGTTCGGTCTTTACGCACAATTTCTCATACATTATAAGCCTGCAGCGTCCCCAGCACGCCTTATATGCTTCATGGCCGGGCCCGACAAAAACAGGAGACAACTTTACGGTCGTTTTGGATATCAAGATCAGCAATAAATTGTGATCCTAATTTTAGTTCTTACACAGTTCTATTTTTTCAAATTCTCAAACAATAAATTTATAGTCATTTCAGCCACTTCCAAGAGGAACCATCATATGATTCTCATCTCTAAGATTACGTTTGGTTAGACGTAAAGTTTTTAATGTAATAGAGTGGAATGATTTATAATAAAATAGAACGTAAATAGATGTAATATTACAAAATTATTGGTTGAGGAGGATGGAAGAGTTCATAATGTAATATAGTGAAAAGTTTTTTGAATGACGGTTTATAATGTAATATAGTGTAAAGTTGTTTATCATTTTACATTCCATCTTAAACCTCCGCAAATTAGAAGTTTTTTATTTTTAATGTTTATGATAGAGTGAGATATAATATGAAATTCTCCTCTTCTATCTCATTCTATTATAAAACCCCCTCCCAAACGATGGAAGACTATTCTATTTCATTATAAAACCATCAACCAAACATAGCCTAAGACAACGACAACTTCAACTACCAGCAAGGGCAATCATGATTGAGCATCAACAATCAACCCTTCACAATCTCATCCATCAGTGATAAACCACAACTTACATTTCAACTGGCTAAAGTGAAAACAAAAAGATAACTAACGAGGAGATCAAATCCGCTTAAAGTTCACATTGTTCTTCTATTATTTCACTATTGAATTCTCAAGTTGTCAGTGGTTCTTATTGTTACAGGATTCAACTTCTTTAACTAACCATTACCAGACTCGACTATGGGCAAAGGCAGAAAGGATACCTGTCCAAGACTCACTTTCATAAAGAATGAAATTAGGTCCACTATTGACTCTCACAAAGAACAAAATAAGGCAACATATAGACTCACTTTAGACTCGTAAAAAACAAAATAAGGCAAATATAAGGGCTAGATCACTTTTGACACTCGTAAAGAGTAAAACGAAGCAAATACTCTTAGTTTTTTTTACATTTTTTATTTGATTTTGTTTAGTTGTTTTCTTAATCTTAATGTTAAGAATTAACGCAACCAAATAAATTCTTCAATAGTGTCACAATGAGGGACTTAAAGTAGTCTCTTTAATAATAAAAATATGCTTTAAAAATTTACATATTTATATATGGTTGATTTTTTGGGAACTTTTTCTTAACTTTGCCTAGGGTCTATAAAATGTTAAGAACGGCCCTGATCACTACTAGTCATTTGATGTTGATTAGGTGGCTTGGGCAATGTGGCGAGCTAGGATCCAAGAAACCAGAGATGAACTTTTCCAAATTTCAAGTACTAGATCTAATCATATAACATGGTTTCCATATTTAATCAAATCTAATTTGCTTATAAATAATTAGGGTTTGTGGCTTATGATTGAAGGGATATTAATCTCAACTTTTCATATTCGAAGAAGTTTTCACCACATCTAACTCTCATTTTAACATTAGACTTCATAATCAATTCTATAATTATTAATCAATAATAATCAAGTTATAGAAATAAAGATGTTCTTCCCCATTATTGTGTAATTAAGGTGAGATTTGATTTCACAAATATAATAAGAAAAATAGATTTTTTATTTCATTTTAGGAATGTCAAGATTTCTTTAATCTATAACTTGATTAATGCATAAAGCATGAAATTATAAATTCATATCTTATTATGAAATTTGATCCTTTCTCTGCATCTCTCTTCAAACTAATTTTTGAAACAAGTTCATTGTCATCATCTTTGCCTCAAAATCACCAAAGTTGTAAAAATATATACATGAACTCTTTGATTATCTAATTAATGAATTTATATCCATATATTAAGATTGTTGTCTAGCTATTTATCATGACCACTCAAATATTAAAAATATCAATGTAATTTTGACTAACCTTTTTGTAAATGATATTTTTTATATAATTCAATATTTTCATCATACATTGTTTCAATTAGACATATAGCATATAATTAATATCTACTATATTTGAGTCCAATCACAATAGTTATATACCTTTAATAGTTGATTTTATGAATTTTATTTGAGAATAATTTTCAAATGTCATTGTACCTTATTCAAGGATTTCTTGAATCAATACTAATTGAGAATAATGAAATTCCTAGTCACTTTAGGATGATAAATCATATATTAATCATTTAACTACCTCCATATAATTTACACTATATCTAATAACAATGAAATGAGCTACCCTTGACTAGGATACATCTAAGTAGTATCAAAAATATAATAATATCTACATAAGATAGCTTAGAAATATCAAGTCAAATGATTACTTACATAATCATTCAAATTTTCGTAAACATGTAAATAATGTTCCAAATAGAATTCTCATAGTGGGTTAGTTCAATGAACTTGTTCTCTAACTAATACCTACATATTTGTGTAAGTATTTATATGCTTTAATCAATTAGATCAACTACTTCCTCTATAAGAAAAAATATAATGTGTGTTAGTCGTCTTTCTACTTTATTAATATCTAGTTTCAATAGAATAATAACTAAAAAAAATTTATGGAAATATAATATGAATATTATAATTATAATTTCATCATCATCTTATTTGTAATATAGGTTTATTTATGAACTTTATCTTATATATCAGTTAACTAAACAAATATACACAAGATAAAAAATTGTATTTAAATAATTATGTCATAAAATTTTCAACCAATCACTTAGTTGTAGACTATAAGCTAATAGAATATAGAGAGCATTTTTACAAGTTCAATTGTAGTCTTGAGAAGTATTACGTAAGGATTTTCTCATCGCGCTTAAAGATTCTATACTTGATTGAAATATTAAAAGGAATTTAGGAAGAGGATATAAGTCAATGAACAATAAGATCAAACCACTATAATGTAGAAAATATAATATTTCTTCCTTTCTATCATTATTATCATTTGTATTTTGTTTATTTTATTATGCTGCTATTTGTTTCTCTTACTTTATGTATGATTAAATGAAATACTTGCAAATTTACTCTAAGATAGAATAGTATATAGCATAATGCAACTTAGAATCATACAAGAGCTTAATTAAGGGTATATAACTTGGACACAACAAATTACAATGCTCATAGTCCCAAGAGAGGAGCTATAATACCTATAGTAAATTGGTGCTACATACAAGGCAACATTTATAAGTTCTCTTTTTTAAAAATGATCCACCTCTAATGTTTTTAAAAAAACTTTTTTAAATGTTTAAGGGTTAATGAGTAATATTATACAAGTTTTTAGAGATGATAAAAAGACTCGAATCAAGTACTATTTAAAGTTAATGGGTAAAAAAAATTGAGCTTAAGTTGTTTGAGAATAATGGTGCTCATCTTAAAGCCTATCCTAAAATATTATCATATATATAATCAATTACAATTATCTTATGTCCATATTTTTAATGAACTAGATTTAAATAGAAGACATCCAAATTCAATTTAAGAAAAAAGGTTTAAAATTTTCAAATATGTTCGACAAGCAAAGAACCCCATATCTATAAACGTATGGCTTTTTTTTTTATGTCAATCCATTTTGGTGTTCTATTTTAAGCAACAGATATTATATAATAATTCCTTCCAAACAAACCCTTTTTATCATATTTTTGTGCATATTACATAATATGTTCTATTTTATTAGATCATACTTTTTTTTTCTTTTTCCTTTTACTTTAAAACTTTTAAGACATGTAACCATTAGCTTATTATGCAAAAAAATTAAAATAGATGAATTTTGAATGGCCTTTTGTAAATAAATGGAATATTATTGACCATTTAGACAAGGGATAAAAAGTGATCGATGATGTATGTTAAGAACATTATTTTATTGATGTTTCAAACAATAATGAGGAATTAATGAAGTATTATAATTATGCTAACATTATGCAAGGCTTCCTAATTTAGAAATTTGTAAAGTAAATAAAATGTTCATTCAGACAATTTTTACTATTTTTACTTAAGATTTAAGATATTAAATTATATACCTTCTTAATATATAAATAACTTATTCTTTATATCTTTTAATATATAGATCACTTATTATTTATATCTTTTTTTATTAGAGAAATTCACTTAAGAATTCTCAACGTAAAGATCCATTTTATGAATATGTAAGATTTGCTAAATTTAGATAATTCATATAATTAAAGTCGAGAGTGAGAAGTTCTTCCTTCTCTCTTCCTTTTTAAGCTCCTTTTAACATTTTCATTGTAATATCCAAGACCACTCGCTCATAGATATTATCCACTTTGGGTTACCTCTAGGATCAAACCCCTCACGGTTTTGCTCTTGCCCCTCTCGAAAAAACGCATCTTGTGAGGTAGAGGTATCTATACTCTTATAAGGCATACTTTGTTCTCCTCTTCAACCGATGTGGGATCTCACACTCTCCACTCCCCTTAGGGCCCAACTCTCTTTAGGGCCCAACCTAGCTGGCACAACGGTTTGGGTATCAGATTTGATACCATTTGTAACAACCCAAACCACCCGCCCATAGATATTATCCGCTAAAGGTTACCCCTAGGGCCAAACCCCTCACGGTTTTTTTCTTTCCACCCTTGGAAAAATGCATTTTAGGGGGAGAGGTATCCATATCCTTATAATGCATACTTTGTTCTCTCTCCAACCAATGTAGGATCTCACACTCTCCACTCCCTTAGAGCCCAACCTAGCTGGTACAACAGTTCGGGTACCAGATCTGATACCATTTGTAATAGCCCAGACCACCCGTCCATAGATATTGTCCACTTTGGGTTGCCTCTCGGGCTAAACTCTTCACGGTTTTGCTCTTACTCCTTCCGAAAAAATGTGTCTAAAGGAGAGAGGTATCCATACCTTTATAAAGCGTACTTCGTTTCTCTCTCCAACCGATGTGGTATTTCACAATCCACCCCTTCTTAGGGCCCAGCGTCCTATGTTGGCACATTGACTCGAAAACTGGCTCTAATGCCATCTGTAATAGCTCAGACTACCCGCCCACAGATATTTTCCGCTTTGGGTTGCCCTTTAGGCCAAACCCCTCATGGTTTTGCTCTTCCCCCTCTTGAAAAAATGCGTTTATGGGGAAGAGGTATCCATATCCTTATAAGGCATACTTCGTTCTCCTCTCCAACCGATGTGGGATCTCACACTCTCCACCCCCCTTAGGGCCCAGCCTAGTTGGTACAACAGTTCAAGTATCGGCTCTGATATCATTTGTAACAGCCCAGACCACCTGCCCATAGATATTGTCCGCTAAAGGTTGCCCCTAGGGCCAAACGCCTCACGGTTTTTTTCTTTCCACCTTTGGGAAAACGCATTTTAGGGGGAGAGGTATCCATATCCTTATAATGCATACTTCGTTCTCTCTCCATCCGATGTGGGATCTCACACTCTCTACTCCCTTAGGGCCCAACCTAGCTGGTACAACAGTTCAGGTACCAGATCTGATACCATTTATAATAGCCCAGACCACTCGTCCACAGATATTGTCCACTTTGGGTTGCCTCTCGGGCTAAACTCTTCACGGTTTTGCTCTTGCTCCTTCCGGGAAAATGTGTCTAAAGGAGAGACGTATCCATACCTTTATAAAGCATACTTCGTTTCCCTCTCCAATCGATGTGGGATCTCACAATCCACCCCTTCTTAGGGCCCAGCGTCCTATGTTGGCACATTGACTCGAAAACTGGCTCTGATGCCATCTGTAATAGCTCAGACTACCTGCCCACAAATATTGTCCGCTTTAAGTTGCCCCTCAGGCCAAACCCCTCATGGTTTTGCTCTTCCTCCTCTCGAAAAATTGCGTTTATGGGGAAGAGATATCCATACCCTTATAAGGCATACTTCGTTCTTGTTAGACCCCACACCCCACCCGTAGGTGTTTGAGGGTTATACCCCACCGTGTGTTTGCGGGTTATACTGCGGCATCCAACACAAATCAGTATTGTCCTCTCTGGGAATCAAACTCGCGACTCCTCAAGGTTTTGTTGCATTTAAGTACACTCCTCTGACCATTGGGAATCGAACTCACGACCCCTCAAGGTTTTGTTGCACTTAAGTGCACGCCTCTGACCATTGGCTCAATGGTAAGAGGCG
>JANZLX010000005.1:11720866-11731750 GCA_025531955.1 Erythroxylum orinocense
TTCACTTGAACAAGTAGCCACAAAATGGCAGCACACACACACAACTTTCTTTCTTTAATAAACACTCATCTAACATCATCAAATTTAATCCAAAACACTTAATTCACCTACTACACATGCTATATCATTCATCTTCAATCATTCTTAAATCAACCAAGAAAATAACCTACCCATTTCAACCAAACACAAGTCCATACAATTAATGCACAAGACATCACAATAAATGCATCTAACTACCAATTTAAGAACATAAACCATAGGCCTTACCTATTTAGCTTTCACTCCTTCAATTCTCCAAACTTTTCACCAATTCTCTACCTTCCTCCAAACACCATACGATCATCACTATCACAAGGCTTAGGTTTGGATTTATGTGTGAACAAAGGAAGAGAAGCAAGGTGGAAGGAAGATAGGAAAGATGAGCAAGAAAAATCAAAAGGAACAAAGAAGAAGAGAGTTACGAAGATGGAGAGAAAACATGAAGAAAATGTTCATTTGGCCTTCAAAGAAGCAAGTGTCGTGGGCTTTAACATGGAATTAAATGTTTAATGAGTGTCATGACACTTACCACATAATAAAAAAATCAAATTAATAACTCTTAATAAAAGAACCTATTAGAATTTAATCTGTAGTTCATCAAATTTTCAGTGGCTTAAATCAATAATTCCTAAAATCATGTATCAAATTTACCAGTGCCATTGGACAGTCATTTTCAGTATCGGAAACCAATTAGTCCGGCACTTGGCAATTTTTTCGGTCCAGAAATTTTTCTCGAAATTTTCCAGAAAATTTCTAAAATTTCCCAAAAATGCAAAACTCAAAAAAAAAACCCACGCCAATAAAAATTTCAAGCACAAAAATCACATTTAGACACATATACTAGAAAATGTCATAAATGCATGTACAGTCATGTGCATGTGCCAAAAATTTATATTCATGTAGATATGGAGGCCATAATATGCCTGGACATAGCAAAACAATTTTAAACACTCCTAACCCGTTCCAAAATACTAGTTTACCCTTCCCATTGGTGATGGGATGTTACAGTGTTGAACTGTCGTCATTCATGTTATCCCCGAAATAGTCATCATTATGATTAGTTTCAATAGGAAGCTCTTCCTCCTCTCCTTCCCTCAATTCAGGCTTGCTTTCAGCTGTTGAGGTTTCACTTTGATGGTTTGATAATGCCTCATCCTCCTTCGAGTTGGTGGTAGAACTAGAATGAATTGCTAGTTCTTTAGGATCCTTCTCCAGAAGCTCTACTTCCAGCACTGTCTCCTTCTTGTCCATTATGGCTTCGGTTTCATTAGTCTCAGGTTGCTTTAGTCCCATCAATTCCCAATAATCTCCCTTAATGAAGTGTTTACCCGTCGGTTTCCAGGCCTTGCCTTGGGATCTAATTGAGGGTTTCCATTGATAAGTTACCATAACATGATCCTCTCGTAGTGAATTACCATCTGCCAATCGAAGAATATAAATACTATCCTTCAATTCCTTAGATATGTTCATACTCACACATAATCTTGCAAAGCCAATGTGTTTCCTCAAAGCTGTATTTTCATCCATGCAAATTGGATTGCCTAAGTAACTTGCAAGCATACTTAAACCTTTGGTAGTCCAATATTCCAAAGGGATATTGTGAATGTTAATCCATAGAAGAAGGTGCATCAAACGAATTTTCTCAAGTTCCATTCCCGGTTGCCATGTTTGTAGAAAGATGGGAAGTTAGGACACATGCCAAGGCCCCTCTTCAATGACCTTTTGGGCTTCCGATTTAGAAGAAAAAGTGAAAATAATGTTGTCCTCTTTCGAAAGCATAACCTCTTGAAGTCCTCGACCAAGTCAATTCTTCTTAGCCCAAGCTTGAATGATCAGAAAAGCTGGCCTCTTTTTCATGAAAAAACTTACTAGTGTAGCTTCCCACGTTTTGGCACCTTGCTGCAGTTCCTTTGAAATTGTGAAGTGCTGAAAAAGTAAATGTGTGAATACAGGTACCGGAAGCAAATGGCTAGAAACTGAAATGGGTTGCAAGATAAAGTGGAAAGTGGAGAGCGGAGGAAGTGGAGAGTGTTGTGGGTACTCTGTGTGTGTGAAATGCATGTACTGGAATCAAAGGGGAGTTCTTGTAAGAGAGGAGAGGAGGCAAAAGGCAGAAGGTAGATTTGAGAAGCAGCTGATGAAAATCGAGGTTTTGAAGAGCTTGAAAGAAGGGGCTGGAAAATAATGTTGGTGACGGTGGCATAAGGGGACTGTTGGAGGCGGCAGGTGGTTAGGGCATGGTGGACGGCAGTAGGTGCAATCACTGGTTATGCTTTTAAGTATATTTAAATTATAAAATCAATCAAACGTTTGGAGATGCAAGGGATCGAACGCCGTGCCTTTCGCATGCAGATCTACCTCTTCCTTAATGGACAACATATGTGTCATCTCCATTAGTCATTCCATTCTTCATTTCAAATAATTCTCTAATGCTATTTCCCCTTTCTATCTCCTAGTTTGTTTGCTCCGTAAGATCAAAATGTCTCTTTATTAACATAGTTCTAATAGTCTCTAACAGACTAAATCAAATTCGAGCAAATTATAGGGGAATAAGTCTAGTAGATATATTAATTAATAAAAAAGAACACTATATATGAATTAAATTGACCATCAAAAGCTCTTCACGTTACACGTTCATTCACGCTCTATGCCATAACAAATACATATGGCAGCTTCGGCTCTCGACAGTCGACACCCATCTCAACCGCGGTTAGATTTACCGCCCAAATGGAGAGACCCGCGGAAAATTCAAAGCCCAAGTTCCCTCACTGGTACTCACCTGAAACAGGGATCTGTAGCAGCTTACACAGCTCCAGGACTTTACCCGACGATCCTTTTCTTGATGCTGTTTCATTCATTTTTTCGCATAAACACGACGGTGTCACTGCATTCATTGATTCCTCATCTGGATCTTCGATTTCTTATTTAAAACTCGTACCTTTGGTTAAATCCGTTGCCTCTGGTCTCCACAACGAGGGCATCAGGCAAGGTGATGTTGTTTTGCTTTTGTTGCCCAATTCCATTTATTTTCCTCTTGTTTTCTTGGGTGTTCTCTACCTAGGTGCAGTTGTTTCTACCATGTACCCACTATCTAGTGCACAAGAAATCAAGAAACGGATTGTCGATTGCAAAGCACGTATTGCTTTTACCGTGTCCGAGAATTTTGCTAAATTACAGTCTTTGGAGATACCTTTCATTGGTGTACCGGAAAATGGGAATTTGAATGTGAAAACCGATGGTTTTGAAACTTTTAATATGCTACTTAACGATTTCACCGACTTGCCTTTGAGGCCTGTCATTAGGCAGCAAGATACCGCCGCAATAATGTATTCATCAGGGACAACTGGTGCTAGCAAAGGGGTTGTTATTACGCACGGGAATTTTATATCTATGGTTGAGCTGTTTGTAAGGTTTGAAGCTTCACAATATCAGTACCCGAGTGCCAAGAATGTTTATTTAGCTGTTCTGCCGATGTTTCATATCTATGGCCTGTCACTTTTCGTGATGGGGTTGCTGTCGCTAGGATCAAGTATTGTTGTCATGAGAAGATTTGACATTGAGGAGACGATAAAGGTAATTGATGAGTATAAAATAACTCACTTTCCGGTTGTTCCGCCAATTCTGACTGCCTTAACAAGGAGAGCAAAGGATGTTTGTGGAAATAGCTTGAAGACTTTAAAGCAGGTGTCCTGTGGGGCAGCTCCTTTGTCTGGAAAAGCCATACAGCATTTTTTGGAGTCTTTCCCTGCTGTCGATTTGATTCAGGTATACATTCAATATTGACATTGACCTTTAAGTTGGCAGCTTCAATGGGCAATGCTATGCAGTCTCAAATATTTTTTTTTCAAAATCTTTTCAACTTTTTCTTTAGGATGGGAATTAAAGTTTCCACTCAGAATGTGGGAATCAAGCTTCCATCTGTACAAGATTCAGGATGTAACAATGAAAGTTTTTGAAGTTGGAATCGTATACAGAAATGTTAGGTTTCTGTTAGTGGTTGGTTTAATTTTAAATAATAGTGGCATTTGTGCTATTGTAAAGACTGGAATGTTCTGACTGGCCTATCTGGCTGGTTCTGGAGGTCCTTTCAGTTTTGGAATATCATGCCATCGATTTATCTTTTCCATAGGGCTATGGAATGACTGAATCGACTGCAGTTGGAACTCGTGGCTTCAATACCAAAACTTTTTGGAAGCATTCCTCCCTAGGACTTCTGGCTCCAAATACAGAAGCCAAAATTATGGATTGTGTTACTGGTTCATTTCTCCCTCCTGGAAGAATTGGAGAGCTATATATACGAGGATCTAGTGTCATGAAAGGTAATAAATTGCATAGCCTTGTTGGGTGCTTTCCGACATCCTTTCCACTTCAATGGGTAAGTAATATAATGTTGTGTTGGGCAAAGTCAAAGGTACTTCTTTTGCTTAAGCATCTGTATTACTTGCAATTGACGAGGTAAAAGTTTTGTATATACTGAACTTTTCGGTCAGATGTGGCTCATGTTGTTCCTTCACTCGTCCATTCCACAGCAATGTCAAACTGGTGCTTCATATTGAAGCAATTGGTTAAGTATGGGAATTCTATCTCCACTGCATATAGATGGGCGTACAGAAGGCACTCAAGAAGTTGGCATGGCCAACACATCCAAATTAAATCGTGGAAGTCCTGAAACTAAGTCCATAGTCAAGATTTGTAATTGCTCCATGAACTATATGAACTGCTAATAACTTGTTGAATGGAATTGTTGGGTTAGAGCTTCTGACCATAAAATGGTTGCTAGTTGCTACTGCTGGAGCATGAGATAAGAAATAAGTAATTTAAGTGGTGTATATCAATTTGGTTGGTTTGATTTGTGATTGAAACTTCACAAAGATTTACACTTATAGCCATGGGAATCATGGTAAAAAACGAATTTCACCTAAGATAGCTCATGCTAAAGTCACTCCTTATTACAGAAAGCCCTTTATTTTAATCTTGTTTGAAGTCAACTTTTCCTTGTCCAGGCTATTTTAATGATGTTAAGGCAACTGCATTAGCGATTGACAGAGAAGGTTGGCTACATACTGGGGACATCTGTTACATAGATAATGATGGCTATTTCTATATAGTAGATCGGTTGAAGGAGATAATCAAGTGTAAGGGATTTCAGGTAATGATTTCACCTTCAGCATTATAAATTTGAAACACTTTCATTCTGTTTCAATATGGAAGGTAATCAAAATGAGTTCATGCCAATACAAATAATTTTTAGGTACTGTTATTAACTTGCATGAATTGGCTACACTTATAAATTTGAAAAGCTCCCTAGGGAGAGAATTTGGGAAATTATGAATCTACACGTCTCTTTCAAGTGATTGGCATTCACTAATTGTACCAAATATATTTCCTAAGAATGCCAGATCTATTGGTTTCTGATTAATAACGTGATGTTCTTACAGATTGCTCCTGCTGATTTAGAGGCAGTTCTGAGTTCCCATCCTGAGATATTTGATGTTGCAATAACAGCGTAAGTGTGAACCTTGTTATATTTCCATGTTGATTGGACAGTAGTTGAATATGGTTGCACCGGATTAGATTATCATTCCCCATAAATTTTCAAAGGACAATACCATGTAGAAATACAATGGGATTGCTACGTCATAATCCCACCAGACGCTGAAGATGTTTTCATACTTTTGCTCATGGATTTGAAGAAATTTTTTGGTTGCATACATCTAGAAAGTGACTTTGCAGATACTATTATTCTTGTTTGTGTCAAATATATTGAATTACATCCCCTAATTTTCAAGTGTCCTCTAATGGCTACATATGACTTTCACAAAATAATCGACGAAATATTAGTATATTGTAGTGCTGCTGATGAAGAATATGATGAGATACCAGTGGCATTTGTTGTTAAGAGGCACAAGAGTATGCTGACAGAGGAAGAAGTCATTGACTATGTAACTAAGCAGGTGTCTATTCCGAACTCAGACTGATATTTTCGTGCACAGAGAATCAGACATATGGCCAGCTGCAGCTGCATGACTCAGCACTCCTAGCTTCATACCATCTGTTAGGATTTTGTGTATGCTTATGGTGAACAAACATAGTTTTCTTATGACGCGTTTTCTTTTGTCAGGTTGCACCTTACAAGAGGGTAAGAAAGGTGGTGTTTACAACATCAATACCAAGGTCTGCGGCTGGAAAGATTCTCCGGAGGGATCTCAGGAACTCCTTGACTTCTAGACTATAATGTTGATTCTGAAGCAGGGCCTAAGATTTGTGTGCATTAGGTGTAATGACATAGAAGGCTTGTTAGGTTTAGCTTTAGATGTGATCTTTGTTTTCTTTTTCACTTTTTCATCATCCTGTGTTCACCAACCTTCGATCTCATGGTGATAGAAGCCACCACAAGAAAGTTAAGAGTTAGGCTTAGTAGATGAATGGTATTCTCCTTATAATAGTTAGCAGGTGATGATTCATCAGAATACTAATTTTTGTAATCAGATGGCTGCAAATTCCAGTAATAGGGAAGGTGGTGTGCTTCCAACGCCGTGCTTGTTTGCTAACGTTCTCTGTAGCATCGGGTGGGGGTAACGAACATAAGTTTTGGGTTTGAAGAAGAGAAATAGTTATTATACGACATTTGATCGTCCATGTAAGATGGACCAATGATTTTGTACCTGCTGGTCTGCAAGAGTAACGTCTTGAGAAACCTCCTAACTTGTTACGGAGGTTATATTTATACAAATCCGAGCAGGTAGCTTGTATGAAATCATAATATACTTTATAAATAAAATTATAATAAAATCATAATTATGTATTATTCTTAATTATTTATAATTATTATTCAATTAATTTAAAAAAGATTAATATGAAAAGATTAATACATGTTATTTTTTATTTAAAAAGTATAGATTAAAATATGGTGATGCTTAAATAAATACATGAATATTTAAAAGAGAACAAGTTGTCTAATAGAAATAAAAAAAAGATTGAATTGTATAAAAAAATATGCATGAAAATAATATTCAAAATCATTTTAATATTTCTAATTTTAGCATGGTCATAATAAATTGTTATACGTGAATATTGATTTATAAATGTAAATTGTTTAACTAGAAATTAAAAAAATAAAAATTTAATTTATTTAATCTTAATTTTAATTTAAGATTATAATTTATATTTATTGTAAACATAATTAAAAACTTAATA
The DNA here is from genome assembly GCA_025531955.1 of Erythroxylum orinocense. Classification (NCBI taxonomy): domain Eukaryota; kingdom Viridiplantae; phylum Streptophyta; class Magnoliopsida; order Malpighiales; family Erythroxylaceae; genus Erythroxylum; species Erythroxylum orinocense. Next base: position 11,728,103 of record JANZLX010000005.1, read on the forward strand.
AATCACAGCATACTAGTTAATGTGATTATTCAGACATAAGGTGATCATGTCCCAATTTCCCAAACGTTAACAGACAATACAAAGCTGTCAAAATGGCTCCGTTGTTGAATTGCTGACGCAGGAGAAGTGTAAGGACTGGAAATACTGTAATGAAGTTACTCGGGGTACCAATCTTGTATAAATCTTTTTTAACAGGAATTCATTTCTGCTTTTCATTCTCTACATTATAAAGCATCTCATCACGAGATACAGAGCGTTTCTCATTCTGACGAGTAATTTCCTAACACCCAATTCAATCATCGAAAGAACAATGGAAAAAAGAATTAAGAGAGGAACTATTTAGGCCAATGATTGAAGCAGTTCATATCATTATTAGGCTTTTGTGGCCTCAACTGGGGTTTTGCCCTTGCTGGCAACGATTTGCTCAAAAAGATCTCTTATTTTCAATCCAATGATCGTTTGGAAGAGACCTGTTCCATTGTTACTTCCTGGGAAATCAGCATTCTTCAGCATTTGTTGGGTCACTTCTCCATAGAACTTGGTGGACATGTTGCTCAAGTGGCTCTCTATATAGATCAGCTCATCTAATCTATCAAACTGTCCATCCATCTCCAAAACAGATACCTGAAATAACAAACAGAACGAGCAAACTATTAGTATCAATCAAACTTACCAAACAGCAGAATTTGAGCTAGTTTTTCGGAGGAGCCAAGAAAAGAGAAAGCATAGAGTGTATTTTAACTTGAAAACTTGTTCAACTTTGCTCCAGGGGCTTCATGAAATTAGATAAAAGGTACCACATGTAAAATTTTAACAAGATACCTCATGGCCATAGTAAGTGTCGGGTCCGTAGGAGAACTTTATGCCAGGATAAGGGCAAGTGAGCTTCCTACCACATGGCATCCATGAAATAGTTGACCCTTCATCAAACAGATAAACAGGGCTAAAGAACTGCACTCCTTCTCTCATTATCAGCCTAACTCTCAAGATCTTCCCCTCACTGTCATCTGGAATGAGTTGAGTTGGCAGAACTTCAATTACAGCATCAGCATATTGCTTTTGCGGATCTGAAACCAGGACAAATCAAGGCACTCTATGTTACACTGTTCTGTTAAACAGGCAGACAAAACCGTTGCATTTTCTACTAGGATTTTGAATACAATTTGAAATGATGGCCATTTGAAGAGGAAAAACTATAATCTGTATGAAGTTATGAACGTTCGGAAACAGCCCTCTATCTGATAGGGATAAAGCTGCGTACTGTTGTTTTAAAGTTATGAACGTTCAAGAATTCAAATAACAAAAACATTAGAAATGTCACAGTAAAAGAGCAGCTTCGCTGTTGAATAAGGAACTAAATATCAACCTCAACCCATTTCAAGTATGGAGAAGGTTACACACTGTCTATGAAGAATCAAGTAATCACACAATACTGTAATTATTTGAAGCATACCAATATAAGCATCAAAATCTGGCTTGCGAGCTTCAATGCTAGCTTTAATGCTTTCAAGGCTGTGTCCTCGCTCTGCCGTGTCTCTCTGTATATATGTTTGAACATGCTTAGTTCACATAAACAGTAACAAATCACAATCCATGACTTGAATGTTCTGAAAGACGTTGGCGCAGAGGGATCACCTGAATCTTCCATGAAAATTTAACTTCATTACTGATGTCCAAGTAAATGCTGAAGTCCAATAGTTTCCTTACACGCTCTTCAAACCTACATATTTTGAACAGGAAACTAATTGAAATCATCACATATTAACCACAAAACAGAAGTATGGATTCATGAATATGGTCATCTTTTTTCAATCTATTGGTTTAATAGAAAGAGACAAAGAGCTAGTTTTGTTATGGACCAAAAGCGTCCGTGGACTGAAGAACTTGGTTTAACCTTGTCTACCATAAGCATTCTGCTTGTCTCCACGTATATACTTCTAAAGGGGCTAGGACGAATTTTCTGTTTAATATTATAGTGTCTTATTATGTCCCATAAATTTTAACCATTTATTTATGTAAGTCCCACATGGATCCCGCATAAATAAATGCGGACTCGCATAAATAAATGACTGAAATTTATGGAACAAAATAAAATACTATAATATTGGACAGAGGATCCCGTCTCTTGCTGGCTGCAGCTATTCTTATACTTTCCGTGGCCCATGTACATAATTGCGTCTCTTATGCATATACGTGTCATGTAAATAGTATGTGAAACCGTCAATTTCCACAAATTATAAAGAGAATTACAAGGTTCCACAAGCATGCATATGGTAGAGACTAAAGAGAAATGATATGCTGCACTTACATTGGATGCAGACCTTCAATGACAAGAATCTTAGGAGGCTTAATGAGCTCAGGAGGATCCAAAAGACCAGTAACATGATTGTAAATAGGTTTCTTAACAGCAATTCCATCTTTAAGAGCCTTCACTTGCTCATACATGAGATTAAAATCGTTAGCTCTTGGGTTAAGAGCAGTGACACCCTTTTCCTTCCTTCCAGTCCTATCAAGGGAGTGATAATCGTCCAAGCATATGACAGTAGTGGCGTCACTTATGAGTGTGTTTGAGTCTGGGTTGCCACCTTTTGGTGATTCTGCTGCTCCACCAAAAACACTGGTCAACCTCCTCATGAAAGTACTCTTACCACAACCAGAGTCTGCTGCAAGACCAATCACCACGGTATCTCCTAAGCAGGTAATGACACTGCTGCCATACGTCCTGTTGGTTTTCTTGCCACTGCTATAGAACACTAGATGGTTCTGAGAGAAACCCAATTGGGTCTTCGTTGGTGTGGAGACATAGCATGTTGAATTGAAGGAGTGGGTTGTGTAAACTGTGCAAACAGCAGCCATTGGTATGGTAGACCAAAGAACAAAGCCTCAGCTTCTAGCTCAGCACGGGTAAAGATGGCATTTCGTCTAATATTTTGTTGAATTGAAAATTAGAAAAGAGATGGAATTGTCGACGGGGTGATGCCACTTTGTGATGGAGAGAGGTATGGAGACGCTTGCTTGGTTGCTATTTATTGCAGGTTGGAAGAGACAAAATTTGAGGACGAGAGGTTTAGTGGTACACAGATTTATTTTTTGGTGTGTAAAAAACAAGTTTTCATCTCTTAAAAAAAAAAAAAAAAGGTCCGGTAGTTTGGCAAGCCCAAAAGGCACCGCACACCAGGTTTGGACTTGGGTGGGACTCCTACAGTTTACTTCTAGATGACCTTAACAAAATCGGCTGCTCGTTGGACGCCGCTTAATATGCTACTATACAGTATATACCAATGGTTTTGTGTATAGTATACCAATGGTTTTAATAGACAAAAGTAAGAACCAAGCTGCTGTCTAGTTGACTGGTGCAGAAATAAAAATACCGTTAAGTCGTCTTCTTATTCTGGTCTTTGTCTTCGACTTTTCGGTACTTCAACCCTTTTTCAATCTTAGCCGCCGGCTCCATTTAAACTTTAATTTCTTATAATTTTAGATTTGTTCAATATTTTTTACTCTCTCCTATTCTTCTTTTCTTTTGTCTTTGTTGTACATATTGGCTCTGTTTTGTAATTACTTAATTGTATTTAACTGATAACTAATTCTATTAATTATTAGTTAATAGTTAGTTTGATCAATTGATTGCATTAAGTGTTTGTTAAA
>JANZLX010000005.1:11766099-11786866 GCA_025531955.1 Erythroxylum orinocense
TCCCACATCGGTTGGGAAGGCGAACGAAGCACCCCTTATAAGGGTGTGGATACCTTCCCCTTGCAGACGCGTTTTCCGTGCCCTAACGTCTCGCATCCCATCAGAACTCCGAAGTTAAACGTGCCAGGGCCAGACCCATCCTGGGAAGTTCTGTGGAAAAGCAAAATCGTGAGGGTGCGAGGCCCGAGAGGCTGAGGCCCAAAGCGGACAATATTTGCAAGCGGGTGAGCGCGAGGCCCGAGAGGCCGAGGCCCTCCAGAGGGACGCGAGGCCCGAGAGACCGAGGTCCTGTGGACGCGAGGCCCTAGAGGCCGAGGTCCTACATCCGGCCTCTTCCAACACCTGAAAGCCAGATGGTTAGACTTACCACAATGAGGACATGGATTAAACTTGTTTGACTTGTCTCCTCCTGTATTCTTGTTTGAATTCTTCTGGTGTGATTGAGCATTGTGTGAGCTCGATCCTCCCTTATTTCTTTTCTTCTTCTTGGTTTTCTCCTGACCCTCATTCTTGACTGAGGTCCTGTAAGCTCCTTCAGCTACTTCGGATTTCCTCATCAAGTGCCTTTGTTCTTGAGCCTGGAGTGCGCTTACTACTTCAGCAAACTTAATCTGACCAATGTCTTTGGAGTTTTCCAGTGAGACAATGGTAGCTTCAAACTTTTCAGGTACGAAGACAAGAAGTTTTTGGACTAGCCTTTGATCTTTAAAATCAGCCCCTAAAAGCCTGATTTGATCCGCAAGCTGTATCAACTTTTCAGCGTAATTCTTGACAGATTCATCGTCTTTCATTTGAATTCTTTCGAATTCACACAACAAATTTAATATCTTCATGTTCTTCACTTTTTCATCACCCGCATATTCATTCCTCAAGAATTCCCAAATCTCCTTCGCCGATCCAAGAGTCATTACTCGAGTGAATATGGAGGGTGCGATTGCTTGGTATAAGCAAGATTTTGTCCTAGCTTTCTTGGCAACTCTTTCCCTCAACCAACGCAACTGAGCAATCGGGACACCATCCGCTGGAACCTCCACTACATAATCCTCATCTATCGGTTCCCACAGATCCTGTCCTTGCAGGTATGCCTTCATTTTTATCGCCCAAATCTGGTAACCTTCTCCATCGAAGACTGCCGGCTGCATGCTTGGAGTGGATGACTCAGCCATCTTAAGAGTATGCACTCCTCGTTACCTCAGCGTTATCCGGAAGGAAATTGTTTGCTCAAGACGCGGAATCCTTGCTTACACCCTCACAGGTCCTTTAAGAAATCAGCTCTGATACCACTTTATTGTTGTTATCGATCAACCATGCACAGATAATCGATTAACCAGTAGAAAATGTAGAGAGAGAAGCTAGCGTAAGAAATGAAATGAAAACAGAGTCGAACAGAGTATGGCAAGAACTCAGTGAAAGATTGAGATTTCATTCAATGATTCATGCGATACATCTTCTGTAATCCATTACAAATTTATAGCTAAATTCTAACTGTCATCTAACGGTGTTTAACCGACGATTCTTGAACATCTTGAATTCTTGCATCTTGCGTCTTTACGTAACTGCATGGTTTGTTGAAAACGTCTTCATGCTATCCGAACATTCCTGAGACATAACACCTACATTATCATAGGAAGTTTGTGTTTAATTTTGAAGTCCTAGCTGCCCTATTAACAAAAATGCTCCGAAAAAACTCGTTCACTTGGACAAAGGATGCTACTGAACCTTTCAATAAACTAAAATCAGCCATGAGTACTACTCCAGTCCTAGCACTTCCAGATTTCTTTAAAGAATTTGTAGTAGAATATGATGCTTGTGACTCAGGAATTGGGGCTGTGTTATTACAAGAGTTACATCATGTGGCTTTTTTGAGTCGTGGATTAGCAGAGAGACATCGCAGCCTACCAATTTATGAGAAGGAACTTATTAAGTTAGTGCAGGCAGTCCGAAATTAGAGATCTTATTTGTGTGGAAGGCATTTCCTGGTGGAAACAGATCAGTCTAATTTCTTACTTGAATAACGACTTGTCACCCCACCTCAACAACATTGGTTGAGCAAAATTTTGGGGTATAATTTCTCAGTGGAGTACAAAGCCGATACTGCTAACATTGTGTCACTGAGGGGCGTCGTACAAATGATGCTCATGGTTGTTTCCATGCCTCTGACCACTATCTTTGATACAATCCATAGTGAATAGAAAAATTCGAATGACATCCAGCAACTTATCCATGGCGTTCAAGAAGAAAATGTGGGCAGACAATGGTCTATAAAAAACGAGTTCCTTATGTTTAAGAGTAGAGTTTTTGTGCCTTCGAATTCCCCCTCCATTGCATTGATTGTTTCCGGGGTGCATTACTAACGACATGAAGGTTACTAGAAAATACTATTCAGAATTTCAAAAGATTTTCATTGGTGAGGAATGAAAAATGGCGTTAGAAACTTCATCAAAGCATATGGCATTTGCCAACGACACAAGGAACAAAATCTTCACCTTGCAGTTTTATTACAACCTTTACCTATGCCATCAAAAATATAGGCGGATGTGTCACTAGATTTTATTAAGGGCCTGCCTCGTTCCTATGAAAAAAAATTTATTCTAGTTGTAGTTGATCGCCTATCTAAATATTGCCACTTAATAGCAATTTCTTATCCTTATACAACTATAAGTGTAGCCAAAGTTTTCTTTGATAATGTAGTCAAATTGCACGGTCTACCTGAAACAATGGATAGTGATAGAGATGTGACTTTTACAAGTACTTTTTAAACTGAGTTGTTTCACCACTGCGTTTTAGTTCAGCTTATCATCCACAATCAGATGGCAAACCGAAGTGGTAAATAGGGTGGTGGAAGCCTATCTCCGTTGTTTACTGGCTCACAGCCTACTAAGTGGGCAAATTGGTTGGTTTGGGGTGAGTATATATATAACATTAGCTACCACACTGCATTTAAGGCAACCCTTTTTGAAGTAGTTTATGGCAAGCCCCCTTCAAAGCTTTTGGGTTACTGTCCAGGTTTGACTAAATTGGAAGTTGTAGATTATGCCTGAAAGGAGAGGGATGAGATGCTGCAAGTTCTTCGGAAGAATCTGTCACATGCCCAGTTTAAAATGAAAAGTTTTATATGATTCAAAGCATAGAGACTTGGAATTTAATGTGGGGGACATTGTTTTGTTAAAGTTGCAACTGTGCAGACATGTTTCATTAGCCTAACAAAAACACCAAAAGTTGCTGCCAAAGTTCTATGGGCCATTTCGTGTTGTAGAACAACTTGGTCCTTTGGCTTACAAATTGGAGTTGCCTCCAGATTTGAGAATTTATCTAGTGTTTCATATGTCTAGCTTAAAGCCTTATAATCTAGAGGAGCAAGAGCAATCCATACCACTGCGTCCACTTATCCCAGCAATCCCTACATCAATTCAAGCTGCTGTTATTGCTCACCGGATTCGAGACAACAAACCAAAGATATTGGTTCATTGGGCATGGAAATCTCTAGTTGAAGCTTCTTAGGAAGCAGTGGCAGAATTTATTGCAAATTGTTTAGATCTTTAGCTTGAGGACAAGCTTATGCTGAAGGGGGAGAGTGATGTTACGAGACCAAAGCTCTATAAACATTATCAGAGATATCGACATGGTAGGTTCATAGGACAGTCTAAAATGGCATCCAACTAAGCAATATTAGTTAAATTTAATGTAGCTATTTTATTTCCAGTGTTATTGTAAACTCGTCAAATTCAGTTTCCTATTTTTAAGTTAGTAATAGGGTCTTGGATACATGTGTCCTGACTTCTAAGAGTTGATTATTTCCTTAAGGCTATTTGAATTCATCATTGTATAGATGTTATTTTTATTCAGAAAAATATCAAATTTAAGTTTCACTCAAAATTAGGTCATTCGGTTCCCTTCTGGGCTGGTTCAAAATTGGTAAATACAAGAAATACACAACTAATCCTCCACTCAGACCCATAACTAGATCCAACTCTAACATCCCTGTGTTAAATTAGTCCAGAATTTATTACTTTTTTTTTTAGAGCATAGAATTGAAATTTGAGCATTTTCTCCTGTTCTGTTCCCACCTTGTTTGAGAGCGCTATTAGTTTACCGAATGCGTTCAAAGTACACAGCAAACTGAAACATTTGTCAAGTGAAACAGTTGGAAAATTATGCTACAGATTGCTTGTTTTAAGACTTCTAGCCACGGATTAAGGTTACTTTGTCAGTTTTCGTTGTCTGATAGGATTAGATATTGTAGCCGTCGAACTGTTTCGATGGTTTAGACAGTGACATAGAGTGAGTGCTTTAAAATTTTCACACAGACACTCCGAGTATGCACCAATTGCCATTTCGCACTGCTGGTTGTGGAGAACAGAATTATTATTGCACTTCCTAAAAGAAGTCAAGCACACAATTATAGGAATGATATTAGCTACCTGTAAAGGCTAAAGGTTCATTGATCCTCGCCACATACGAAAATACTCCCAAGGAAAGGATGAGAAAAAGGTAACGAGTTTCCGGGGTTAATATTTTTTCCATAGCTTCGTCCCGAGCATAAGCTTTTTGCGCCTCGAGGCAAAGTTCAATAGCCGGTGAAAAGAAAGTACATGTTAAGCATGGGAAATTTGTTGGATTCGATATAGAATGCATAGGCCAACTGTCTTTGAAATGAAAACAATAATACACCTGAAGTCTGAAGATTATCAACATCTTAAATTATAAACAGGAATCAACACTTAGAGCAGAGAATTGAGAGAAAATGACTGGTCTGATCTGCTCCAATTGGCCACCACTGCATACTTCAAATGTCACATTCAGCTATGTTAAATGTCAAAACTCTGTCATACGTTAGGAAATAAACTGACAGCCAAAAAGGAGCACTATCTTATTCTTAGATACATAGTTCAGGAATTAACAGTTTGCGCCTCTTATCTTGCAATCATTCTTACTTGTTTGAGCAATAACCAAAGTCCCATGAGGTAATTAAGTTATAAGCATTGTTTAAGCTAGATACAGCTATTTAACCCTCTTGTTTATAACCACCATCACCTATGTGTTCATCACTTCCACTTCCACTTCACTTCACATTTCTAAGACGATCTTTTGTTGACTTAAGAGAAGCTGTACATGCCAATAACCATCAGATAAAGGAAAACATACATTGAACTCGTGAGGTAATTAGTAATCTCAAGGATAAGATTGCATAACCTGGATTTCTGTAAATCTTGTGTTTCAACCTTTAAGAGCTGTTGATTGATTAATTGAGTAAAGATTAAGGACATTTTTTTTCTTAAAAATTAATTTGTATTAATTACAATTTTTATTTTTTATATTTATTAACTCTTTAATCTACATTTTAATAGAACCCACGTATACATATAAACTTTTTTATAATTATAATTTGTAAATTTATCAATGTAGTTGATAAATTTTAAATTTTACAAAGACGATTCGTCTATTTTCCAGTTACACAAAAAATTCAAATAATCAGTACCCTTTTAAAAATACAATAACAAAAGTTAGAAACGATACACTTGCTTCAGCTATGGAATTGGTCTTGTTATAATTTCACTTTACAAAATGTCACTTAAAATCATATGTAACGGTAAATTAATAATATTCAAATAATATAAATTAATTAATCAAGATTAGTTTAATTTAGGATCACAAATTTATTCTTATAAAATAATTAATTTATTAAATATTATTTTGTAAAAGTTATATTAAAATAGGATCATAAAATTCATTATATTATTAATCTATTAAATAACATTTCCAAATGGTTTCCTCGAAATACAATTGAATTTATTTGTTTTAGGTTGCCCATGAGGTATTTTAGGAGGGTCCCAGTTATAAAAAGGCACCTTTAAATCATTTACATCCAGACTAATCCTCACTCGAGTGAGGTAGATCTCTTGCGGGAAGTAAAGTTCTAGCCTTAAATTTTAAATAGCTGCATATATGAGAGTGGATTTAAACCCGTGACCTCACTTAAATTAAAAGAGCCTCTTACCAACTCACCTATACCCTGCAATTAATTATAATTGAATTTATATAGTCGTATGAAGCCGATTGAATAGTGGATCAAACTTGGTAGTTCAATTGGAAAAAAAGTTGGAAGACTATTCGACTAGATTTTAAATCCTGTGCAGTCATTATGTTGATGGATTTCATAGGTGAAGGCTATGTTCGGCTAGAGCATTATTAACCGAATGTGATAAAATGTCAAAATCGTCAACGTTTGAGAAACAACATGGTGGACTGTCTATCCTACGCCCGGATGCATTGGAGAAATTCCTCAATAATGACCACAAGTCGAGGCTTGGAGTGGACCTAAGGCCCACAGAAGCCCACATAGGACAACACGAGCTTGTCGCTTATGTTGACCAATCTGACACTCACGCGCTTTGAAGGTACTTGAGGAACAGTTCCACTTCTTCTTTATGGATCGTTTGATACCTCCGGCAGTGCCACGTTGCTTTCTTTAACTAATGTTGATTAACGGAATGTGCAACGGAACGGAACAAAATCATTTATAATAAAATAGAAACATAATATGATGAAAAATTATTTGGGGAGATAGAAACGTTAATAATATAATTATTTAAAAATAAATAAAATAAAATGTAATATATAATAAATAATTATTATATTCTTTATATTAAAATAGATATGATTTAAATTAAAAAGCCATCTGTAACAAACAATTTTTGTATATTTTAAATAATAAATATTTTATTATTAATTATATACAAATTATTATTAATTATATAAAATAATATTATTAATTATTTAATAAAATTTATTTAATTATATTATATTTTATTATATGTGATTTACATTTAAAAATAATTTATTTATATCTTTATTTACATAAAAATATATACAAACAATTAAATATTTTCTATTTTATTAATAAACATTTTATTGATTTTGTTATTAATTATATACATATTATTATTATTATTAATTATTTAATAAAGTTTATTATATTAAATATTGTTCTATTCTATTTAATATATTAATTCTATTTAATATAATATTATGACTTGATCATAGTTAATATTACAAAAAATATTATTAAAAATATATTAGGTAGTATATATTTGTTATTTTATATTTCATTTTAAATATTCTAATTTAAAATATCTTATTTCTACTGTTTAAAATAAATGCTTCTGTCTCAATCTATTATCTTGTATTCTATTTTATTTTTATTATAAAACATCATGATCTAGGTATATTAATTTTCACCCAGTTCCATTACGAAACCGTCAACAAACAAGACCTAGATTCCACCAGGAACCACGACAGAGAATGACTTTTGTAGTGTTTCTAAAGAGAGAGAGTGTTCGTAGAGAGAGCATTAGAGCAAGAGTTAGTGCCCACTTGATCTTTCATTTTCCCTTTGTTTGATTAAACAAGTGAGGCTAGCTACAAAGGATGCTTGTGTGCTTTATTAGGGTTTTACGAGTTGTCTTTATCCACGCTAATTGATCTTTGATTATCATATCAAGTCTCAAGTATCAAGTTTGGTGAAGTTTCAAATTTTGGTGTTTCTATATATGTCAGCTTCTCTCGTATTATTGCTCAGCCAATGACTTGGGTTTGATACAATACAAGAAAATATGTTAGCTGCAACACCAACTACTGCTGTCTCTGGTTTTGAAGCTGAGACAAGCAAAGTAAGAGAAAGTTTGGGTTTTGTTGGGTTTTGCAACATTGCAAGGAAAGGTTCTTGTTCTATGCAACGTTCATCTGCAATGGCTTATTCTGTGCTTCAGTGTTGAGCTACAAGAGCGTGTGGTTTATGGGTTTTCGTTTTAGTGTTTGTGGGATGTCAGAGAGCAAAGAGAAAAGATGGTTTGTGGAGGCTATTCATCAAAAGATTTCATGGAGTCGGTACGAAATCAAACAGAAAGATGACATTTTTAGGTACGCACCTCCTCTTTCTCCTTCTGCAACGTCTCCATATAGCAGAGAGACCACCCCTTCGTCACCGTCATCATCATCTTCTGGTACTAGGATTAGCCCTTCTGTTCTTTTCATTATAGTGATTCTTGCTGTACTTTTTTTCATCTCCGGTCTGCTCCACTTGCTTGTTAGATTCCTTGTAAAGCGCCCATCTTCCTCAGGTGAATCTCAATCTAATAGGTACCCAGAAATATCTGGTTCGGATGCACTCCAAAGACAGCTTCAGCAGCTTTTCCATCTCCATGATTCTGGTCTGGATCAAGCTTTTATAGATGCCCTTCCTGTTTTTCAGTATAGAGAGATAATGGGTCTAAAAGAGCCTTTTGATTGTGCTGTTTGCTTGTGTGAGTTCTCTGAGAAAGACAACCTCCGATTACTCCCTATGTGCAGTCATGCTTTCCATATCAATTGCATAGACACATGGCTACTATCAAACTCTACTTGCCCACTTTGTAGAGGAACCCTTTTCACTTCTGGGTTTCCAATGGAATACCCAATATTAGATCTCTATGATTTCAGAGAAGATGAAGGCTTTCCTGGTAATGGACAAACTGGTATGAATTCTAATCCAAAAACTGTAGAAATTGAAGAAATTGTTGCTGAGAAGGGGGTTTTGCCTGTAAGACTTGGTAAATTCAGAAAGCTAGATGATGGGACGGGAGAGGCCGGGGGTGAGACTAGTAGCAGTAATTTGGATGCAAGAAGATGTTTTTCAATGGGTTCATTTCAATATGTAGTTGGTAATTCAGAACTCAGGGTAGCATTTTCAAATGATCGACGGGTCCGGGATGTCAAGCTCCCGAGAGGGATAGAACAGAATGGGAATCTATCAACTGGTGGGGATTTGGAGGGAAAGAGGATTAGTAGTATGGCCAAACGTGAGAGCTTCTCTGCGTCTAAAATTTGGCTTTGGTCCAAGAAGGGCAAGTTCTCCACCGCTTCAGATGCTAATAACAGTATGCATTCTTCCCTTAATGTGGACTTGCCTTGGATGGCTAGAACACAAGACTGACTTGCCTTGGATGGCTAGAACACAAGACAAATGAAAGGTATTTTCCCTTTTTGTGCTTCAGTGATATTACGCTCCTCCTTGGAAAATTTTGGGATGATTAGAGGCATATTGTTGATGTACTGCTCTGTATTGTCAAATTTAAAGAGCATAATTCCATTAAACAAATTACGATAGATGGAGATGACCTTCTACTGGTTCAGAGGTTAGTTTTTACACTTATTGAAGAGAATATGATGGTGCTCTTTGTTTTAAAGAAGAGTATGGAGTTTCATATTTGCAAAGGCACACAAACAAATCAAGTTGTCTATTTTGTTGCCTCTTGATGGCAGAAGCCTTAATACAGGAAACGTTTATCATGGCGTTTTAGAAACTTGTGATTCTGTGTGTTGAAAACAAGTATAACTGTTAGAATGCTATTTTCACATGAACGTTTGCTTGATATTGGAATTAGGATCTTGGATCATATCGTAAAATGTTATCTTAAAGGATTGAGATTCTCAATTCCAACTAATCAGTTTGAATTATGTGTTCTTAAGCAAAGGATCATCACTGAATGATGACTAACGAGTACGAGACCCTTTAATTCAAAAGGTTGGATGTAGTGGCAATGCCTGGCTCTTAGCTATGTCCGTGTCCGTGTCATGTGCGCATGTTATAAACTAATCCAAATTGTTTGTGTTCCAATGCACAATTGTTTAAGCTGCTAATCTGTCACAGTGCAGCGATCTTGAGGATTAAAAAATTGAAAAGAAGAGTTGAGGTTATCATTAATCATAGTCCACGGCCTTGCTCCTCTTTTCATGCGAACTATTGTAGTGACTATGGAGCAGAGTCGTCTTACTTGGTGACGTGCGATAATGGTTCATGAACCAAACTAGTGGTGGAAGACTAGACATCATGCTAGTGTGCTTGTGGGATACGACACTGTCAGGTCAGCTGCGTCCACGATAAACAAACACACCGTCTAATTGAGCCTTGGAAAACTAATTTCTCTTAAATCAGTACAGTTGACATCTAAATAAAACATAACCTCTTCATTAACGTCTCTTTTACTTTTATTTATTTACTCTTTTTCTCTAAATCTCCAAAATTATGTTACAAAACAAGGAAAAAAAGAATATTACCAAATATAAATAAATAATATTAAAAGAAAGTCAACCTGTCATTTAAAACATCCATTCCCACCTCCATCCCTCGCCCGAAGCTTAATGCACAGCGCTGCACCGCCGCCGCCGCCACAACTGGCGTTGGATCATCTGGTCATTTCTTTTCTCCCCTAGAATCCTGCAACTCTCTGTCAAAATCCATGGACGTCTTGTTGCTGGCAATAGAGTACCTAGAAGAAAACCCTCGGCTAAAGATATCATCATCAATATGATAATTACTCGCCGGACCCTCATCGAAGTTCAACGAATAACTCAACGGATCGTACTGAAATTTCTCCACCCCTTGATTATTCCCCCTCCTGCTAATCTTTCTCAAAAGCGTCTTCCACTTTGGACCCGCCACAACCTCCGACCAGTCCTGAACCTACTTCCAGCCCCTGTTCCACCCGTAGCCGTGGTTTCTTCGAGAACCGCTCTGCGCGGTTGTTGATGGGGTTTTGCTTCCATCATCCGTGTGCTTAATCCGCTGCCAAAGCATTGATCCAAAGTCACCGTATTGACATCCAGTTTCTGTGAATGGGAAGCAAAAACAACAGCCTCTCCATGTAAAAGCCATGTCTTGGATGTCGTCCTTCGAAGTGGCATCCAACTGTGTAGCTGATGACATAGTGAAACGGGTTTTTGCTGCGGAAGAGAGAGATGGATGGGAGGGGTGGCAAGAGACACACGAACAAGGTTGTTCGTTGCTGTCTCTGCGAACCCTAGTCCACCGCGCACGACTTTGTTCTCTAGATTCTTGTCTCTATCCCTTGAAAGGAAATTGTCTAGCGTCTTTGAACGTGTTAACGGAGAGAGTTTCGGGGATAGGGGTTTTTGTAATGGGATACGGTGGTGGTTACCAGCATGCTGGTTGCCAGTTGTGCATGGGAGTGGATAGTAATGGTTGTACACCAAGGCATGATTCGGACCATATCTGTGTATGTTTTGTATGCACACAACTTGGAACAGCTCATCACTTGTCTTCCCAAATCCCCAGACTTTCCGTATCACTTGAATGGTCATATAATTATGTAGGCAAAATTAGACGGGACTAATTTTCACCCTTAAAAAATGCATGCAGGAACAGTGGTTAGAGTTTCGTCCCGTTTCAACGGTACCGGCCAGAAAATAGTACCAGAACGACTATAAAGGTACTGGAGATGAATTCTGGTCGGTACTACCGATACCGAATTTTTTCAGAGTTGTTCTGTAAAAAAGAAATTTCCGAGGGACTAGTTTGTAAATAAAAAAAATTTAAACCTAATTTTTCGACTCTCCCTCTCTCTTCGTCTTCTTCAGTTCTTCTCTCCCTTTCGTCGTCCTATCTCCCAACCTCCGGTCTGCCTCGCTTCGCCTCCAGTGTCCGGCCTTCTCCTCCTTGCCTCGTCTCGCCTTCGACCTTCTCCTCCTTGCCTCCCCTTTGTCTGACCGGCCTTCTCCGTCGTCCTCCTTGCACTCGCACATCGCAAACCGTCGGCAGTCGCACACCGCACACTGTGACCCACTGACCCGACGACGACCAAGATTTGGTGAAGACCGATTGAATTTTTTTTTGGTTTAATTTTTCATGACATTTTGAAATTTATGATTGTTTAATTGTGTTGGTTGTTGAATGATGATGGATTTGGGGTTAAAAATTGGTGTTATTGTGTTGAATTTAGAAAAAATTTTGAGGTTGATTTCGGTGTTAGATTTGAGGAAAATTGTGAAGTTGATTTCGGTATAGCAAAATGAAGTGTGAATGTTGAAGTCTTGAAAGATAAAAAGTGACAGTAGGGATGAAAAGGTGGTTTCTGAATGTGATTTTGAAGATTGTCGCTAGGAAATGAGTTGGATTGAAGATGTGAAGTAAACAGCAAAGAAGAAATGAAAAAAAAGATGTATGTACTTCAGTAGATGGCTAGATGCTCAATGTTATATATCTATTAATATTTTCTCCAAAAAATTATCTATTAGTAGTCATTTGGATTATAATTATTATAAATACTAAAAAATTCATATAATGAAATTTAGACTAAATATCAATCACCTTTTGTTCTTTTAAGATTTTAATTTTTATCCTTATCTTGTTTATTTAATCCTATAAATTAATTGTCATCCCATTATTTCAATTTTAGCGTTTTAATTTTCAATTTTATTTTTTCTTAATTTCTTAATTTTCATATTTCTTCAAACAGAAATAAAAATAAGTTTGATTGTTAACATTAGTTTTATTTATCTTGTATTATTTATAATAATTAAAATTTAAAGATAAATTAATTTGAAAAATTAATTAAGTAAATAATTTTAAATAAATAATCATGTTAGTAAAAATATGTAAGATTTTACTTATAAACCAATATTTATTAATTAAGATATTTTAATTATTATAGCTAATGTTATTATCTATAATTGTATAATGTATCATGAATTATTTTGCAATTTTTAAAAATTTTAGGGACTATTTTATAAATTTAAAAAATATTTAGAAACGGTGATATCCGGTACTGACCGACACCGATACCATTCTATTCCAGAGCTCAATTCAGTACCGAACTCGGTACGATATTCGTAATATTGGTCCTAGTCTAACTTTTTTAAAATTAACCAGAGGTCCACTATTGCCAACTAATTCCCAAATCCTTCAGCGTCCTTATTCATCGACAGGAATATATTAGTTTGGTAGGAGTACAGAGAATAATTTTTTTTTTTAATCTTTCATTAGATAAAGAAGCATCATTATGCACTTAGACTCATTAATTCATTAAAAGTTTATTCCAAATTAATGCTACCTGCTACCTCATGCACGTGTCGTCTACCAGGAGTCCTTAAAGGAGAATGTTTAACAGGTGATAGATTCAGACAAACGAAAGACCCTTCACAGGTTGAGAAAGGCCATACGTGGAATGGAACTCAAACAGTAACAACCTCGAGTTATTCCGTAGAATAGCTTTCGCAATAAATTGAAGTGTAGCATTTTAAATTGAATTCGACTTTGAAAAGTTGTCGTCCAACTTTGAATCGCTGACGAGCCACAAATGTCAAATATTCATATCCTCAGTCCAACCGAAGGCTGGAGTGGGTGAAGTTGGAAAGTAGCGAGAAAAAACGGTGACACGGAGAGCCACCTTGTAGGGGCCTTATAAAGACCATTCTCATGGCTGCCGCCTTATAAAGACCATTCTCATGGCTGCCTGTCTGAAAGCGACCATCTTTGGCTGGTTCTCAGATTAAATACTATATCTTTTAATACGACGGCTGTTGATGGGATGATGGAAACCACTGCAAGACCATGTATTCTGCTGCTGTTTCTGATTTGCTTCTCCTATGCAAAAATTGGTTTCTCAGTTGGAAGTGACAGGCTTTCACTTGGGCAGGGTCTTTCCCCTACCCAGACTTTGGTGTCTCAAAATGGTTTCTATGAACTGGGTTTCTTCACACGAGATCCTTTCAAGTCTGCTCCCTTGCCAACATATCTGGGTATTTGGTACAAAAATTTTGCTCGTGACATCTACGTCTGGGAGGCTAATAGAGAGAACCCTTTGCTGGACCCTGCTTCTTTAAGGCTTGAGCTATCTTCAGATGGAAATATAGTTCTTATTGAATCAAACAGAACAGCGTGGTCAACATCGGTAACATCTAAAGTGTCCAATTCTACAGAAGCTGTACTTCTGAATAGTGGAAATTTTGTCATCAGAGATGACTTAAATCCATCTACTGTATATTGGCAGAGTTTTGATTACCCTACTGATATATGGCTACCAGGTGCAAAGCTTGGGATCGATAAACGTAATGGACGAGAACAGAGGCTTATTTCATGGAAGAACTCTGAAGATCCTTCACCAGGTTTGTTCTCATTGGGAGTAGACTTAAATGGAGATCCTCGACTTTTCTTAGAGTGGAACAACTCAGTTAGGTATTGGACCAGTGGACCATGGAATGGGAGCACATCTAGCTTAATCCCAGCGAATAGTTTGAGTTACATCGACAACATAAGTTTTATTTCCAATGAAAATGAAAGCTATTTCGTCTATTCTTTACGTAATTCCTCTACGTTGTCGAGATTTAAGTTGAATGTCTCAGGAATGTTTATGCAATTGTCATGGTTAGCTTCAACTTGGCAATGGGACTTAGTTTGGATCCTGCCAAGAAATCTATCTGATGTTTATGCTTTATGTGGGGCTTTTGGTGTTTTTTACAAAAATTCTTCGAGGCCCTGCAAGTGCCTGAAAGGTTTTACGGCGTTTTCAACAAATGATTGGTCTACTGGCTGTACTAGGAACACGCCTCTTCAGTGTCAGAGAAATGACAGTACCGAGAAAACTGAAGACCAGTTCCTACTGTTGCCAAACCTCACATTTCCGGCGAATTCAAAAGCATATAATGTAGCAAGTGCTGCCATATGTAAATTGAATTGTACGGAAGATTGTTTATGTACCGCTTATGCCTACAATAATAGTGGGTGTTTCATATGGGAAGGTGATCTTATGAATTTACAAGAAATAGAGGAAGTAAGTGAAACGGTTGCCCAATATATCTACATCAGACTTGCTGCTTCTGAGTTTGGAAATCCAGGAGGTAAGACAAATCGACAATAAAGTACAGTAATACTTATGTAAAAGCATATACCAATGGCCCCTGATGCCGAGTTGCTTTTTGCAGAATCAAGGAACAAGAGAATCTTGTGGGTTATCGCACCAGTGTTTGTTGCAGTAGCAGTGCTTACTCTTGCCGTTTATAAATGCTGGCAGTGCTTGGGAAAGCTCAGAAACAGAGGTTTTACATCTTTGTTTTTCCTTTTAACTCCAGGAACTTAATGATGAGTGTTTATATTTCAATTCCTGGAACTTATCCATGAGTATTCATAGATTACATGTGTTAGAATACATACGTATATATATATATGGAGATCATCCATTCACAGGCCTTACAAAACAAGTTTTTTTTTTTTGTCGAATGGTTTTGACATGTTACGACTCCAGTGGATTTGTGCTTAAGTTTTTGGGTTTCATAGTCTTAGTAGCATCAAACTCTAATTAGTCAAATAAGAAAAGAGTATAGAAGTTGCTTTTCAGAATCTACGGACCCTCTTATCATGTAAAAGTTCAGTTTTGTTTATTGATTTTGCATTCTACTGCATATAAGCCAAGGATGTCAATGTCTTTTCGCTTTCTGTAGTAGTTCGTGAAGCCTATTATGCTAATATTGTTTTCTAATAGTGAGCTTCTTGATTCTTGAATAAGCAATAATACGACATCATAAGATTGTAATTTTTACTTATGCAATCTGAATCTGTCTCTCAAATGTCTGTTTGATTAAATCCGAAACTGCTGCGTATAGTTTCCCCAAATGACAGGTGTGCCATTCTATATTAACAGGAGAGCAAGATGAGAGTGAAGATCTATTATCATTTGATTTCTCTGCTGATCCTAGTTTAGCCACGAGTGAATCAAAAAGTTCAAATATTCTAAATAAAAGAGCGAAGAAGGATGTTGAGTTGCCATTATTCAGCCGTGAGAGTGTATCTGCTGCAACTAACAGATTCTCAGTGGCAAATAAGCTGGGAGAGGGAGGCTATGGGCCTGTTTACAAGGTAAACTTTCTTTGACATGACTGGCATGCTTTTGATGGAATTTGATCCGCAAGGAGTCATTAATGCTCAAAATAATCAAAGGACACAGGCCAGGAGTTTTAGATGGTAATAGTTACATGGTGCAGGACCATTAGGTTTAGTCCCATGAGGGGTTCTTCGTTGTGATTTGCTCCAGGCTTTTATCTCTTCGTAATATCAAAACTAAGCTCTCCAAACTTGTACATGTTCAATTAACACAACTGTTTTCTTCTTGTTGTGGGCATTTTACAGGGAAAGTTGCGTAATGGACAAGAAATTGCTGTCAAGAGACTCTCTAAAAGATCGGGGCAAGGACTACAAGAGTTCAGGAACGAGACATTACTGATTGCCAAACTCCAGCACAGGAATCTAGTTAGGCTCTTAGGCTGCTGCATTGAACAAGAGGAGAATATTTTGATCTACGAGTACATGCCGAATAAAAGCTTAGACTTTTTCCTATTTGGTATTCATCATGTCCAGTAACTTTATTAGTCTGCTGAGTTGTTACGTATGCCAAAGTAATCTATATAACTGGTTTTCTTGAAACAGATCCAGCAAGAGGTAAAATATTAACTTGGGACATGCGTGTTCTCATTATCGAAGGAATTGCTCAAGGACTTCTTTATCTACATCAGTACTCAAGGTTCAGAATTATTCATAGGGATTTGAAACCCAGCAACATTCTACTTGACAGTGATATGAAGCCCAAAATTTCTGATTTTGGCATGGCTCGAATATTTGGAGGAAATGAAACTCAAGCAAACACCAATAGAATAGTTGGAACATAGTAAGTAATTGTTTGCACACGTTTCCCATTATGATGCAAGATTTGAAGTAAAGCATTTTAATCATTAAAGTTGCATTGAACACAAATGTAGTGGCTATATGTCTCCTGAATATGCTATGGACGGTCTCTTCTCAGTGAAGTCAGATGTATTCAGCTTTGGAGTCCTGCTTCTTGAGATTTTAAGTGGCAAGAAGAGCACTGGCTTGTATCACGACGACTCGCTCAATCTTCTTGGATATGTGAGTTCACTTTTTCTTCTGTCTTTCTTTAACCATCTTCTTGGATATGTGAGTTCACTTTTTCTTCCTTGTCTTTCTGTTACCACCTTCTTCTCATTGAAATTTATTTGATGCTTTTCCTGATTCTTAAGGTTTGGGAGTTGTGGAGTTCTAATAGAGGTCTGGAATTGATGGACCCAACTTTAGGGGATCCTCCTTCAACTTCAGTGGTGCTAAGATACATTAACATAGGGCTTCTTTGTGTCCAAGAAAAACCATCAGATCGACCCACAATGTCTGATGTTATCTCAATGATAATCAACGAGCATGCACCTCTTAGTACACCTAAGCAGCCTGCTTTCTATACAAGTGTGATGGTCAAAGATTCATCACCAAACAGTCATTCTGCAAATAATGTAACTCTTTCCATTGTCGAAGCTCGGTAATCTCTGTAATGTATAACTATTTTATCATGTACACAACCACATTAATTTAATTCTTTGAAAAAGGAACATTTTGTACTTTTTGATCTCTTTTTTTTTTGTAGTCTTGATTTCACCATAGCAGGGTTGCATTCCATTCACCCAAGGAAAATTGAAAGCTCTTCTAAGTATTAGCAGAGTTAATAGAGTTTTTTTTCTTTTCTTTTCTAATCATTAACTAAAAAACTAAATATGTACAGCTGTAAAATCAATAAGATTCAGCCAAGGCAGAAATAGTACTTACCAATTTTTGCTCCCGATACTCTCCTTCAAGTTGGTTTTAATATCTATCATCCATTTCCAGCTTGCAGATTAGGTAGTCGAATTATTTCTTGTGTAAACAATTCTGCTACTTGTGTTCAGCAGTACGTATATAAATTATAGAAATCAGTCCTTTATCAAGTTTCTCCTTTATCAAGTCTTTAACAATTTCAAACATGTTTAGTTTTATCACGAATAGAGATGGCAATGGGCCGACCTATGAGCCAATTCAAGCTTAGCCTGGTCTGAGGCTCAACTTTTTAAATAAAATGATGTCATTTTGCTTAAAAAAGTTGGGTTTCAGTAAGCCTGGGCCTAGGTAACTAAAGCCCGGACTTAATTAAAAAAAAAGTTTTATACCTTTAATTTAAAAAAATATATTTAAAAAAATTAGTGAGATCGGTCTATGTATGTATGTATGAGATAAGTACTAAGTTTTTTACCATCTTTGAAAATGATCTATATTTATCACATCTTTCCTTTTTGTATGTTGAAAGTTTGGGTAGGCTTGATTGGTGTTTTAGCAACTTTGCATTCAAGGAGACTTATTTTCTTATTCAAGTTAGGTGTACACTTGCATCAAATGACAAAAATACCCTTTTTGATCCAAACATTCTGTGTTGGTCGTCAGATGATATATAAGAGGAGGTGTACTATGTGTGTTCATTTTTTCCTTATTTGAAAATTAGTGAATGAATTGTATATTGTAATAAATAATTTTGTCAAACTTATTTATGATAATACAAGAGAATTGGGAAAGAAAAATAAAATTGATTTATAGTCGTATAGTTAAATAACATTTAGCCTACGTCCACTCTTCAAACTTTACTTGAGAATTCACTGTCTTCTTCTTTTAATAGGTGAAGAACAACCATTTATAAATCTTCTTTGTCAAGAGTAAAAAGTAACCATTTACAAATCTTGTTCAAGATCAACAGTAACCTTCATAATGTATATCTTAAGTAATTTCACTAATTGTATTAATTGCTTAACCATACAAATCAAAATTAATAGTAGCAGGGGTCAATCATTATACATATTGATCTACTATTTTGTTATATTAGTAAATCATTCTGTCATATCGGTTGATTAACGTGGAAACAAACTCGCAATATACTTTATTAGACTACATTAGTCGATTACTCATTTACATTGGCCGATCAATGTACTTGAAATAAGTTTTTCAACTTTCTCAAGTTCTTATAAGGATAAAAACACACTCTTTTGATAAAAAACTCAATTCAAAATTATTACTCCCTAATGACACCTAGGAGGGGGTAAATTGGATGAAATCAAGATTTTGCCTTATGTTTGATATTTTTATAAAAGTGCCACAAATTATCATAAATGTAAATATGAAATAAAAACAAAAGAATTAAATAAATTATAAAGAAAGAGTAAGGGAAGAGAAATACAAACTAATTTGTAGTGGTTAGGTAAACAATCCTTGTCTATATCCACTCTCAAGACTTGTTTTAGATTGCCATTATAGATCTTCTTTAAAGGTGACGAATATCCTTTGTATAATCTTTTATTTTGGTAAAGAGGAACCTCCTTTTCAACCTCTCTTCAACGCAAAGAGGAACCCCAAATCAGTTTTGATAACCCCAACAAAATGATTTCAAACCCAAAAACTAACGTACAACTTAATATTTGATGACTTTGATGCTATGATAATCACAAAGGCTCACTCACTCAAAATGAGATAATGAATGCTCAAATGATTGAAAAATACTTTAAAATGTGTGCATAAAATATTCAAAAGCTTCTTGATACTAAAACCAATGAGAAAATACCTATTTGTAGTATTTCAGGACTTAAAATATCCGTTGAAGCTAAGAACTAGTCGTTACAATGACTATATTCGATATACTGGTCAACCAGTGTAGTATACTAGTCGACTAGTATGCATTAAAGGTTCTAGATTCACTAGTTGTTGGAACATTGGTTGTCTAGTATACATCAACCAAAGTTGTTATAAACTAATAGTACATCAACTTTAGCAACTTTAACCTATATTAATCGACCACTAACTTATATAGGTTGACCAATCACCTCAAAAATATGATTTTAACTTCTTCAAATGCTCAAAACCAATTTATTTAATCTGAATATAATTAAAAACACTTCCCAAATATTCCACAAAGATTATTTGAAATATTAAGAGGCTTTTATATTAAAATCGAAATATTCAATGCGTCTTAATGAATATAAAGACTTAACCAGGGAAAAAAAGTTAAATGTTAATGCATGGTGAGCCTCCTGATTATCAAATAGATGAACTTACAATAAGAAATACATGAAATAATCTTGATATGTCTTGTTCTATTTCTTGACTTGATCTTGATCTTGGAGATTGCAAAAACATTGTCTTGTTCTCATATTACTTCTCATTAACAACACTAAAAACTCATTAATAATACTTATGTTTTGTTATCATCAAAACTTTAATTAGATCCTCACTTGGTTCAACATTCTCTCCTTTTTTGAAGATGACAAAATGTTTGTGATATTAGAAAGTATTACAAGAATTTAGTTAGGCAATTTACAACCCATATCAAGATAATAATTAACTTCCCTTAATTTGTGCATAAATGAAAAGTAAGAAACCTTATCATAATTGTAATTCAATAATGAGAGAAATATTTAACGAAAGTATACATTGTCAAAGAGATATAAAACTACATGTATTCCCCCTAAATTATAGTATTTCTCTAATATTGCATAAATTTTTTCTCACTCTTTTTGGAAACATCAAAAGGATTCAAATATTCGAAGGTGGAAGAGGAGACTCAATTAATCTATACAGGTTGTCAAGTAGATGCATCGTGATTTCCTGAAAAGAGTCAAGCTCGCTTTGCAATACAGTAAGCTGATGCTCAATAACAACAAGAAAAGTATCTAGTGAGGAGTGATGTTGTGGGTAAAAAGTAGTGGCCTCATCATCTACAGGTAACTTGGCAACATGACTTAGCCTTTGTTTGTTTCAGTTTTTGGAGGGTCAAAAGCACTTTTATTTACAGCAAAAGCTGTTTTAAGAAAAAAGTTGGTGTTTGGCTATAAATATTAAAAGCACTTTTGAAGTAGAAACAGCGTTTTTAAAAGCTAAAATTTGGAGCTTTTCAAAAAAGCTCAAATTTTAGCTTTTTCGGGGAGATCTTTTTTACCCACTTTCCGTCACTTCCGTATAGAAAACCTCTCAAAATATTATCTTTTCTGTTTCTCTTGTTTCCTCTGCTCATCGTTCTCCCTCGTCTTCTCAGGTTAGCAACTTTTATTTTTCTGCGTTCGACGTCTGTGTCAACGTAGAACG
>JANZLX010000005.1:11812174-11827952 GCA_025531955.1 Erythroxylum orinocense
CATGAATTAAGGGTCAAAAAGTACATTAACAGCTATGAAAGTGTAGCCAATTTATATGATAAACTTGGGCTCAATCATGACTTTATTGGTGCAACACACAAGGTTAGTGTACATCTGCCTTATATTTTTTAGGGCGTACAGAGTCATTGGCAGGAGCATTGGACATCACCTAAGGCAATGTTCATCTCAGTGCGTAACTCAACCAACAAATGTGGAGGACCCGAGGAAAAGAGTCTTCCCGTACATATAGGAGGATCAATTATCCACCATGAGCATGCAGAGAGACTTGTAAGTATCTCAATTTTACACTTATATTCTAATTTCTAACTTTACCGTATTTAAATTTAAATTGATGTGTGAATGTTGGAATGAAAATATGTGTATTATGGATAATGATCATGATATAAATGTCTGGTGTCATATATGACTGTGTTGAATTATTTTCTTTATTCAACAGAGGGTAAATACCATAAAAATAAAGGAAACTCTGCTGAAATTTTTATAAATTCTAGTTAACTTGGAACATTTTATTGATATGCAGGAAAAGCCTATGGGTATAAGGCCTACACCCCATTAGTTGGTTTTGCATACTCACATTAAGAAGCATGACGGTGTGACATTCATCAATAGGCAATGTAGAGAACTAAATGTATGTGAAATTTTTGCTTTAATATTCATTCTTAATAATTATCACTTAATAATATAAAAATTGCCTCCTAATAGGACCAAATAGAAGAAAGCATTCAACAAAATTCTCAGGGAAAACAAGTAATTGACGAGAGTCAGGCATACTTTGATGCAGTGGGTGGTAGGGACAGTAATATGATGCAGTGAGTGGTAGGGACAGTCGTGGAAGGATCTTCGGGCTAGGCTCATTTGTTAACACATATTATTCACACTTCTCTACGTCTAGTACAATAGCATCAAGTAGACGACCGACAATGGAACATTACCATCATCTTGAGAGCACAGTACAGACATTGACAAGTCAGTTGCAATAGACGATAGAGGACATGGTTAAGCTCCAAAATGATGTGCAGCAGTTGAAGGGGAGGGTTAAAGACTCAGACCATCCATGGTCATCAAGACAATAAGATTGTTGTAGTCATTTAGCTTGAATTAACAAAGACTTATTATGTAAAATTTAATGTTTTTATTATCAATGAAGAAAATTTTAACTTTATATGATCAATCAAATTTATTTTAAAACAAATTAAATATATAAACAAATCAAAATATTATGCACAGATAGTTCAGAACTGTTGAAATCATGCATTAATCAAAAGATTATGAAATAAAATTTTTCGTCGGGATTTTTAAAAAGAAAATTTAATACCTTTATGATAGATTCACCGATAGTTTCTCATGGATTGTTGCAAAAAACGATAGACTTATGGTACTGACAGAATTCATGTTTCTGTTGGTAAAGTCAGTGATCATTACCGGCAGTTAAGGATAAACCGTCAGAGAAATGTAAAATATTCACGTTATACTCACCGATGGATTATCAATTTCCATCAATATAGTGAGTGACCATTACTGAAGGTTAAGGAAAACCGTCAGAGATATGTAAATTATTTACGTTACACTCACCGACGGATTATCAATAAAATGTCATAAAAGTATAACACTTTTACAGTAGACTTGTAACATCTCATTCCCGTACTAAGGGTTAGAACCCTAACATACGGTACATGTGAGATCAATGAGAGATTAAAAAAAAATCCATTTCATGCGTATGCATAATGTTAGCATACACGCACGTGAAGTTGAATTTTTGCACACATTAACATGATTATACATGCATTTATTGACATTTAGAGGATAATTAAATTGTAATGTAATATTATTGAGAATTGTGGTTTGTTTGTATTGAAAATTAAATTGGAAAGTGTAATTGTTGATTTAGAATTTTTGGAAAATTTTTGAAAATTATAAGTATTTTCTTGACTAAGAAAAATGCCAAGTGGTAAGTCAATTATAAATGGAAATAGAAATAAGAAATGATATTGGAGAAAATTTATAAATGACTTTAGAAGTTTTGAGAAAATAATATTAAAAATTTAGAGACAATTGGAGTAAATTTTGGGAGATGATTGGACTGGTTAAATAAGAAAACCCAGTTTAAGCTTATAAGAATTGGACAAGTGACAAGAGTAACTTGTCAAGCCACACTTCTTTAATTTTGAAAGACCATTTTAATTGTTTTGATCTTGCTTCTTCTTCCTGACTCCTAAGTTTTTGGAAGCTTCATTCTTTCAAAAATGGTCTCATCCTTACCACACAATTCTTGCTCTTACTTTTCACTTGCTATCTCATTTTGCTCTCTTCTTCACTGTCACTAAAATATCTAACCATACAGCCTTTGGCAAGATGATGATCGGATGATATTCGAAAATTAGGGTTTAAGTGATTTTTGAAGAGAAAAATTTTAAAGAAGTATCTTATTAATCCTTTAGAGTTGTTGGTTTATGATACAAAAATGGAGATTTATTGATATTTCATATTCATGAGAAAAATAGACATTTTTCATGTTCATCTGAATATATGATGAAAATTTGGATGTGTTGAATTTTCATATTTAATGATCAAAATGTTATAAGAGGTTGTATAAATGATTTTTGGAGTTGAAAGATCAACTAAAATGTGTATGAGATTAATGCAAAAAATTCGCGAAAAATGAATATGTAAATGCTCTGCTTACGTTGATATATATATATATATATATGTACGTAAGTTTTGGAGTGTTTTTAGAGATGATTAAAAATAAATTTAGAGTTAAGAGATAGGTGTATGGTGATGACAGGAGATGAGAAAGAATGGTTAAAATGATAGTTAGAGGAAGAAAATGAAGTGAATGCAAAAAAATGAAAATGCAGAAAACATGAAGAATATGCGTGAGTGTGATTTTCTGTTTTTGAAGATTATGAAAAATGATAGATTTTGATTTGGTTGTGATAAATTGAGCTCAAATGAAATAGGAATGAAGAGGAAATATTGAGGAAATAAGCTAGAAGTGATAGAGTAAGCAAAAGAGATGAATTAAGATGAAAATGACAATGAAGAGTGCTAGAAAATGTACAGATACAGTGTTTTCACTGAACATGCATTTGCATTTTAACCATAACATAATTTGTAGACATTTAAATGGGATGATTTTAAGTTAAGATTAAACTAGAGACATATGGCTATACTTTTCTGTCTCTAAGAGTTTCAAAGTTTGGCTTGAAGTTGAGTTTTTGGATTCTGTTGTGGTTTGGGAACAATCTGTAGTTGTTTTGGTATAACTTGTAGAATACTAAACCAAATTGCAAGAAATTGGTGTCATTAGAAACTTAAGACAATGAGAAATATTTTTCTAGAAGAAAGTGTTGCCAAATTACTTCATTTTCCTTGTCAGAATGTTCATGAAAAATAGACCCGAAGGTTTGGAAATTCGAAGAATTTATAAGAATAAATGAGAGTTTGGATAATGTGTGATCTTGTAATGTTGGAATAACATTAGTGAATGAGAATTGGATTTTTATGAAAGCAAATAATGCCAAAAAAATGAAATGACGAGAAATCGAGTTATAAAATAAGAATGTGGATAAAGTGTGAAATTTGATAATATACCCGGGATTGTCATTGAGCATGCATTGTACATAGTCCATATACACATTTGTGCATAAATAAATGCTTATAATTATGCAAAGCTATTAATGTGTATGTGCAATATGTGTATTGCATAATTTTGATATGTAGGATAAACGTCCACATTCAGACATTTTCAGATCATAGAAGTTAACGCTAATCTGGAGCGTACTGTGAGTAGACTTAGATGGTCTTATTTCATTGTATGTTCTGATTTCAATTTCTGCATTGAATGATTGTTGATATGATTATTATGTAATGTGAATATGATTGATGTGATTGTGCTGATTCTGAACACTGAAGGTTCGATAATTTTGATGTATGAATGTGATATTGAAGTGTTACTTGTACGTGAATGAGAAGAAATAAGTGTATTATCAACTTAATTGTTGAATGCCGAACTAAGGTCCGGTGATGTATATGAAAGTGACTGTGAATCTAAAATCATGTGACCGATTAAAAATATGTGAATGTGATGCTTTCCATTATATGAATACATGAAATATAAAGGCAGTTGTGACAAAAATAACTATCGAAAAGAGCTTAAAGTTTAGAATATGAAAAAGAGCTTAAAGCTCAGAATATGAAAAAGAGCCTCGGGCTCAATGTGAATGTACTCGATATCCACTAAGGGATATGAGACATTATTTGATATAGTTCGGTATCCACTAAGGGATATGAGCTAGTAATTAGGCACTTGGTCTCAACAAAGTAACAAATTGAAAGTGAGTCTCATAAGCACTGCATATGCATATGAAAGTATGATTTAAATGATTTCTGAATATGACATGTGTTGAATGTGAAATGTGAAATAAATAATCAACTAATATATGCTTAAGTGAATGTGTAATGTATGTGACTTGATCTGATGAATTGATGAATTGTACGTATTATGTGATTGAGTGAGTCATCGAGGATGGTCATTCACTGAGTTCGCAAAACTCACCCAAAATTTGCAATATTTTTCAGGCTCAGAAGAGTTATCCCATTGGGCAAACGAGAGTATAGCCACTGTATTCAAGTAAGAGGTAGAGGTCAGGATTAGTTTGCGTCTGCATTTGTATTTCCTTATTTTTGTATCAAATTGAGTCTTCCGCAATTATTGTAACATGTATATTTAAATATTCTGTTTTGTAATAACTTTCTAAAGTGGAAAGGTTTGTAAATGAGAATGGTCTTGAGTTTAATAATAATAAATGTGAAAGAAAAGAATGAGCCCAAAATTGATTATTGATTTCTGCATACGCTTGTACTATTTTTGGAAAAAAAATGTATTGAGTTTTCGAGAGTTTGACCATTCTAGCTTGCCACCCTTGCGGGGTATGTACTCTGACATCATTCAAAATGTCAGGTACGTGTTTTGCGAGAATGAGATGCTACATATACAAAGAATAAAAATAGGGATCATTTATTTTTCAATTGCAGTACCTCAAATCATATACTGCAAAGGATCACAGGACTATGTCAGTATAACATCAACCAAGACAGATTAGTTAATATTATCAAAGAGATTCAGTAGAAGCCAAGCTCCAAGGAAGACGAGGAAGTATATATATATATATATGATGGCAATAACAACTTGTTTTCAAGAAAACTGGAAAGAAAGAAATTCTAAAAGATTTACAGGTAAGGAAAGAAGCTTATCTACTCTTATAAAGTTAACAATAGCATAGCAACTTATCATCAATCAGCTTGCCAGAAAATGCAGCAGAAGACTGGCGAATTCATGGAGAATCTAGGACCTTTTAGTTTGCTGAAACTTAATTCATTCTTAGTAATTTCAACTGAAATGTAGTGCCTACCGAGTTTATGGTGTATTATGGAGTGTTTGAAGAGGAACTCCCAAACAGTCACTTTTTGTAACTGAATTTCTTTATCAATATATTTTAAATTTACTTTAGCAAGTAATAGAAAAAAGTACAGAGAAACACAGAGTTGATCAATTGTTAAAAAAGTAACTATATTTGTTTTGTAATAAATATTATGTTGGATCGTATCTTTATCTTCATACGGTATACAAAATGACATTATTGTTGTGTGTTCAATTAAAAATTGTATTATTTTTACTTTTATTTAAAATCCTTTTCAATTTTTAATAAAATTCATCTTAAAATAATATTTTATATTATTTAAAAATATAATATGATATAAAATATTTAAATAAATATATTTTACATTAAAGAAAATATATGTATGTTTTTAAAATATCAGATAGTACACAAATTATTAAACTCCAAACTGGAGAGAAAGATTCAGTGGATTATTTCCAGACATATAGATCCCGCTTTGTAGCAGTGGGGGAAGGGTGAGCAGAATTTTTGTCCTCTCTGAAACTTTCCAAAGAGAATATATCCCGATTGCCCTTATTCCAGTAGGTATAGTAAACTTCTGGCACATGCGCTACCTTCTTGTAGTCACCATCTTCTTCATCCGGGTGCAGGGCCATGATCAATTCCTTGGGCATATGAATAAATTCCAACACCTTCAAATCAGTCAAGTGCTCAATGCCCAATGGTACCCTCTGCAATGATTTGCAGCTCTGAAAAATAAGTTTCTCAAGAGAAGGCATCGCTCCCTGCTCGATGATTACGTTTACGAGTCCCTCCACTTTGTTTAGGCCCATAAACTTGAGCCTTTTAAATCCGTTAGCTTGGAAAAAGAGCTCCTCTCCTTCATAGAACTGTACGAATTCAAGGTGGACTAGATTTGGCAAGTACTGTAGATATGCCAGAGGATCATCACTTAGCCTACTACTTTTCAACAGTAACTTGGCCAAGTTATTGAGTGAAGATATCCACTCTGGAAACTCAATCAAGCGTCCGGTCAGGTACAGACGTTGAAGAAATGGAGGAGGAGTAGACAAGTAATGCATTTCGATGACCTCGGTCTCCTGTACTGAATTAATGGACAATGCGCGAAGATTTGTCAGCATTTCAATGGAAGAACACAATAGCTTTCCATCTTCTTTCCTTAAGTTCACAACACCAAGCCTCCTCAAACCATTCAATCTTCCCACCTGCGTCATAAGATTATGATCCGACTCCAAAAAGCAAAGCTTTTGCAGATAGTTTAAATTTCCAATTTGAGCCGGTGCCTTGAAACCACGTTTCCTCTGAGTGTGGTTATCAGAGTTCACTTCATGTCGATATACCAGCAGGTGACGAAGTTTCTTAAGCTTCAAAATATCAGCAGGCAATTCAGAAACTAGGGAATGCTTTAGATCAAAGCTTTCTAGGTTCTGAAGCTCACCAATAGTGCTTGGAACAGAATCCACTTTGGTATTCCTCAGATTTAGATATTTTAGAAGGATAAGTTTGACAATTTGCGGTGGAAATTTCCTCAGAGGTGCTCCTTCCAAATCTAACACGTTAAGCAGTTTTAAACCACCAAAATACAAAGTGAACGAAGGCGGAGACTCCATTGATGAAGAATCTACCCCCCAGAACATGAGAAGTGAACGGAGTCCAGAGGACATGCGCCATTCTGTGCTTCCTGTGGCATTATGTACGGATAGACGGCGGATCTTTTCTGGCCATATCATGTTTTCGTCCTTGGAAATTGCAACAAAGTCTTCATCTCTCGATCTTGACAGGATAATTTCTCTCAGAAGATCATGGATGCGGCATGTTTTGACCCGTCCAGAGCTGGTTGCCTCCACTATTTGGACCAAGTTTCTTTTTATGAGCTCATTCAGGTAGTCTTCTGCAACTTCCTCTAATGTCATTCCTTCTTTTTCCTTCACGAACCCTTCTGCTGTCCACAATCGGACAAGCCTCATGTGTTGTATGAGAGTACCCTCTGGAAAGATGCTGAAGTACAACAAACAAGATTTTAAATAGTAAGGCAAATGACTATAACTGAGGGAGAGAATTTTCCTTGTGTTCTTCAATTTGTCATTGTCTTCCAATTCAGCACCGAGGCTAAGAGAAATCATTTTCCATTCGTCAATCCTCATCTTGTCCTTTGTTGCCAGAACACCACTGATAGCTACAATTGCAAGTGGCAGCCCCTCGCATCTTTTCAGAATACTTTCTGAAACTTCTTTTAAATGCAACGGGCAAGAATCTTCCTGAAATATTTTTCTGCAGAGAAGAGTCTGAGAATCCTCCAAGGACAAAGGTTTCATATGGAAGACATTGGAGGAATCAATGCAGGAGGAATTAGCAACTTCTGCATCCCGTGTTGTGAGCAGAACTCGGCTGCCATGGTTGTTACTTGGCAATGCAAGTTTGACAGCATCCCAAGCTGCAATCTGCCACACATCATCTAGAATGATCAAGTACCTCTTACCCAGTAGGAATTTCTTGATTCTTTGTCTTAGTTGGTCATTGTTCATGCTCTCCACTTCTTCAGGAACTGGCTTCTTTAGTGCCCGGAAGAGTTGATGGATCATGTCTTTTAAGAGATCCTCCATCTTGAAAGATTGAGAAACAGTAATCCAAGCACGGAATTTGAAGTTCTTTTTCACCTCAGAATCATCATAGACTTTTTTCACCAAGGTGGACTTCCCTAACCCACCCATTCCAACCACCGAGAAGATGTTGCGCTCAGCCTTTTCTGCAAGTAGAGATCCAATCAGTTGACTTTTGGGCACATCGATACCCACAAGATCAGCTTCCTCAAGCAGAAGAGCATCGCCTTGACATTCTAGACGCGGCAATCCGGTGGAGTTCAGGCCTTGCTCAATTATGTTATTCTTGATTAAGTATCTCCTATGTGCTTCTGAGATACTGATTACTCTGGCTTTTATGCTTTGCAGCCTTGTAGTTATTTGATGCTTAGCTGTAAGTTTCTTGACAGAGAAATAAAGTTTCCTTGCAGAACCATAAAATCCACGCCTATGAACATTTGCAAGACGCAACCTGAAATTATCAAGAGCGTCTTCCATATCGTGAGCAACGTCTCTGACTTTCTTGACAAGCACTTTGAGTATAGGGTCACTCTCTTCCATAGCATCTGCAACTCTCAGAAAGGCCTTCATGAACTCCAATTCATCGCTGATATACTCAACCTCTGCCCGGACACCCCCCAAAAGCTTTTCCTCCTCCTGAAGAAACTCTGCAAGCTTAGTAACTAGAAAGCTTACTAAAGCTTCTGCCATTCGTTTACCATTCAAGTATGACAAGCTAACCTCAAAAAGAACAAGCAGCTATGTGGGGTCTTTAGGATTTGATCAAATATGGTTTGACAAGTACGAAATAGTTTGGTTCTTGAAGAATATATTGTCAGTGATTTTGAAGGACCCGTTGAGCTTAAACATATATATAGTTTGTCAACCTGCTTTATTTGTTGAGAGGTGGGGGTTAAATTTCCTCGACAAATTCCGTAACTTTAGACTATTGAATTGTTCGTTTCCGTAAGAAAATTGGCTTTCAGGTCTTTTACAAGTTGTTTTTCACGTAAGAATGATCAAAATAAAATGATATTTGTGGGATCAATTTGTCTTTCAGCGAATGCATTTTTATAATTTCTTTAGCTTCCATGGAACTTCCCCTTCGCACAGGTGTCGTTAGAAACTATAAGAATCAGCTATCCACCGTTTTTGTCCGATGCTATGAACAGAAGTCAACATGTTTACTTAACAGAAGGCAAAACATGAACTTAACTTCCGAAAGCTGTATCTCTTAGCAGTTATTAACTGAGTCCAAGAATTAGTTACTCCTCGGAAACAATGTCAGGTATCATCCTGTTGCCAACTTGTACAGTAGAGTAGCAAGTACCTGAAATTATCTTCCCAACAGATCCTCAGTTCGTGGCCATATCATTCAGGAAGGACAGATATCATCGATCTATCTTACAATTTATTCTTCTGTGACTGGTGGCGAGTCTGTTGGCTTATAAAATATTACGATGAAAGAAATTCTTGAAGTATCGGGACGTTAGACCTCTGGCAGCCCACGTGGCTGATTTTTTTGAATAATGTATCTAGAAATACCTGTTAATTTCTTATTAACACTTGTTCGAACACAACTGGTACATTCCAAAATTACCCTTATGTGGTTCTTTTTACACCTTGACTTGAGAATTCCTACCATGCTTCATAGCAATTTCAGCGAAAGTGTTTTTGAGTGCAAGCTAATGTCATGCTCGTTGGGCTTGATTTAATGATCCTTTTTTTGTGTGCATAATTTTAAATTTCTAGTGATTTTGTCATGTACCAGAAAAGTTCACGAAATTTGAACGTAATAAATAAAGATAACAAAGGTGTTGAAATCAATTCAAAAGTGCATTAATTCTGTTCAACAAGGTAGTTATATATATAAGCTTAACAAATTGACACGTCTCCCATAATGCTAAAAAGTCTAAATTATTCTTCAATATCATCTTCAAGTATCCTGCTCCGAACATGTGAAATATGTTCCAGGATAAGATACTAATGAGTCTCGTGGCTCAAATCAGGACATAGTTTTTAAATCATTGGATCAGCAATCCTCGTTTTGAAGTTTTGGGTTGTCACTATAAAAACATAAGAGTTGCTAGTCACTAACTACAATTTTTGGTTGAGTGATAAAGGGGTGTGATCCTAACAATATACTGGTTGACAAGTCCATAGTTGATGAACGAGACTGATTTCCAAAAATTGATATGTCACACTGCTGTCGACATTCTTCTATCCACCCTCAACATCAAGATGTCCAATTCAGTGCGTGGATAACAGTGGTAAATTGTTAGGAAATTCATACAAAGTAAAGAGTGCCATGAAAATATACATTTGTCTTGTTTCTTTCTTCCGAATTCTTCTTCTTCACGTCTTTAAGGACCACCATTAAAGTACAAATGGTAAAGGACGGTGAACAAAATTCTAGATAATGAATGTAGTTTGGAACATCATCGCATTTTCTTGCAATTATGTTTTATATTATTCATAATTACATCTGCCCTGAATCGGATTTGCATACCTACCTGCCCACTTTTTTAAAAGAGAAAGTAACTTGTCAAGAAGATCAGATGGAAAGCCCTGGACTAGTCAAAAGCCATCCTTCGGAAATCACCGAAGACAACTGCGGAGGTTAGTGAGAAGACAAACTAAGAAAGGGATAGCATCATTTCATTGCTCATTCAATGCGTAGTTAACTCTTCATAACATTTTCAAATTCCTACACAAAAATATTGGTCAGGCATGAAAGGGCTAGCTTGAATTCTTTTGCCACACATGTTCCAAGAAAAAATGTTCAAAGACTTTAAGAAGCACTTCACCTCGCTCAATGCATGTGAAAAAGAACGATATACCAGGAGAGAAAACGAATTGCGATTCTCCAAGAATTCCATGTAATTACATAATGTTTTCTGATCCGAATTTTCTAAAAGAATGATACCGTTTTTATTAGCCCATTTTCTAAAATTAAATTTAAAACAGTATTATTTTATTGCTGATTTGGAAGCAGTCTCCTTATTAGTTAGGAGTATCTTCAAACTTCGTGCTTTAACGGAATTTTTACTAAGTATTGTTGTTATTATTGTATTATTTTATTATCAAATAATAATTAAATTTGAACTTATTAGTTCTACATTAAACTGATTTTTTCACCATTTATTATTAATAATGAGACAGATTTTGAATTTAAATAAAACATTTATTTGCATGTAGTTAAATATACCATAGTTTGGTAAATTGTAGAACATGATGTAACGTTTGTTTGTTTGTTTGTTTTTCTCTTTTTATTGGGTGGCTGAGAGTTATATATGATCTTATCTTTGCTATTAAGACTTTTTTTTTTGTTTTCTGTTTTGAAAAGTTAAAGAATTGTAATAAATTTATAAGAACGTCTTTACAAAAGACAATGCCAAGCTATTACAACAAAACAGTGATGTTTTGGTAACTTTGATAACAACAACGTAATCAAACATTACACGGTAAGAGATAGAAAAACACCAACACGTCTCATTAGGCATAAAAGGAAAAATCTCGAAGCTCATCTTCACTCCCCTCACCCAACCCTACCAAATTATAGTTAGCTAATTGTCATCGTTAACAAGTTCGAAAGAGGATTAGCTTCAGATTACTTCACCTAAATGTCATCCTTGATGTCTTAGGTCAGAGATCTACTCATAGCTTTTAGGAACAAAAGTCGACTTAGAAGGTGAAGGAATCGACATACCAAGATTTTTCATTCCAGTTTGCAATTTTCATGAACTAAATCCCTTTCTGAGTAATATTACCTGATTCTCCATGAGGATGCTAGTCTAGGGTTTACTATTTCTGTTGTGGTTGCGTACATGAGATACTCTTTGATTATAGTTGTTAATGTATTGAGAACTTCCTTTCTTGTTCTTGCTTTGTTTTGGAATCTTTTGAGGTTCCGCTCTCGCTATATCTGCTTGATAGAGAAGGCGAAAGATATGATATAGATGTGTACATTGTGTGTAAAACTCATATTCAGCTTCAGAAGCCATTCCAATGCTTCAGTGAACATTGAACCTGCATTTGAAATAAGACATAATCCTTGTATCTTCTCCTATATATACTTGGAATAGGCACAAAGAAATAATAAATGATCCCTAGATTTCTACTCCATCTTGCACAGTACACAGCTAGGATCAGAATTAATGAAATGTATTTTATCCATCGTGCTTAACTTGTTAAGCACAGTGAGCCATAGAAGGATTGAGTGACTAGGCTTGAAAGTTTTGTGCCAGATGATTAGAGACCAAATCTGTCTAGGGTTGTTCTAATTTTGTCACTTTCTAAATCTTGCAATGTTGAAGGTGTTCGAAAGCATCTTGAGACATTGGAATACACCCTTCTTTTCTAAATCAGGCTGATAATTAGGGGCAAGATACTGTAATTCAGCTGGAATGTTCCATTGTTCCCTTAAAAAGATATAGTTAACCTTTGTATTGATAGGAAATCCGCTCCATATTTGAAGAGCTTGAGGATATCTAATTAGAGGCCCCTTACTAGCCCAATTATCAAACTATAAGTGTGCCTTTTCTATTACCCACCCTACAATTCACCGGAGGTTCCAACATAGGTCTTCGCTTCAAGAGTTAGATTAAGGGCCAAGAGAAGGAAGGTTTAATCGGTATAGCCCAAAGGCTAGTTCCTTTCAAAATATAGCTATGAAACCACCATATCCATAAAGACTTCTTTTCCAATAGAATATTCCACCTATTCTTAACGAGAGCTGAAATATTTAAAGAGGCAATAATAATTAGTCCCAATCCCCCTTTTTCTTTCCTTTTACAAACTTCAGACCATTTAACCTTGGCAAAATGTCTATCTGAATTTAAGTTCCTCTTGAGAAATCTTCTGAAAAGCTTCTCAATAGTTTTGATGACACCTTTAGCTAATGAAATGTTAGAGGACCAGTAAATATGAAGAGAGCTCAGGATCGATTTGATGAGTAGTAACCTCCCACCAAATGAGAGTGCCATGTTAGACCACATTCCCAATCTTCTCTGTATTTTCTCAACCAAATGAAAACATTCAGTAAATCGAATTCTTTTTGTAGTAATAGGAAGTCCCAGATAAATCAATGGAGTAGGTTTCCTTTTCATACCTATAATTATAGAGATATTGTTTTCCATCATATTAGCACTAGTAGCTAGAATGAGTTGACTCTTAGTAAGATTAATCTCTAGACCTGAAAGTTCTTTGAAATTAGTCAGAGTTGACATGAGCAATTCAATAAACTTCCCATGAGCCTTAGAAAAGAGTAGCAAGTCATCCGTAAAACAAAGATTGATTAGCCCTACTCTCTTGCATTTATTATGAAATTTGAAGTCTTTGCTTTTGCCTACGTTGTGTTGAACCAACTGACTTAGGACTTCTACACAAATGATAAATTGATAAGGGAAAATTGGATCTCCTTGCCTCAATCCTCTTACACTCTTAAAGATATTCGTACGTGTACCGTTAACAAGGATAGAGTAACTACGAGTGGTAATACAAGCCTCTACCCATCTGACAAACTCACTTGAGAAACCCAATAACCGTAATGTCTGAAGGATAAATTCCCATTCCACATGATCAAAGGCTTTCTTGAAATCAACTTTAATAATACAATTTGGGGGGTTGTTCTTCCTTAGGTATCCTTTCATTAGTTCTTGAACTATAGAGATGTTATCCCCAATTCTTCTACCATGTAGAAAAGCACTTTGATTATTAAAGATCACCAACACTGATTTCAGCCTATTTGCTAAGATCTTAGAAATAACCTTATAAAGGAAATTAGTGCATGCAACAGGTTTGTAATCATCCAATGAAGAAGCCCAATTTGAATAAGGGATCAAACAGATATGGGTTCTATTGGTCTCCCTTAGAAGAACCCCTAAATAAGAATTTTAGAATTGCACTTTTAAACATAGAACCAGTTTTCTACCATATTTTTTGAAAGAAAAAAACCATTGAATCTGTCGGGTCTAGGAGACTTATTAAGGTGCAATTGAAAGATAACTTCCTCTATTTCTTTTTCTTCCACTGGTTTAATGAGGGATGAAGCTTGTTAGAGGGATAAATTATTATGAATAAAGGAGTTAAGAGGGGTAGAACTTACTTGTCTACAAGAGCCATATAAACTCTTAAAATATCTCTCCGTTTCCTTTAAAAGGTCTTTCTACTGGGAAACTTCCTTACCATTCGACAAATTGAGAATCCTGATTCTATTTGTGTTCCTTCTCGATAAGATAGAGTTTAAAAAAAACTTTGAACTCTTTTCACCATCTTTTAGCCAATTTACCTTTGCCCTTAGTTTCAATAAACTGTCATGATCTCTGACTTTAGCTAAGGAAGACATAAGAAGAGTCTTCTTTGATCATAACAAGGTAGAGTTTATCGGGTCTAACTCTAACCCCTACTATATCTTTTGTAGATCCTCTTTGGCTTTTGAAACAATTTGCTGTATAGAGGAGAATCTTTTCCTCATTAGAGATTTCATCTCCATTTTGATATCCTTTAACTTCTAATTGCACCTAAACTATTTTGTTCCTTCCACCTTAACCTCCAATCCCTTTTTAAGAGCATTACTAAACCCATCATCATCTCACAGTAGGTTGTTAAACCTGAACGAACCTCTTCTAACATAGTGCTGGAAAAGGTTCTCTATCTTCATAGGAGTGTGATCCGAAAATAGAGGATCAAAGAAAGTTGTTACACTGTTAGGAAGTTGAGTAATCCACTTTTTGTTCACCAAAATTTAATCAAATTTTTTCCTCAAAGCCTATCTCCCTGACTGCTTATTGCTCCATGTGTAAAAGTGACCTTGTGCCTTTAGGTAAAAAACTTCAATTTTGTCCACACAATTGCTAAAATCAACTGAGAAGTTCCTTAAGCTATTGCCATCAACTTCAATTCTATATAATGTAGAATTAAAATCACCACATAAGAGCCATGGACCATTAACAAGATTATGAAAATCTAGTAAGCTTTCCCATAAGAGTCTCCTTTGAAAAATATGATTAGCGTCGTAGATAAAGGAAGTAAAATACTCAACATTTACATGAAGGGGTTTACATTTAAGTTGGATAGCTTGTATCTCCATAGCAAGGACATGTACATCTAACAAAGAAGGATCATACCCGATAATAATTCTCCTATACTTATGAGTTTGATGGTTGGAGATGAATTTCCATTTAGAGCCCAGTTTATTCAACATTCATGTATTCTCTTCTCTGATTTTAGTTTCAAAAAGAGCAAAAATCTATGGATTTGTGTTATAGACAAAATCCCTTAAAGTTGAAAGATTTTTAGGGCAGTTAATCCCCCTTACATTCCATGCTATTATTTTCATTAACAAAATTATTTGCTTTTGGGGCCATTACCTTTGGCCCTATTGGATTTCCTTTTAGTAGCTGTCAAAAATTCCCCAATGAAAGGGTCATCCTCTTTATTCTCTATCAACGTTGAACAACTACTTTCTATATGGACCAAGCCATTAGTTTTGTCTTTAAGGTTCAAGGAATGCTCATCCCCTTCATATCCTTGCCCATATCATTATCATCAACTTCCGTGTGCTTCTCAGTAGCTTCCCCCTTCATTAACTTCAATCGTATCTTCTAATCTACCCCTAATTACTGCTCCTTGCCCATCATTAGTTTTAGTAACTTCTTCGGAAGCACTAATGCTATTACTAGGATTTTCTGGCTGCTCCTTGTTTAAGTTCATAACCCCTTCACCCATTAGCTCTTCATAATCCCCCTTTTGAAA
>JANZLX010000005.1:11857217-11876883 GCA_025531955.1 Erythroxylum orinocense
ATGTTAGTGCCATTGTTCTCTTAGCCTGCATTCAATCACATTCATATTGTGCAAAGCGATCTTTTTAAATGGTGAACTCCTTTCCCTAATTATAAATCATTAATTAAATCACTTTCTTTCGATTGCTTTGTTAATCCTTGCAATTTAATTGGTCAACCACTCCAATCATTTTTTTTACAATTTCCTGTCGATAGCATACAATTAATTAGGTTTAAATTGATTGGTAAAAGAATTGGTTCTTAAGGGAGACGATTTTAAAATATTCACTGTGCGGGTACTAGGACGATTCTGTGCACTTGCAGAAATAATCAATCAAAGTGCTTAAGCGCCTCATCACGCTCGTATGCCTTCGCGCATCATCGCGAGGTCTTACAAACCTTTGCGCCTTCTCGCACACTCTCGAGTCTCGCATGACTTAGTTTTCCATCTCCACGTGGCCTCGCATCAGAATCTCACATCTTGTCGAAGATTTCTGCCAATGCACGCCTATGCGTGCCCACGTGTATCGAATTTGACCTACTCTTAAGATCTATGCTGATACTTTTTGCATCCCTCGCCTACTTCGCAAGTTCCTTTAGTTTTGCTTGCCTACTTGCAAGACATTACCTTATTCTCTCGTCAACACGCCTTCCTCGTGCCAACTTATATGCCAAGTATTGGCCAAGGCTCACCAAAACCGAACGATCCTACATTCTGGACTCATGGGTCTAATAAACCACCCCACTAGAAGAACTCAACGCCCTCGTCAAAATAATCTGTGGGCACTCATACACGAGCGGTTCCCTCGAAGACTCCTTCGCCAACTCTTAAAGACTGGGGCAAGCCTTCTCTTTCAATGACACCTTTTTCTCA
Source organism: Erythroxylum orinocense (assembly GCA_025531955.1). Classification (NCBI taxonomy): domain Eukaryota; kingdom Viridiplantae; phylum Streptophyta; class Magnoliopsida; order Malpighiales; family Erythroxylaceae; genus Erythroxylum; species Erythroxylum orinocense. The sequence continues at coordinate 11,858,070 of JANZLX010000005.1, forward strand.
TGCCATCTCCTCTTTCCATCGAGTTTATCTTTGCATGGGCTTTCCTCCACAAGGCCTATACAATTTATATAGGCGATGTTGTTGATGGCTCCTTCTCCTAAGTCATCTTCATCGCTCCTTCCTTTGTCCTTTGCGACCATGGAGTTCATTTGCTCCTCACCCTTCTTCTTTCTCAGGCATTCTTGAGCAAAATAAGGCCCCTCACAGATGAAGCATGCAACCTTTTCCTTCGATTGCTTCTTCTTATATTGAGAAGATTCTCCCACATTCCCTTTGCCTTTCTCCTTGCCATCCTGAATTCCACCATTTCTCTTGCCCTCTCCGCTGGGTAGAATTGGTGGTGGCAATTGGAAATCCACTAAGGCATTTGCCGCCGCTATTGCGCTAGGGAAGTCCTTCACGTTTTGCCTCCGAAGCTCAATTTGTGCCCAACCTTGCAAGTTGCTAATGAAGTTGAACAACTTGTCTTCCTCCGACATGTTCCGCCCATCCAACATCACCGATGTGAACTTCCTCACATACTCCCTCACTGAGCAGTCTTGCTTCAACCCCTTCAAAGCTTCCCTCGCGAGTCATAAAGTGTTGTTAGGTAGGGACTGGTCCGTTAGCTCCTTCTTCATCTTCTCCCAAGTGTCGATGGGAAGTCTACCTGCACTAATATCGTTGGAGGTTCTCGTTCTCCACCATAGCTTCTCATCACCCACCAGGTACGTTGATGTGATCGACACCCTCTCCGAGTTCACCACCTTTGCCCCTGCAAAGTACTGTTCTATATCCAACAGAAAATTTTCGAGTTCCTTAGCATTTCGTTTACCATCAAAAACTTGTGGCTCTCGCACCTTCACCATAGTGCTTTCCACTCGGACATTTGTCTTGTGCTTTGCTATCGCACGCTTGAACACCAACAGATCATAGCTCATCTCCTCACGAGCTCTCGTATGTTCCTCCAGCGCTTTCATAGTAGCTTAAAGCTCTCTCTCCAAGGCTGCTATATGTTCCAACAAAGGAACAACACTCTCATCCGTTGGAGCTAGAGACTCAAGAATCGCCTCTATTCGAGTAACCCGTTCTGTCAGATTACTTCCACCAGCCATCACCCTAGATTGGCTCTGATACTAGTTGTCACAAAGGTTTTCTTCGAACTCAAACTTCTACCGCAAGCTACGCCTACCTTCGTGTGGTGATCCCGCTTAGGTCTGCTTAAACAAGATTTAGCCTTTTCACATGAATGTTGACGAACAATTTCATTAGCACTCGAACACTTCACACGCACACAAATGTTTAAGTGTTTCCCTCACACAAAAAAAACACAAATGTAATAGAGTAAAGAAAGCAACAAGAGATTTTTAAATGTAGCCGAAGCTACCTCTTTCATTAACTCTCAACAAAATATTTACAAAAGACACAAGTACCTCCTCCTCGAAGCACCCAAAGAACCCCCCACTCGAAGCCCTTATAATGAGAACTTCCCCCAAAAGCTCTCAACTCTCAAAGCTCTCTCCTTTGAGTGATTTCTCTCCAAGAGTGAATACTCAATAGATCTCAACACTAATGTGCTATTTATAGGCTCTTCCAGATGACTAAGAGTCCTATTAGAACTTTACTAGCAAAGATCACAATCTTATATCATAGGATTAAGTTACATCACATTTAAAAGATTACCCTATCTAGGAAAGATTATCCTTATCCACAAAGATCTCCTCTATCTTCAGATAATCATTCCACTTGATCTTTATCTCTTAAAGATGATGTTCATCTACTTGTGATCTCATCTACCACGTCATCATATGCCACATCATTCACAACTGCCAAGTCACTATTGATGTATTTTCACCACGGCCTATCCGCACGTAAGTCCATCAATACACGTCTATAAACAAGTCCATCTTTCATGATCAAGCTCACTCATGGTGCCATCTCGTCGCTCCATGACTAAGTACAAGTCACAAATCGAGTTAGCATAAAACCTCGCATAGTTCACATACCTTCGACCTACCTCGTCGAAGTCAAGTGCTTAAGTGCCTCGTCGCGCTTGTATGCCTTCGCGCATCCTCGCGAGGTCTTACAAGCCTTTGTGCCTTCTCGCGCACTCTCAAGTCTTTCATGACTTAGTTTTTCAATTCCGAGTGGCCTTGCATTCGAATCTCACGTCTCGTCGAAGATTTCTGCTAATGCGTGCCCACGCGTATCGAATCTCGCCTACTCTCGAGATCTATGCCGATACTTCTCGTATCCCTCGCCTACTTCATAAGTTCCTTGGGTTTTGCTCGCCTACTTGCAAGACTTTACCTTGTTCTTTTGTCAACATGTCTTCCTCGTGTCGACTTACATGCCAAGCATTGGCCAAAGCTCGCCAACACTCGCACGATCCCGCAGTCTGGACTTAGGGGTCTAACAAATATCTCCTTTGGCTAAGCTAGTTATTATTGATTGTCTTTAAGCTTCATCTTATTAGCTCTATTAGCATTTTATTTTATTTGCAATAAACAAAACCCCCCATCAATCTTAGTAGTAATTTACACACACTTTCAGTTGTCTTTCTCTGTGGATCGATTCTTGTTCCCACTACTACAAGTTTAATTTCTAGGAGTAAGGTTTATTTTTGATAGCCCTCGACAAGTTCATCAAATTTTGACGATATTTTTGGGGAAAGGTTTTAATTGATTTTGTGTGTTTTTGCCATGATCTATTATGTGTTGAAAAAAATCATTTATTTATATTTTTAATTAGACAAAATAAAAATCATGATTTTAATTATCATCATAATTTTTTCTTTTTTTTTTCGTCTTGCAAAATTTTTATTCTATTTATGGCTTGAAAATGCCTTTTTCTGCAGGTAGTAAATGTTTTGAACAAAACTAATTGATCATTTATATCATAAGCCCTAGTGGTTTTAGGCCAAATTCAATAAGTTTCTAGGAGTTTTTGGTAGTTTTTAATCTCTGACGCAATTTTCAATTTTCAAATTTTAATTTTAATTTTTTTATGTTTAGCTTTTCTTGATTTTGTTTTGCCACTTAGTTTATGATAATACTCGTTCTTCTAATTTTGGTTTATAGTTCGATCCGAAGATTGAGCAAATTGTAAAGATATTAAGGAAGGCAACTAGAAAAAGGAGAAACGAGATCAATCTTATTGGACTTGATTTGTTATTTGTAAGTGATTCAGATTTGGAAGAACAAGGAGACATGGCTCAAACTTTGAAGGAGCTTGCTGCTCCTAATTTGGACCAACAACCCTTATTCATCTCTTTTCCTACAATAAATAATGATGTTTCATTTGAGTTGAAGTTTGGACTAATACATCTTTTGCCTAACTTTTCATGGTTTGTCAGATGAAGATACAACACAAACATTTGAAGGAGTTCCGTTTGATATGCACAACTATGAAACCCTCGGGGGTAACATATGAGCAAATCAACCTAAGAGATTTTCCATTGTCATTAAAAGATGCACCTAATGATTGGCTCGATTACTTACCTCTTGGGAGTATTACCACATGGAATCATATGAAGAAAACATTCTTGGAGAAGTACTTACCAGCATCAAAGAGCTCTAACATTATGAAATAGATTTTTGGAATAAAGCAAAAACAAAGAGAGTCATTGTACAAATACTGGGAACATTTCAAGAGACTATATGCAAGTTACCCAAACCACCAAATTAGTGAGCAATTACTTATACATTATTTCTATGGTGGACTTTTAGCTATGGATAAGATCCTAATTGATGTAGCCAGTGGAGGTGCCTTGACGAATAAGACACCTGAGCAGCCTAAAAAATTAATTGAGAACATGGCAGCTAATTCATAACAGTTTGGAACAAGATTACATTCATCTTCTAAATAAGTTAATGAGGTGAATGTTTCTGATTTACACCAACTTATTGCTGGAGTATCCTCTCTTATTCGTCAACTTGCTATAGGTAACGTGGAATCAGTGAAGGCTTGCGAAATTTGTTTGGTAGTTGGGCACCCAACTTATATGTGTCCCATGCTTCAAGAGGAATCTATTGAACACATTAATGCATTAGGTGGATTTCCGGGACAACCACAAAGGAGATATGATCCCTATTTGAATACGAATAATATAGGATGGAGGGATCATCCCAATCTTAGTTATGGAAGCCCACAAGTGAATCAACTACATCCAAATTTTCAACAATATAAACAACTATATGTCCCAAAACAATAATAGCCATATCAACCCTCTAGTTCCAATTCTTATTCTAATATGTCTTTAGAGGATATTATCAAATCTTTAGCTTCTAACACTTTGCAATTACAATAGGAGACAAGCCAATTTCAACAAGAGACAAGGACAAATATCCAATACTTGGCAAATCAAATTGGCCAATTAGACACTGCGGTGAGTAATTTGAAATCAAGGGGTTCTGGAAAGTTGCAATCTCAAACATTTGTTAATCCAAAAGATAATGCAAATGCAATTGTCTTAAGAAGTGTAAAAGAGCTAGAAGCACCAGTAAAGACCCCTCCAATAGGTTCAATGCCAGAAAAGGATAACGAAATTATCTTACCCAACAAATTTCCCCATAAGGATAATGAGAACGTTACCAAAAAACAGGACAAACCAAAAGCACATAAGTTTCCTTATTGTTTGATTATAAATTTGTTGTACCTTTTTTGTGATGTTTGAATAAATCTAACAAAGAGGAGGATGAAAAGAATTCCTTGAGACTTTTCGCAAGTGTGAAGTAAATATTCATTTACTTGATGCTATTAAACAAATACCTCGTTATGCTAAATTTCTTAAAGAATTTTGTACACGTAAGAGGAGATAAATGTGTAAAGGAGTTAAAAATATTAGAATGGGGAAGAACGTTTCTGTTGTGATTCAAAGAAAGCTTCCTTTTAAATACAAAGACCCAGGTGCTTTCATTATCCCTTGAACAATTGGTGGTATTAGATTTGAAAAGGTCATGTTAGACTTAGGAGCTTCATTTAATGTCATGCCATATTCTATTTATGGTTCTTTGAAACTTGGTCCCTTATACAAAACTGGTGTTGTAATTCAATTAGCAAACAGATCTAATGTAACTGTCATTTTCGTCGTTTGTACTTGAATATGACATTAAACAAGTTGCCTTATCACCTTATTTCCTTTTCCATATATTGTGTCAAATATTGAATTCAAATTCTTATATAAATCGAAAATTTGCTAAATCATAATTTTCAGGTAAAATTATGGGACCAAAGAGACAATGTGGGGTAATGCGGCTCAAGTTTAGAGTCATGTTCGGTGGTACTTACTATGAAGGTGGATCGTCACAATATGCAGCTCCCATTGACTCACCTCCTCCTCCTCCAAGCCTACAGCTACAGATGAGGCATCACCACTGTAGGACATGCTACACCATCAGCATCCCCAACTCAAATATCATCCAATACTACTTTATCGGATGGAGGAGACGTTCACTAAACTAGAGTTGTAGGACCTGACGGAAGAAAGTATGTAAGAATTGTGAGCAATATGTAAGTGAAATCACATTAATGACTTTTTTTTTCTTTGAAGCTATAGGTTTATCAGTTTTTTTCATTGTATAAAACTACTTCTTATATTAGGTTGGTTCCATCTGGGCCACGTTCCAGAAATATGGCTTTTAAATTTAAAGAACGAATTGATCCTAAGGGTTATGTGTGGAAGAAAATCTCTCAAACAACAAAGAAATTTTACTTTTAGGAGTTTGAGAAATAATAAAAATTTATTTTTTTATACTGATTTATATATACTAATTACATAAATATTATTACATGATAGTACTTTAACTTTATTTCTTCTTATTTCAGAAAGAATTTTTCTAAGATTCTGGTATTGATGCCATCATACATACACAATGGGAGGAATATGGACTTATTTTTTATTTTACTGATGTTGTTATAGTGAAATTTGAACAATTTAAATTTATTTTTCAACAAAACTAAGGGTTCACGTAGTTTGGAAAGATTAGAACTGTACAATATGACAGATAATTTAATGAAAGTATGTAATATCTTTAATGAAAGTTATATTAATGAAGAACATGGTAAAACCTTATAATGTAAATGTTATTACTTGTAACATATTCCCATTATGTATTGTTTATACCACGGTAATGTTATAAAGCATACATACTTTTTTCTTGGTGTGCAGCAGAAGGCAACAATTGATTCAAGTTCCAACACTTATATACAGACATTTCTTTGACCTGCAGAACTATCCAAATGCTAAATTCTTGAAATTGGATCTCAACATATAAACTTTTATGTAGATTCCGTGCAGATCATAAGCTTGGGTATCCATACAGGGACTAGTTATCACTTATTAAATAGCAGACCATAACTTTCAATGGATCATTCTTAACACATCCTATTTTCGCAGTGAAATGGGTATAGCCCGAAGTGGAATAGCTTTCTTCAAGGTGATGCCAAATTGTTCTTCCATATCCAAGTTTTCAGGGGTCATACCGTCAACGAGTTCCCAATCAAACGAATGAATCATTGAACCAACCATCAAATGAACCATCCGAACGGCAAGAGGTGCACCTGGGCAGATTCTCCTACCAGCGCCAAACGGTATGTACTCAAAGTCATGACCCTTATAATCTTTGCTTGAACTGTTCATAAACCTCTCAGGACGGAATGAAAGTGGATCGTCCCAGTACTTTGGGTCTCTGCCAATACCCCAAGCGTTAACTAGAACTTGGCTTCCCTTTGGTATGGTGTAGCCAGATTGTACTTTAACGTCATTGCTTGCTTTGTAAGGTAAAAGAAGAGGAGCTGAGGGATGGAGTCGCAGTGTCTCCTTGGCAATTGCCTGTAGGTATGGAAGTTTGTCAACGTCTGATTCTTTTATGGCGCCTTCAGGTCCGATCACTTCCAGGAGTTCCTTTCTTGCTTTGTGGAGTACCTCGGGATTTATTAGGAGTTCTGACATTGCCCATTCGGTTGTTGATGAAGATGTATCGCTTCCGGCAATAAACAAGTCCTATATTTTTGTTTTAGTACTGGAATCAAAATTCAAATCACAATCATAGATGATTTATTATCATTAGAATATTATCGTGTGTATTGAGTGTGAAACGCGCAATGGAGACAACCCATTTGCTTCTTGAATATTAAACTTAGGATCTAAAAAACAAAAGAAGGGTCCAAATAAGTCGAAAGTGTAGTTGGGCGGCAGCTTTATATATCACATGTTCATGACGGAAAATGAATGCATCCCAGTCCCACCACCATTACAAAAAGAAAAATACTTCAATGGTATAACCTACCCAATAAAAAATAACTAAAAAGACTTAAGAAAAGCAAGAGCACAATTTCTTTTTAACGAATTCTTGTAATTACTTGCTTAATTGAAGCAGTGCTTCAAGGTTACCTTTTAAATAAGATGCTGCCTACATTCCTAAACATATACAGGAATCCACCAACATTTTCTATACGGGTCAATTCAAAGAGTTGGATTTCGCGAGTCTCCAGAGCGCGTGAATACACCCCTATCAAGTTGAGGTTCCGTAAATGACTTCAAATTTTTCGTCCAATTTTATAATATTTTATTTTAGTTTATAAATTTCAACCGCAAAATTTATATAAATAAATAATTAAAATTTATATAATAAAATTAAAGACTATAAAATTAGATAAAAAAATTTTTCTCGCAAATGAATTAAAGATGTGACATCTCTAATCAATAGTTCTTCCAAGTTCTACTAGAAAAAGTTAAGAAAAAGGATCTATATCTGCCACGCCCAAACTTAATCTATCTTAACTTATTACTATCCCTTTTTTTTCACCCCAAAATAACAGTTATGTATTAAAATAAACCAAAAACAACGTCTTTTTAGGAGTAAAATAAGGTTAGAATAGATTAGACGGTGCAGATTCTCTTATGCCGTAAATTTCGGATTTAGCCTTAGGCTTCTACTAGGTAAAATAAGTCATCCTTTGATTATTATTTTTTTTGGACGACTTCAACTGGATTATATATATTTTTTCTCTTTAATTTGGTGGCCTCCTTGGGTTACCTCTGCAATGCAAATTGTGACCTTATAAATTAAAGTTTTTCCTACTTTTAAATTTAACAAAAAAGTTTTGTTTAGTTGAGTTTTAGGTTTTTATTTTTAATTTCATAATCTAATTTTCTTGTTAATTAAATTAAATAATAATACCAACTGCTAATAAGAATTATGATTATTTATTTTTATAATTAATTTCAGTTTAAAATATTAAAATAGAAATTTTAAAGTTCTTTGACAAATTAAACTTAAACTAACAATACATAATTAAGAAAATAAAAACTGATAGCTTGCCGGTTAAAGACTATATAAACATGCATGGAAAAATCCAAACAACTATGAAGTTATTTTTATATTTTCTGATTTAAATAAATATTAGTGTTACCAAAATTTAGTAATCTTAAAATTTTGAGGTATAATCTAAGTGCCAATATCTAAAACTATTAAAAAATGAACTTAGTTACGTACCACAATTAAAGGCTTGATCAGTTTCCTGTCGGAATCAGGACCGTCTTGATTAATAAGAACATCCAAAAAATCTCCAAGTCTCTCTTTAGATGCCAAACGCTTATCGATAATTTCATCAAATATCTCATGAAGCCTCAGGTAAGCAGGCCTTATATGTTTCCTCACACCTTGCAAATCAAACCTTTTCAGAAAGGGAAAATAGTCTGACAAGTTAGGCTTACCAGCGCCTTCCATTATCGTCCACACAACGTCTTGGAACTCTTGAGCTTTTTCAAATTCTGGATCCACCATATCTATTGAAAAAATGGTGGTTGATATCAAGTTAAGTGCAGTAGCAAACGCAACTGGTCCTATGTCAACTGGGATTCCTTGAGCAGATCGTTTCCTGAGGTGTTCTACAAGTTGTTGAACTTTTTGGTACCGGAGGTGTTGTTGAGAGTTAAGACGTTGTTCTGTGAACATCTGTGTGCTGCATATACGTCTCCGGTTCTTCCACTGGCGGTTGCCTGGGATCCATGCGACGGTGCCCTCCGGGTTGGGCTGAGAGAACACGGCGTCGGGAACGGTACGGTCGGAGAAAGTCTGGTCGTGGCTGTGAAGGAGTTCTTTGGCTGTTTCAGGGGAAGAGGCAACAACGGTGGTTATGGAGCCAAGACGGAGACTCATGAGAGGACCATAGATTTTGGCCAAGTGGTAAAGGGACTGATTAGGTCGAGGTCCAAGTTGAAGGAGAGAGCCTAGGATGGGGAGACCCCTGGGTCCCGGAGGGAGGTTGGTGGTGGTTCTTCGCCAGAGGAATGGCTTGAGAAGGAGGAGGAGTGGAAGACACAGAAGGAAGATGTGGAGCTCCATCACTTCACCTGTGTGTCTTTGTTCAGTTATTGTGTTTCACTTGCGAGTGTTTACGTGGGATTAGGGTTTATATAGAATAATGTGATCCAGGGGAGATTAAAAACTGCTTTACGTGTATGGTGGAGATTAAAAAAGGCTTTACGTGTATGGTCTTTTCTATTAAATGATTGAATTGTCAGCCGATTTCTGGAAATGTTAAAGGGTCATTCATCGAGTTTAGCAAATGTTATTGGTAGGTATGAACCTTTAATAGTCTCCTTCGACCAAACAGCCGCCGAGAAGGTATGTGTAAAGCGAACGATTTAGACAACAGATTAGGGAGGCTAATTTAATTAGTTTTATATATTTACTACTACACTTCTTCAAGTAAAAATTTTTTAGATTTGAAACTTGCACAGGTTTATTTTATTTTGTGCAGAATAATAGGTAGATGATAAAATTTGAATTCGCGACTGCTTGATCACAAACGCTTTAATACTATATTAAGTGACTAATTTATCACAATAATTTAAGCTGCTGTATGAAGTCAACTTAATTAATTTTCTTTTCAAAATAGCAAATAGTATAATAAGTTTTAAACTTTTTCTCTTTGTTTGTCTATAAATAAACCTTTCAATTTCAATAATGCATCTCTTAAAATTTTGTTTTGTTCTCAAATAAATAAGTCTTTATGAAAAATCATTAACTCTAATTTTATTATCAAGTTATCTCTGAATAAAATTTATTTTATTCATTTTTATGTTAATAATATTCAAATTTTAGTATACCATAAAGTTATGATAACGTAAGCGCTTAAAATTAGAACATGGCACAAAGATACTATTAACTGAAAATCTTCAGAAGGAGCTATTTAGGACCCATTCATCGAAGTGTTGAGCAACACAGATGGGCCAAAACCCGAAGAATTGGGGTCGAGCCTGACCAATAAGTAGGAAAACAAGTTCTAAAGTAAAGTAAAGGGGCCGTCTTCGAAAACCGACGCTATGGTCAGAAAGAGTAGGAAATTATTTCTTAATATAAGATCAATGGGTGAGAATCGTTCCAAAATTTTTGTTTAAACATCTAGAACATTATACCTATATTTCCATTTGGCCCGAAATCCTAATTATACGAGGATGGGAATGTTAGGGGTACACTTGTTTGAATTTTTTCCATGTGCTAGGGAGGAATGTTAGGGGTATACTTTTTTCAATTTGTTTAATATTGCGGTTGAAACTTGTAATAATTAGTACTTAAAATATGTATTTAATGAATAATAATATGTTAAGAATAATATTTGAACGTTAAATTTTAAACCGTTCAGCCTACTAAACAGCTTCTCTTTTCACACCTGCATTTGCTTTTGGATAAGGAAGCCTTTTAACTTTATCGCAAACTTACATGGATGCGTGTGTGTGTGTCTTAGAAAAACAGCTAATTTCAATTTTAATTTTAATTCAATAGATTGTATTATCTTTGTGTAGAAAGTTTTGCAAGAGACTGATTGTGGTTAGTTATGGAACGCGTATCACTAAATCTTACTTTTAATAATTAATGTCAGAAAAATAATACTAAAAAAAAAAGTTTGTGATTGTTATTTAATATGAAATTAATACAATTTGTCAAATGTTTTGCAAGATTTTATTCGCATAAGCCTTGGAGCAGGTGGCGCGTTTAGGTTGAAAAGAGCCTGTCCTTTATGTGGGACCCCTCTAAATTAATAGCGGTTGGTGAAATTTTTGTCAAGATTGGCTAACCACCGCCATATTAAATTCCTGGACGACCTATTAACACCTTTCTTGTTAAATTATAAATGATGATCTTTACCAATAACTTTGCCTAACGTAGAAAAGTGAGTTCTTCCGAAAATTGACAGCAGAAAATGTCCACGTTTCGTTATTAGGTGATCAGTTAATTTTTTTACTAATTGACTTAAATCAATGGTTTGATTTTATTTTTACCAATAACTTTGTCTAACGTAGAAAAGTGTGCTCTTCCGAAAATTGACAGCAGAAAATGGCCATGTGTTGGTTATCTGGTGATCAGTTAATTTTTTTACTAATCAACTAAAATCAGCTGTTTGATTTTATCAATAAATCAATTTAATTATTTGGTTATTGGCTAGTTTGGTTAGCTGATTTATTTCAACCAGTTAAAAATTAGAAGCTTTTTGTTAGTAACTTTTTGGACAATCAACTGATTACCTTTTCCTATAATGACCCCATTTAGTGAATGGCCTATTAGCCAAAATTAGTTGATTGACCACTTTAGCATATTAACTATGTTAAACTACCTATTATGTTTGGTGATTCAGTTGATTGAGTTGGCTGATTGAACCTAATCAGCTGATTTTCAAAAAGTTCAGGAGGACTAGCGTTTTGTCTTCAGTTGATCAAAAATGACAAACTACCCTTAGGCATTGACAGTTCATTTAGAAAGTTTTTGGTAAATTTTTCTCTTTTTTTCTTTAAACGTCTTCTTTCTTCACAAACCTTCGTTCTGATCCCGATCTTCTACCAACATTTGATCTTCTACTCCTTTGTTCTGATCATGATTGTGTCGTTGGAAAAGAATACCCACAAATGTAAGAGAGTGTTGACTCCTAAGACGATGGGCGATTAATGCCCATCATCAAATGCTAAAGATGACGATGAAGCTTCTAGAAAGAGGTGGTATGAGATGCCATTGAAGGCCCCACCATGTTGAGCTTCATGACATGGAACTAGTTGTTGTGGTTTCGGTAGGAGCGTAGCGACTGGAAGAACACGAGGTAACTGTAGTTTAGAGGTTACGCGGAGAAGAGGAAATGTGGAAAGCAGTTGTGAGAGATGTGAATAGTAACTTAAGACCAAAAACCTCCAACCTTATTTGTCAAATCAAGCTACAGTACGTTGACGGTGTAGACAAATTGTTTTGTTAGGCTTTTGGTTTTCTTAAAGACTTAATTCTAATTAAATGAGTTTAATTGAAGTTAAGAAATTTTAAATTCCTAATAAATTTAAAAAAGTATTTTTAATTATTTGAAAATTATTTTCCAGGTTAATTTTATTAGGAATGTTTTAGAAGTTAATTTAATTTTTTTAAATTTAATCATATCCTTATAATTTTTTTAAATCATATCCTTATAAGTCATTTTGCATATAAATAACTAATATTAAACATCTTACTTTATCAAGCATCAATAATAAATAGCTAAGGCAATCCGCTAGTCAAATCAACTGGATAATCAGTTATCAACTAATAGCTAATGCAATTAGCTAATTGCTAAACAGGGCTAGTGCCAATTTTGCCCTTAAATTTTGCCCAACCTCTTTTGCTCTATTTGAATTGTTTTGTTAAACTTCATTTGGATTATTATATTTTATATTTAGATGTATCATCATCATCATGATTATTATTATTATGATTGTTGTTGTTGTTGTTGTTGTTGTTGTTATTGTTATATGTTCTATGTATTTATTATAGTTATAAACTTAATTTTTGGAGAATTAAATATCTAAAATATAAATTTCTATAAAAATATTCAACGAAATATTACGATATATAATATTCATATCCTTATAATTTTTTAAAGACATATCTTCATAAGTCATTTTACACATAAACAGCTAATACTAAACAACTGATTTTACCAAACATCAAATGATAAATAGCTAATGCAATTCGTTGGTCAAATAAGTTGATATAATTAGCTATCAGCTAACAGCTAATACAATTAGCTAATTGTCAAACAGAACCAATATGTACTATTCCTATTTTATATTGTCATAATGTAAAAGGCAAATTCAACAGAAATTTCAAAACATACTTATAAAGCAGTGCTATGGCACAGATGTAGATCCAGTAAGGAAATAAAAGGAAAAATGAAAACTTAAAAGTTTCTTTTAGTTTAAAACAAATGAACAAAGGAATTAAAATTTTCTTAAGAGTAATTTTAAATTGTAGCTTCAAATTTCAACATCTATTTTTCAAATTTTGTTTTTCTCTGTTAATTCATGCCTTTTCCTCCCAATTTTCCTTCAAAACAATCACGTTGTAGAAGTCCAGTTCTTGTAACAGGGACATTTGGGCACATACACACGTGTATACGGAGATTCATACTTAAGGGTTTAGTGTCCTAAGTAAAAGTCAACGACGTTGTAATGGGGAGTCAAATCTTCTATCCGATTGGTGTGTTGCCACTTTGTTTCATAGATCTTAGTCATCCAATAAATGAGACAGAGAACAATTAGATGGCTGACATACTATAGAACATAGTGAAAACAAACCACCTGAAACAGGAGATATGTTCCCATCAACAGGATGCCTTTGTAGCTTTGATATGTATATCAACAAAAATGTTATTGAAAACAGTCCTTAATTACATGCCTGGTTTTTAGGTAAAGATCAAAAAAATTCATTAATACCTATAATTGTCCACCAAGAGCAACCCAGGTAAGAAAAGAGAAGAAAAATTAGATCCTAGCTATTTAGCTTCTTTAACTTTAATTCACTTCAATTTTAAATATACATAGATCTCTTAATAATTTTTTTTACTAACTAAATCTCAAATTTTCACACTAATACCAAAACTAAAATTAAAGAATTTATGGAGTTGTAATGTACTCAACCAAACAAAAGAATGGTCAGTTGGACATGTTTGGAAATGGAGCCTCTATTGAAATTAAGTTGTGGAAGAGCATGCTAAAAAATATTAACCCTAAGCTCGTTCTAAGCTTGGTGAAGTTATTGAAGTTGAAGCATCTTCAATTGACGGTGTTTCATATCAGGACACTTTTCCCTCTTGTTAAAAATCAAAACTTCTTATGTTGTTAGTTCCAATTCTACTTCCCTAGATCTTTCAACTAAACCTTGAAACTGTTTACCTTTAAATATGGGAGAGTGATTCCAAATGCTTCCATGAAAACATTAATATTTCAATTATCCAATCATCGATAAAATACCTAGCTGTGATACAAATGAAATAGCACCACAATAATTACGCAACAAGTGAAGCTATGAGAGTTGCAACATAGCTAATGTGAACTTCAACATAACTAAACGATAAATAATTGATTAATCAATGAAAATATAATTAATTAATTAATTAAAATCTAATTAATTCCTTATGACACATATATTTTCTTTTTAATTTTTAAAATTAAATATCATTAAAATATTTGCAACTATTAATTATTAATAAGGTCAGGCCTGTCACTTAAATAGTGTGACTACCATTATTTATTTATTTTTCTGACGTTCTCTTCCTACTTCTCTACTTCTCTTCTCTGTCAATAAATAAAGTTATTTATTGATATAGGCTTCTTTATCGTCTCTCGATCCCTCTAGAATGTCCTAAGTAACTATTACATCTTTTTCTTCAAAGCTTTTTCCGTTTCTCTTCTCTACCAAAACTCCTCTTACCTTCGGATCATAACTGTTTTTGAAATAATGGATGATTATTTGGGTTGGATTGCATGATAATCGTTTATCAGAATGAAACCTCTCTGATTTTGTTGCCATTGACCTCTGTTTCTTACTAACTTCCATATTTAATCGTATATATTTTCGTAACTTCTGTGATTTTGTTGCCGGGACCTTTGTTTCTTCCTAACTTCAAGGTTTAATCGTATATATTTTGGTTCTTTATGTTTTGTTTGTTATTGGAAGTATTAATTTTTAGCTTTTATGATTGGTGATTTTGGGTGATTAATGTAGCAATTTAGTTTACTTTTGAATGGTGTTAAGAGTTCTACCTGCTATAATTTCTTTTGTTCGGTGTGTAGGTAGATACACAAGTAGCAGTAATCAGTGTTCAAGACAGAAGTTATGCTTACTCAGAAATGAAAAATGTTAGTAATGGCTAGGCTTTTGCTGAAGGAAGCTCATCACACACTCTTTCCAGTAAAGAAAAAAATGGTAAGAATCATTTGTTATTTGGTAAGTGGATATAGTTTTGGATGTTTCAATATCGTACTCATATGAGACATTATTTGGCAGGCTATGTTAGTAAGCAAACACTGACTTTTCAATGCATCTACAGAGAGTTATGTGAGGTAGATAGTGCTAATTTGCTTGATGAAGAAGGTAATTGTCTCTCGTTCATATGTTCAATTGAAATGTATATAGCGTTAGTTACGTCATGTCCGTGCAGTTGGAATTTTCAGATCAAATGTTAAAGAGGATTATGCTCCAAAAGTTGAAATAGTTTTTCATCTTATTTACAACATTCATTGATACTCTTTATTTAATTAGTTTTTAGTTCATCTACTGCTTATGATTCTTAGCAGATATGCATATTTTTGGTTTGATGCCTACGACTGACCCATGACCCATTACATCTAGTAAGATTTGACATTGCTATGAATTTTTGTGATGCCTTATTTGTTTATGCATCTTTTAGTATTATATATGTATGAGGTATGGAAATTTATTTGTGCATTTGTGGGCATACAATTGTGTTGGTGGCAAGTACATATCTATGTTAGAATTTTTGTTGATATTTGTATATACTGATATATTACAATGTTTGACACTTGAAAATCTTGATGGAAAATATACATCCATTTGAGTATTACGCCTAAAGTAAAAAGCTTATGAAGGCCAATCAATATGTAGCTTGTACAGGCTTTAAGGGTTTATTTGTTTCAATTTGTCTTTTCCATTTGTTTGACCAATTTAACACGGCTATATTTGATCTTATTTGTTTTTGTATTTTTTAATGCTTAATCTTGTGTGCTCAAGATAATCAAAACTATTGTGATGATTCAAGTTACAAATCAATGTGACCAATTTCTTTTCTTTTTTTTCAATTTTTTATTCCACACTTCGTTGTATTATACACTTAATGTTTGTTTATGCATACTTCAATTTTACCATCAATTAATGAGCAAGAGCATCATGCAAATGGTAAATCATGAGTGTGGCATACTACTGATTTTGCTGATGGGGAATTGAATAATAAGCTTTTCTACATCAGATTTGCTTCCATTGATAGTATATCCTTCACTTTCATAGTTTCTATGTCTAGTAGTATCTCTGTATGGTCATGTCGTATAGAGTTCTTTTTCACTTTTTCCTATGATTTCTTCGAATTATTTTTATTGAAATTTTCTAGATATTTGTTCTATCCTCAAGTTATTGTTGGATATACTTCCCTAACGTACGTAAGGTGTAATAATTTTAACAAAAACGGTGTCATCACTTGTCATGCATTAAGGAAATAAGAGAAGTAGCAGTGGAACATTCATTAAAACCTGTTTGCATGGTTATTATGTGGGGCTAATGGGAACCACAACAAGTGTCACATATTTCTTTTGTGTTTATTTGTCTTATCAACTTCAATTTGTCAAATCATGTTCTGAAATGAGATTAAAGGCTTATCATCTATAGTATTGAACCTTGTGCTAAGGATTTTTCTCAATCGCATGCTTTTTGCCTTTATATCTCATATAGCTCTTTTCTAATATTTCTCATTGTAAGGTTCATTTCTTACTTTGTTTTAGATTGTAAAACCTTTAGGGAGATGATTCAGGGAGTAGCTGAAGATCAAGGAAAGAGAAAAGGAAGGAAAAAATGCTATAGATGCTACTAGACAAACATGGTTATCAAACTCTATAAAAAAGAAAAACCATTGAGATTATTTGATAACATTTATTAATTGGTAGCTATACGTATCATATATATATATATATTCTACTAACTTATGTTGATAATAGCAGGTTTAGAATAGGAAAACTCGTACGATTAATATTTGTGCCACCTTTTTTTCTTAGGGATAAAGTCTCACTTTTTAAAAAAATAAGGTTCTAATGGTTTCTTTTCTTTTATTGGACATTTGCATATACTTTCTCTAATATTTTTTAGTGCTGAAACTATTTGTATTCAGGTTGAATTAAACTACTTTGAGTAGATTTAAGGTAGGATTCTTGTAATTGAGTTTGTTACAGATGTGTATCTAATAACCCTGGGCAAAGACAACTTCTCTGTGTTATGATTTATTTTATTATGGTCAAACTACATGGTTGATGGTTTAATCATTGTATTTTTTTCGTTATTCTTTCTTATCTTGGACAGCGACATTGCACTGTCTATTAGAATGTCTAAGCTTGAGAGCCAGAAGTCGTGAAACTTCATGAAGTCATCCCCATTTCTCCAGTGCTCGCATGATGTCGTAACACCCTACATTACATGTAAGAATTATACACTACTATAATAGTAATACAAAGTTTTAAGAATCAAAGATTACATGCAAGAATTATAATAATAGAAAGTTATGCATTTTTATTGTAATGTACTTGCACGTTCGAAGGATTTTCTGCTAGACATATACGTAGGATCCATTCCCAAACTCTTCTGGAATTTGCTAATCTATATAATAATCTCAATTCTTCTTTATAAAAATGGTTTCTTGTTGGGACCCGATCCGAGAAATCGGATCCCAACCAAAAAACGGAAACGGAAAAACGAAAAATCGAAAAGCAACCAGAATCGAAACAAAGTGCGGAAAGTTCGTGAATTGGAAACACATCGAAGCGAAGGGGAAAGCGAGTGTCCGACATCCGGAAAACGAGATGAAAGAACAGAAACAAAAGCAAATCGAAATCGAAACGACCGAAACGAATCGAATCGGATAACAAGGTGTGGAAAACAAAACAAAAGCGGAAGCAAAAGCAAACAAATGGTTCAAACGAACCTGAGAGCAAATTTCTGACAAAATTCAATTAATCTGAAAATTTGACATTTTTGCGAGAGAGGGTAGAAGACTTGTTGAGAAAATTCATGGTTCGAAAATTGGGTGAATCGGAGGTCAATTGCAAAAGTTATAAGAGGAAAATCGGAAATGACCAAAGGAATAGTGAATGACCAAATGAATAGTAATCGACCAATTTTCGACCCTCATAACTTTTTACTCCTAACTCCGAACGAAACATATCATACCTCGTTGGAAAGATAAAAATACCACCTACATTTTTGTGAGAGATGGAAAAGCCAATTCCCGCTCTAAAGGGGTGGAAAGCCTGTCTAAAGGTTCAGCCCAAAATGGCCAGTGAATAGCAATTCGAGAATACAAATTGCATAGTGGGCAGAAAAATTTAAACGTTCATAACTTTTTCATCTTAAGTCATCTAGTGGCCCATTTTATACCATTTTAAAGATCTTAACGCGTTCTACAAGCTTCCAGAATACCTCCAAAGCTAATTCACTTATTAAGAGGGTCCAAACCCTAATCGAAGTTGCTGTCCAAATTTAGGAAAATTTGGACAGCATCTCCCCTATAATTGCTCTAGCCAAATCCTAAATCTAAACCATCCAAACTCCAAACTTGCATAAAACCACTTCAATCTTCCCAATCTTCAATCATCCAACTACCATCCAATCCAACAATGTCAATTCAAAGGCAACATCACAATCTTAGTATTCTAATTGTTTCAAACATAAAGCAATACGAACTCATTCTTTTCTAATCATTCACTAATGTCCAATCCATGTACAATCCAAGCTCATCTTTACCTTTGTCCATTTCA
>JANZLX010000005.1:11879015-11890447 GCA_025531955.1 Erythroxylum orinocense
TAGGACCCTCAATTCATATAATTCTTTTAATACTAACAATGCATCACAAAATAATAATTTCTCAACAAATCGAATTTCACTAAATCCCTTCATTTAATAATCATAACTTACACCATAAAATCCTTAATTTATTCCAACTAATTTAAAATTATCAAACTAAAACCTCAAAGTAATTTTAGACAACTTATTTACCCTAGGAAAGGAATCGAGGCCCAACATTTCTGGAGTCTCTTTAACATAATGAATAAGTGAAAGGAGGAGGAGGAGGAGGAGGATTGTACCTCATCCTGTAAATTCTCAAGGTTGTTTCAGTATCCCTTGGGTTTCTGATGTTTGAAAGCAAGGGAGAGATTCACCAAAGCTGCAATCCTTCTAAATCCACCCATGCGATTTATTGCCTTCTTAATAACCACTCTACCATGCAAACGGATTTGCTTTCTCATGGGCATAAATCCCATTTGCCCATGTTCCAAAATAAACTTGCCCATGTTCCGATTTTAGGATTTCAATGTCCCTTTGCAGACCTAGAGTGTGTTCTAAAGTTGAAAACCTATTTTGTTTTCATCTTACTCTAATTCAGAAGTAATTTGTTGATAATTAATGTTGTTTCTATGTAATCCTTTGTAGTTTGCATGTTAAGCTTATAGCATCTTATGTTCTTTTCTGATTTTGTTTCTTTTTTCCTTTACAATTCTCAAGTTTCTTTTCCTTTTTCTTCTTTTGTGAAATTAAATGCAGTAGTTGACAAGATCAAATGATCCTTAATATGAAAAGCATCCCATAGCAAAGTTTGCCTGGATGATTTTTGAAGACACTGATACAGTTAGTACTGAAGGATTTATCATATTACTGTTTTATGTGTACTTTTGTTAATTTGAAAATTTTGAACTCAGTATAGATTAAGATTAATTGAGAGTCACAGAATATTATGTTTTGTCCCTTGAAGGAAAGCTATATTGTGTCATTCATGATTTATTCTTAAATAGGTGTTTAAAGAAGATGAATAAAAGGGAAACATAAATTTTTTTATAAGTGAGATCATTATATCAGTGTGTCGTGCAATCCACTTTTAATTCAATTGCTTTCCTTTTTAGCTCTGTCACAACTTCTTTTGAGAGAGAAGAAATCCTTACTACTAAACAAGATTGGATAAACATTAATATAATTATGTATAACCTTCTTTCTACCTTTTTACTCTTGTAATTGATCAAAAATGATTTTTTTTAATTTATGATTTTGCATATTCAAGATATAAATGAGTTATCCATGCAAGAAGTGGATGAAATTATAAATATGTATGTTTATCATGTTTTGGTGTGGTCTCTAAAATGTTCAAGGAGCTAGAACAATAAATCGAATTATGGATAACAAAAACCGAAAATGATTTAGTGCTTTTCTAAATCTTTTACTTTGAAATTTAATCATTTTCCCTTTTTATATTTGAGTAATGATAATTTTTTGTATAATTAAAACATGAATTACTTTAAAGGTGTTTGCTACTAATTTTAAATATATAATTAAAAACTTATTCAAATTAAATTATTTGAAATTGTTTTGTACTGAATTGTGATTTAGTTAAAGGTTTGAAGATAAAAATATGTATCTAACTCAATATTACAGTCAACTATGAATGGATTGGAGATTATTAAGATAAACAATGATGTCAAAAGTTTGGATGAGTTATCCACATTGATGCAGCTCAAATCATCACTCATCGAGTGGTGAAGACAACAAATATTATCTTATATGAGAATTTTATAGAAAAGGTTGGAAAGTTGAATCCATCTTCTCTAAAAATATACATGGTGAAACGACTGACAAGTGCCTTACTCGATATGAGGTTGACAGATCATCAATACAAGACGTCTTGTGCAATTTTGAGTACGCAGTCTAACTTGAGGAATCGTCATCAACACTCGGTTGGACCTGATCAGGATAACAATATAAATCATAGCCTAGAATCCCTTTGATGCCCTTCGAACTTTGGCATTTAACAATGTACTCTTTTTTTTTTTTTGTTAATTGAAAGAGTAGAAATAAGGTAGAACTTATGATTTAGCTAGAAATTAATATAATAAGATATTTTGAAAGGTCAAAGGACAGATAGTGTTTATGTTTCATTGCATATTTAACAAAATCTTACTACTGAATTTTCGGACACCATTGATAGGATGATGCTACTTTATCTTCATCTTTACATGGCTAAACAAAGAAAATGGCATATTATGGTTGGTGAAAATGAATCGTCAGAAGTTTTGTTCTAGCTGTGGAATTGTCCGTTTGATAATAGTAATACACGTAAGCTGCCTTGCATATTCCACATATATATGATCTTAAACTTCTTGTACTTAACAAGTTTTAGCATATCTGGGGTCTTTGATTTCATTCAGAATATGACTGAATGGATATTAAATACTAAGTTGAGGTAAGGTATTAAGTTTAAAAGTTGGTTGCTCTTGCCATGAAACCAAAAGACGTCATCTCCACTCGTGAACTGAATAGGCATTGTCTTGGGATTATATGCAAATACAATATCTCGTATGTGAGATATTGAAGAAGGCGAATGGATCATGGATGAAGTGGAAAATGGATGTGTGATAGAGGTGGGCTGTCCTTGGAGTAGAAAGCCCTTGTCATACAAGGGCTTTTTATAAGAAAAAGGGTAAAAAAAATTTAAATCCCTTAATCAAAATAACATAAATTTGTCACGACGAAAAAAGAATTATTTTTAATTTTGGATTTGAATGACATTAATATCAAAAATTGATGTTCAATTAGTAAAAAAATTATTAAAAACGTAAGTGCATTTAAAATAAGTTTGAAGACCTAAATAGAATATTTTCTGCGAAAAAAAACAAGGAACTACACAGGAGAAAACAAATTAAAGAACCCAGCAAAGACAAGTCAAGTGGCCTAGCTAATTTTCTTCTTCCTAGATGGAGCTCCGACTTGGTTGCGAAGGAATATAAGCTTCCCAAAATCTATGGTCTTGTGTATTGTTTGTATGCTATTAATTACCTAGTTACAATATGATTCATGTAACTAAAGGAGGGCTCATCTGGTTGTGCCTGTTATTCTAAACTGAATCATATGATAATAATCATTTGTGATAAGGTTCTTCACATTAGTTCTCATGCTTCATCGTATCTATGATAAGGTTCTTCTCTTTGCTTCAAATGAATCCACATGCTCCACCATTTTGACAGGTCTTGTCAGTTTTGTTCTTAAGAATATACTCTTTAAACCGTACCATAGAGTTAACGTGTTATCTATAACAGTATACAGCTCGATACGCATAACACCTAGCATCCGTCATTTACAGCTAAAACGATTGGGATATCCAATCAATACAATTTTGTGTTTATTAATTTCATTTTAAATAGCATTTAGTTAGGAGAGAAAATAATCTCTAAAAGATCTCCGTCACTACATATTCTGTCGATAAGACCATATTAAATTTTGGTAAATACAATAATTATTATGTATGAAACTATGTCTGTTATGTCTCTGCCCTGTGAACTGCTGCTAATGAAGCGTTGCGTAACTAACTGTCCAAGTCTGGAAGGATCACATTCACATGGAAGAAGGCAATGGCTCAATCTCCTTCCCTATAATTACTTGCATGAAAAAAGATTAACTGATGGTGACAGGCCCTTATTTTGTAATGACTAGGCAATCTACCTGGCACTTCACGGTGACTCTCCAGTAGATATCCAAGTAAGCTGGAAAGTTTCCGTAAAGTTAAACCTATTGCTCTTATTAAGGAAAAGCTTCAATTTACAATAAGAAATGTAAACATTAGAGTTTTGTTTTTTAGTTTATTAAAAATTTCCACAACACAGCAGTTGTATTTTGATATCCAAAAAATTTCAAAGTTCTTGTAAAAGTTTAAAACACTTCTATTATCACATCTATTTCTTAACTCCAAATTGTGGACTTCAAGTCCACTCACGTGCAGTCTCAAATAGTTACATCAATAAACTTTGAAAAGCTAAAATAATGTTATGCATTCCTTTGAAAGAACCTTTCTACACATTCATTCTTTATACAAATGTACTTTTCAAACCATGTTCAAAGATATGCAACAGTTCTAAAAAATATGTATAAGGCAAAATAAAAATGTCTACACAACAGTACTTGACAAAGTTGACTACTCACAAGGTGGAGTCCATACTACTAAAGCCCTTGAGCGTGCACCTGAGAGGTTTTATTTAAAAACAAAATATAAAGTGTGAGTTAAACGAACTTAGTGAGTGTTATTAGTTTCCAATAAAAAATAATTATACAAACATTAACTTCCGTAAAAGAAAACAATTTCTTTTCTTATATAGGAATAATCAATATTCTTATAAAGCACATTCTTTTCTTTTCATAAGATCAATGCATATGTAAAATAAAACATATATATTTTTCTGATATCAAGTTTCACTTTTCTTGTAAAGTAAACAGTGATGGCAAACAATACTTTCATGAACTTTATTTTTAAAACATAGCATATCACTAATTTTCTTTCTTAAACGATACCTTTAGGCGCAAGGTCACGAAACTAGTTCTATATCGCTTACCTGTGCCTAGTTAATCTCTATATATCGATTGTTATGGAACTGGTTCTGCATCGCTTACTCATAACAATGCTAGCACTACATATAAATTAGTGGTTACGGAGCTGGTTCTGCATTGCTTACTCGTAATAGTGCTAGCACAATATGTACTCCACATAACAGTGCAACGTTAGTGATAGACGCCCCCACCCCCCAACCCAATGCCACCATGCACGTTAGGACGTACTCTGATCGATATAATCGTATGTATAAAGACCTAACGACATACCATAGACTAAATTACAATTAATACATTAGCGCACCTCATTTCAATACTAATTAAAAACATATTCAAAATCCATTTCTATGCTAATTTAAAGCATATGCAAATTTTAATTAAATGTCAATTCAAAGCACGTGAACATTTCATTAGTTTCTAAGTGCATCCAAAACTCAATTCAATACTAAATCAACGCATATGTAAACCTTATGAAGATTAACTTTTAAATTCAAGTAGTAGCACCAATGGAATTGTTCATAAACATACTTTTCATAGTAAGGTAAAAGCTATCTTTAAAAAATAAATTTAAATGCACACTCACTATTTATCATTTATCGTTAACCACTGTTTCATGTTCGATGCTTTTCCTTTATTAGTCTAGAGTCTACATTGACGAGAAAACTTTATTATCTTACTTAGCTATGAGAGAGACTCCTGAAGGGTTCCTAAAACTTGCCAAGTACATCCATAACTTACCACCTTATTTTACAAATTTTATAGCAAAGGCCTTAGCCAAAATCTTAGCATTTTGTAAGATTAAAATTCTGTTTTCTTTTTATTCAACCATTGAACAACTCCACGATTTATACATGTTGTCTTCTTCCATTTACATAACGTACATAGCATACACCTATTGTTTTCCTTACATTGAACCATTGGACTATGTACAACATACATGCTGCCATTAAACAGTTATTAAGCCACATATATAACATCTACATGCTGCCAATTAATACCCATTGAATAACATACATAAGATATGGATATACTTGTTTTCCTCTTCATTTACTATGTTGTTTTTCTCTTCATTTAACCACGCCTCCACTTGTCTCTTAATTTTCACATATCAAACGTTCAAATTAGGTTTTGAAGTCTTCTAGACATTTTTTTCCCTTATGTCTCTAGGTTCCATATCCTCAACAATCATTCCATTTCACCTTCTAAATTATGAAACACGTACCAAATATCACAAGTTGTTTCAACATAGGGACAATATCAGGTTACCATAATCAATCTCAAATTTCAATATCATTTAGCTAGAATTAGGTCTAGGTCTCTTCTAGATATTTTTAGTACTATGTATTGTGTTTCATTTACAGTTGCGATCACCCAATTTGAAGTTCTGTATACTAAGTTATGACCAAAACACTAGGATTGTTCAAGGAAACCGAGAATCCTAATGCATAATTTCACTAAACGTAGTTAGGAAAACTTACCACTTTGTTCAAATCATGCTCAAACATTCACACAATTCATAAGGGAATTTATGTTTCCAGCTTAAGCATTCACGTGAACAGCTAAAGAGGATGGACAAAAGTGGTTTAACATACCTTAAACCATATGGTAGTGTGTTGTCCATTCTTTTTCTGCACACAACTGTGTTGATGAAGATGTCCATGGTTTATAACTTAAACACTGTACTGAATTTATTTCCTAAGGAAATAACTTGGAAGAACTATGTGTGAAGGGAGTAGCTACAATTATTCTTCAACAATTCTGGTATAAAGGAGAGCTAAAACTTCAGTGGAGTGAAGGTGGAGCAACTCCTCCATCATCTTTGAACATGTTACACGTTGATGAGGGATGTCCACACATTGCAATGTTTACTTCCAATAGCTGTCCATTATTTTAATTCTCTCCATCTTTGTTTAATTAAACTACTAACTTGTTGTATCATCCACAACAATACTTATCTCCCACATATAACAAGTTGTTTTCATTTTTATCTCACCAAAATGACACATGTCCACACCATATATTGGCCTCATTTGTAACAAATTTTATGTCCCTCACAGCTACTCCTTCACAAACATGACAATACAAGGTTTTCATGTATTCTTTTTCCAAAATAATGAGAACTTCTTCATGTATGTGACAACTGTCACTTAAGGTTCATTCACATGTACATGTATTATTTCTTGTCCAAAATAATTAAATGGCTTAAGAAAAATCTATTCAATTTCAATAGAAATTTCATATCCACTTAATAACATGTTGCACCTAAATATATCAACTTATAAGTTGGATTGATTTACTTTAAGTATCCGTAACTATGACCGATTCTTAAGTCCTTATGTTTCAACCCAAGAATACTTCAAATTTACTCCACAATAATTTAAAACAAAGTCAATCTTGATTTACCATACTTCCATCTGATTGAATTTATTTTTGGTCCATTGCTATACCAGTCAACTCTAATATTTTTCAACTATCATTTGACTTTAATAATTTTCATTCAGGGTTGGGATCCTAATTCACCTTTTAGGAAAATAATAGTTACATTAGCCCAAAAACATCATTCACACGAAATGAAATTTTATAGACATGTGAAAAGAAAAGTTTGAGGTTTTACAGATGGAGATCAACGGCCAGTTCCATATAACAGGCAGCCTCAATCTTCATGATGGTTTGTCGAATATATAAAATGAATGGGGTATACAAATTAGAAATGTCAAGTGTCCAATAAGTTGATGTCGCATTTAAGGGTAATCCCCTGCATACGGCTACTGAGGAACAACACCAATGAGTACTTGTTTATATTGACTCTCTCTAGAGTTCTTTTAATATAAGCTTTACAAGATAATCCTAATAATTCTTATGATTTATTAAAAAACATTTTATTATCAAATAGAATGTGTCTCCTATATATTTCATCTTAAAATTCTTAGAGGGAAAATTTTTTGTTTCATATAACATCCAAATCATTAGCAACAACCAAGATATTATCATCATATAAAACTAAAAAAAACTTACTCCCACTAATCTTTTATTACATACATCGATCCATAGTGTTTTTTTTAAATAGAAAGATGTTATGGTATTATTGAACTTGCTGGGAAACTTGTTTAAGTCCATATATTAACTTCTTTACACACCAGGTAACCTTTTGTTAAAAAACCTTCAAGTTTTTCAATACATCCTCTTCAAGATCCTCATTAAGGAAAGTTGCCTTCACAACTATTTGGTGTAACTCCAAATCATATTGAGCCACCAATTTCCTTAATTATAATCCTTAATCAGTCTTTCTTTAAGACAAGTGAAATGTCTCTTTATAATCAACACTACTTTTTTTATTATAGCTCTTAGCATCAAGTTTAACCTTATATTATTTAAAATGAATATTTAAGTCGCATATGATTTTAAAAATCCATTTACAAATAACTGGCGCAAAACCTTCTAGCAATTAAACGAGATCTCAAACCTTGTTGTCCTCTATACATTTTAATTCATCTTTTATGGAACCAATCTATTTTTTAAACTTTACACATTATATAGCGTGTGAAAAAAATGAAATTAGATCTTTATTGATTCCAATCATAACATCTGAATCTTATAAATAAACCATATAATTATTTGAAATAATTGACTTTCTTTCTCTTTAAAGTCTTCTCAAAGGTATTATTTCTTGTGGTTTATATATAATAGATGATTATGAGTTAGTTTTTTAAGGTATATTCTTCATTCAAATATTGTTCAATGTTATCTAAATTTTCATTAATTACTAGAACAATATTTGAAACGATTATGGATAAAAGAGCCTTTAAGGATATAGGAACATTTAACCTTACTTCCTTGATATCCATATTTTATAGTTCATTACTCCTGCTAACTTCATTATTCATAATGAATCTAGCATTTATAATTCTATAATTCTAGGATTATGATTTGAAAAACAAAACCTAAATCCTTTAGATTTCTCAGGTAACCTAATAAGTAACCACTAATCATTTAAGAATCTAACTTTTTTTCATATAGATTATAGATCTTTGACTCTATTAAGTAATCCCACACATGCAAAATTCTCAAACTAAGTCTCTTTCCAATCCATAATTTAAATGGAGATTCTAGAACTACCTTATTGGGGACCTTGTTTAATAGATACATAGCATTACCTTATTAGGGACCTTGTTTAATAGATACATAGCATTTTTAAAGGTATGCAACACAATAATCTTGGTATATAAGATATACTAATCATAATTTTAATCATATTTATCAATATCCTATTACACCTTTCCACCATACCATTTTGTTAGGGTGTGCTTGTTATAGTGTATTAGGCACATATGCCATGTCATTAAGGAACTTTTTGAATGGAGATGAATATTGTCTTGACTTATTACATTTTCCATAGTATTCACCTCCTATATCAAACTTTACAACTTTCATCTTTTGTCAAATTGCCTTTCAACCTTAGTAATGTATACCACCAACCAAAATTTTTCCTTAAGCAAATAGACATAACCATATCATCAGAAGTCATCGATAAAGTTAATCAAATATGTTTTCCATAAAGGGTGGAACATCAAAAGATCTATAAATGTAAATATGTAAATCTTAAGAAGTGCTTCTTCTGGTTCCTTTCTCATTATATTTGATTTGGTTTTTGCTAATACAATTCATACTTACTTAGATTAGTAAAATCTAGATTTAGGAGAATCTCATTCTTTACTAATCTTTCAATCCTTTCCTTTAATATAGGACCTAAGGGTATATGTCACAAATAAGCAAAATTTTCATTTGATGTACTATGTTTAATTCCAACATTACCATGAACAATAAGCAAAAATTTATAAAATTCATTATCAAGTTTTGATTTATATAAATTATCAATAAGAACAATGTAATCAATAGATAAATTGTTCTTAAATAAATTGAAAAAGTTATGTCCAAAATCTTCTTTAAACCTAATAACATTAAGTTGAATTGGTAACTAGGTTCCTATAAATTGAAGGTGCATAAAGAGTTTACAAAAGATCTAGTAGGTAACGAGAACTCAGGATTAAATGATAAGTTTTTATGCCTTCAATTGGATCCTTCATATGATTTTTCAAACAGAGAAAATTCTCATATGATCTTATGGTTTAAATCATAAGAAATCATTTGGTTCATATTAGAAACGTGAGTAGTAGTATTAGTATGAAGCCAATAAAAATTAAAATAGCTTCACATAAGTTCAAATCGAAACTTAATATTTATCTTTCTTTCAAATCAAGTTTTAATTTTAGGCAATTTTTCTACCAATGTTTAACTTTTTTTATAGAACTTACATTTATTTGCCTTTTGTTCTTTTTGATTCGCCTATATAATACTAGCACGCAACTTCTTCATGAACTTGTTAGCTTTTATTTTCAAACGTTTACTAACTTTTGATGCACTAGGCTGACATAATAACTCTCTTGTTTTTTCAATCTTGCTTCCTCTTTGTTAGTCCTTAATAGCTCCTAAGAAGGGAGGGGGTAAATTAGGTGTATAAAAAATTTAACAACTTTTCTAAATAATACACTCAATTAATAATAGTCAATATAAATAAGAATAAGGAAATTGTTTAATATAAAATAATTAGGCAATAATTTAAAGAAGATACAGAAGAGACAATGCAAACTAATTTGTAGTGATTCAACAAACAACCCTTTCCTACATCCACTCCTAATACTTTTCTTGGAATTCCACTATAATTCTTCTTTTAAGGTGAAAAATAACTTTTGTATAATCTTTCTCAATAAAGAGGAATCCTTCTTAAAATCTTTTCCCGAGATGAAGAGGAAACTCAATCTCATTTTGGTCACCCCTAATTACAATAATATATTCCTTAAACCAAATTTTACAGCTAAAAGTCCCTCACTTTATTACTTGATAACTTTAAAATGGCTTACTCATATAAATATGAGACAACGATACTCAAATGATTAAAAAATACTTGAAAACATATGTATACATTACCTATAACCTTTTTAATACTAAAACCAATGAGAAAAAAATATATTTATAGTGTTTTGGGACCATTCATAGTTGTTGGAGCTAAGAACTAGCCATTATAACTACTATCTACAGTGTACTGGTTGACAATATACATTTACGGTACCAAATTCATTAACTGATGGAACACTAGTCAACTAGTAGGCATATTGGCTGACTAATACATTAACCAATATTACAGTAAATATATGGTACATCAAATTTTACCAATTTTAACCTATATTAGTCGATCATTAGCCCATATAAGTCAACCAATCACCTAAAAAACCTGATTTTAATACCTTCAAATACTTAATTATGAATTAAACGTCCCAAAATGTTCCCCAAAACTTTAATTGAAATATTAAAAGGCATTTATATTAAAACTGAAAGTTTCAATGCCTCTTTATGAATGAAATAACTTATGAAATGAAGTGAAATAATAATACAAAATGTAAAGTAACCTTGATAAGCCTTGATCTTCTTTTGTTTTTGGTTTGGACTTCATCTTGTCGATTGCAAACTTTTCTCCTCTTTTTCAATTTCATACCCTATCTTTTTTATTTTATGACTTTATTTCATTTTTATATTGCTTTTCATCAAAAGAATAAACTCATTAGTAGAAATTATATTTTTTATTATTAAAAACATTATTGGAGCCTTCCTTGGTTTAACACTCTTAAGTAAGCTTATTGGAAAATTCATTAATATCTCATTTCCCTTCATAACATTGTTGTTAATTTGAAAAGGCTATACTCAGAAAGTAGTAAGTGAAGTGAATCACACGTTAGTAAATGATATTTAACTACACAAGAAGGGGGTTGAATTGTGAATTCTTTTTCGTTAACCCTTCTTTTTAGAATACAACTTAT